>WNWU01000004.1:48038605-48068778 GCA_012654045.1 Ptyas mucosa
AATAATAATAATAATAATAATAATAATAATAATAATAATAATAATAATAATAATAGAGTCGGGGCGACTGGATACTATTGTGAAATAAACGTCATTGCCTTTCAAATTCTGTGTCAGGCTTAACAGCCAAATAAACCTCAAGAGAAATGGTCAAATCTTGTAAAAATGTTGAATGGTCGGTGTAAAATATTTGATGAATGCTTGGTGGCTCAGGCACAGGGCTAATTGCGATGCGTATTTCAGAGCGGGATCGGAATAAATTGCTGCAGCGATGCTGGAATTCGGCTTTACTGAAAAGCCTTCAGGAAGGCAACGCTGTTGCTGCCCGCCTTGTTACTACCTATGAGCAGCTGGACTAGCGCCACTCTTCCCAGACCACGTTCTTGTTAAGAGACTTCAACTCCCATAATGCCTTCAATGTCCTTGCCAGCTAGGAATTCTGGGAGTTGAAGTCCACGCCTCTTCAAAGTCGCTGAGATTGAGAAGCGCCGCTCTGGCTCTCCCGGGTCTCCACCTCAGAGGCCCTGGGGAACCCGGTCCGTCAATCACGGTCGTCCTTCCCGCCTAGACCCGCCTAGACCCGCCCCTCCGACATTTCCCCGCCCCTCAGGCCAGACAGCCTCCCTGCCGAGTCACCAGGCGGCGCGCGCCGAGGGAAAGAGAGAGCGGCCTTTGTAAAGGGGAGGTGGGGGGAGAGGGGGAGGTTCCACGTCGTGCTTTGCAAGCAATTAAAAATCGGCCGCTTATCGGCGACTCGGCAAATAATTGACTCTGGATTCTGATCATCCAGGAAGCACTTTTAAAAATAAGAGGAAGGTAAATAAAATTGGGGTTCCCGACTCCGCCGGGACTCGAACCCGGAACCTTTGAATGTCTTCAACCTCTAGAAGTCCAATGCGCTATCCATTGCGCCACGGAGCCACCTGTTGGATTCCTGGCACATTTGCTATACGACTTCAGTGATCGACTTTCGCCCCGGTTCAGGAGCAGAAGAGATTTCTTCAAAGATCCTATCTTAGAGTTGCCAGCGCTGCTCTTTAAAGATTTCCGACTCGCTTCCGGCAAAAGCTGCTTGTTCCCGCCCTTGTTCAGCTCTTTCTTTCATTTCTCAGCCTCTTTAATTCGAATGGCGTTTCCCATCTTTTAAAGAACCGAGGCTTCTTTCCATAGTGGACGGGACTGAAATCTATAGGTTGCGTTTACACAAACGGGGTTTAGCACGTTCTGTGAACTTGGCCTGCAAGAAAAGGAGGGTGTAAATCCTGTGCATGTTCAGCTGGAGTAAGCAAGCACCGTTGCCCTGGGAGGTAAAACTATAAAAAGAACCAGTGTCTTTATTACACCGAGTTAAGATTTACAGATAGTTGCAAGGTTTTGAATTTCCAATAATTTTTCAAATGTTAGATGATTATTGCCATCAAGTCATTTTCGACTACTAGTGGCTACATAGTACATAGTACTACATTTTCTCCATGTTGATCAGCCTCTAACCTGATGCTTCATCTCTTCCAACAATGCCACTCATCATGCATCCATATCGCCATTGTCACCCAGTCCATCCATCTTGTTTCTGGTCATCCTCTTCTCTTTCTTTCCTCACCATGACAAACTTTTCCGGAAGCTGGGTCTTCCCATAATGTGTTTGAAATAGAATAATTTGAGCCTGGTGGTTTGGGAGAACTCTGGATTGATTTGTTTGTTGATCTGTCAGTTTGCTTTCTTGCCTGTCCATTGTATTCTCAGAAGTTCAAAGGAATCCATATCCCAAAGGTGTTTTTTTTTCGGGAGGCAACTGGACTTTCTTGTTCTTAGAATAGAATAATAGCGTTGGAAGGAACCTTGAAGATCTTCTAGTCCAGTGATGGCTAACCTTTTTGCCATCGCGTGCCAAAAGTGGGGGGAGCCGGCAAGGTCGCCCATGTGTGTGCCCATTCCCATAATTCAATGCGCCCCACCCTTGCGCATGTGCCCCCCCCTTTTAGTACATGATGGCATAGTGGGCCCGGTAGGCCCATTTTTCACCCTCCCCAGGCTCCAGAGGCTTTCTAGGAGCCTGGGGAGGGTGAAAACAGCCTTCCCCATCGCCCCGGAGGCCCCCCGGAGGCCAGAAACAGGCCATTTCCCAACTTCTGGTAGGACCGAAAGGCCCAAAAATCAGCTGGCCGGCACACACTTGTGCGCTGGAGCTGAGCTACAGCAATGCTCGCGTGCCAACTGATATGGCTCCATGTGCCACCTGTGGCACCCGTGCCATAGGTTCGCCATCACGGTTCTAGTCTAACCCCCTGCTTAGGCAGGAAACCCTACACCACTTCAGACAAATGGTTATCCAACATCTTCTTAAAAACTTCCAGTGTTGGAGCATTCACAACTTCTGGAGGCAAGTTGTTCCACTGATTATTTGTTCTAACTGTCAGAAAATTTCTCCTTAGTTCTAAGTTGCTTCTCTCCTTGATTAGTTTCCACCCATTGCTTCTTGTCTTGCCTTCAGGTGCTTTGGAGAATACCTTGACTCCCTCTTCTTTGTGGCTGAGATATTGGAACACTGCTAAGTTCCATGGTTTGGGACAACCATGACCTGGATGACTGAGAATCTCTACAGACTTAAAGGAATCAATACTTTTCCTATTCTGGTTCTTAATAGCCCAACTTTCACTTCCATAGAGTGAATCAGAATCCAGGGGAAAAAAGGAGGTTTCAAGACTGTCATAAATATTTTAGCTATGTCTGTATCACAGACAGTATAGATAGTCCTCGCTTAGCAACTGGCATTGGAATCAGCAACTCTGTCATTAAGCAAAGTTATTGCTAAGTAAAACCACCACTGTATAAATGATCTTACTTCATTTGCTTTACAGACTTGCAAAGGGTTTAAAATATGAAGATTGGTTGTAAAGTTACATTTTCATTACTAACCCAATTGCGAACCAGTTGTTCAGTTAGGACTACCTATAATAAATACTTACTATAAACATACCTCTTTATCTCAAGTGCTGTTAGTAATTCTTCCCCATCTAATGAATAAGATATTTTTTCATCTAATGTGAAAGCTTCCTTCTAGTTATACCATAATTTTTATTATTATTATTTGTTTATCATATAAAGTACAAAAACTACAAAAACAAATAGTAGGAAAAATAGGGGAGGAAAAGGGGAAGGGAAGAGTGCAGAAAGGAAGGGAAAAAGAAACAAAAGACACTGACTTCTTACTCTCTTTGGTGCAGTAAAATAAGATAGTAACATCCAATCTCAACTTTTTACTTTTACATAGTAGTAAAAACTAGCCATTTCTATATCAACGAATCTAGGGAGCAAATGACTGCCAAGATTTGGATTGCAAAATTTAAATTATCACCAGGCTATCACCAGCAGTAAGTAAACACCAAAGATTTAGCTTTTCTGCATCTCTTTGATGGTATCTAGTGATTATCTGGATCTGGTAGCCCTATTTAGACTCATTTAGCATATCATAATGCTCAAGATGGTGCTATCCTGAAAGCCTTGAACGAGAAATTATTTTCAAGATTTAGACTAGCCAACAGTTATCAAAACTGGGTCCAGGATACTGATATCAACAATGGAATTGGTTTATGGGCATTTTCCAGATGTGTTAACTTTAGCTTCCAGAATCTTCAGCCTTGATGTCCTGTTGGCTGTCCAATTCTGGTAGGAGATGAACTATTCAGTGACATGGAGGATATGGCTCTCATTGAGACCTGAATAATGAATAAATGCTACCTTCATTTCATTACTTTCATTTTCAGTATATCTCATTTTCTAACATGAAAAACATGGTGCCATTATTTAAAAAATAAATACAAATTAAAAATACAAATTAGGCAGAAAAAGGGAAAAAAAACCTACCTTACATTTTATGCGTATCCATAGACCCCGATTTACCAATGAATTAATTACTATAATATGAGCAATGCAAGATGTTATTATAAGATATTACAGAATCTCTGCCAGAATACAGACATATTGCTGTATCCTTTGATTAGAAAATTGTTGTTTTTCCAACACAGATAGATCACATATTTCCGACAGTTATTCCTTGACATCTGGAATAATATCACTTTTCCAATTTCTTAATATAATTATTTTTGCCATCCCCTCATGCTCCATACAACCACAATTGATGATAAACAAATTCTAAAACATTGGTAGCGCAGCAGATTAAAATGCTGTTAAATAGCACCAGCTGCCTGCAATTACTGCAAGTTCGAATCTCACCAGGCTCAAGGTTGACTCAGCCTTCCATCCTTTCGAGGTAGATAAAATGAGGACCCAGATTGTGGAGGCAATAAGCTGACTTTGTATAAAAAAGAACACCGCTTAGGGGGGCCCGAAAACCCTACTAAGCAGGTATATACAAAAGTATGAAGGCTATTGCTTAACGCATTGTAAGCCGCCCTGAGTCTCCGGAGAAGGGCGGCATATAAATTGAACTAATAAATAAATAAATAAATACAATTTAGCATTACAGTAATATCTTACATTTAAAACATTTTCCATAAATCTACAAATATACACTATAGTAATTCACAATACCAAAAAGTTACTAAATTATCATATGACTAAAGGTAATCCTCAACTTACAACAGTTCATTTATTGACCATTTGAAGTTACCACATCATTGAAAAAAATGACTTATGAACATTTTTTACACAACCATTGCGACATCCCCATCATCGTGTGATCAAAATTCAGGACCTCGGCAACAGACTCATATTTATTACAGTTGCAGTGTCCCAGGTTTCTGTGATCAACCTTTTCCACCTTCTGACAAGCAAAGGCAATGGGGAAGCCAGATTTACTTAACAACTGTATTATTAACTTAACAAAGGCAGTGATTTGCTTAACAACTGTGCAAAATAAGATCATAAAACAGAACAAAATTCACTTAACGTCTTGTTTAGCAATATAAATTTTGGGCTCAATTATGGTCATAATTGATATCTGACATATCAAAGGTCCCATTATTTTTTAATATTGCCTATAAACTTCTCTTAGGCAACTTGTTAACATTGTGGAAACAAAATGCTGGTTTAAATGTGGTTTTCATGTGTTCCAGCTGAACTCTTGTCATATTATAGACATAATGTCACATTTGCTGTTTAGGCCTTTCTTTCAGGCATTAATAACGCATGTTTCAATGCACACAACTAATTTTAGGCATGAAGTTTCTACATCAAGAAATACTATGGATCTGATTCATATTACCGAAATTTTAAAAAACTGTCTGGAATACTCAGCTATGAATATTCAGGTACATTCTAACAAACTGTGTTTCTTGTGATAATAGTTGAGAATGTGCAAATGTTATTTTTACGTTATTTAATTTGAATCTTTGCATATTCCACAATCTACAATCAGATGCCAGCAATGCTTCATCCATTTTATGGAATAGTAAACACTGCCAGAGAGCAATATAGTTCAGATTTACATAGACCAATTACTGAGCTCAAAGCTAACAGAAGCAGGGGATTTAATTCTTTTAAAGTCAGCTAAGGATCTTTAGCTGCATCTCCTATTCTCATGCATTACTTAATACAGTTTGCTCTGGGTCACATGACTAGTACTGCGTAAAGAACCTTCTAATCTCTTTGATCTAAAAAAATCCCAAACAAATAAAAAGCTTTACACCAAAGATACAATTTTCATGTGGGTTTGTAGGATACTTTGTTAACTAATGCTATTCTTCCAGCCCAGGATGCTTATAAATATATCCCAGCACAAATTATCCAGATGGCTCCTGAACCAGTCAACCTTTCGGGTCTCATTATATGTATGGGGAAATAATTTCTTTTTGAAGTGATACATAAAGAATAAAATATAAATGCATGTATAACTGCTATCAAAAAGATCAAAAGTTGCTTCTTTATTTCCTTTCCTTCTTTCCTTTCCTTTCCTCTCCTCTCCTCTCCTCTCCTCTTTCCTTTCCTTTTTCCCCCTTTCCTTCTGTCCTTTCCTTTTTTTCCCTTTCCTTTCCCTATCCCTTTTTCTATTTTCTTTCTTATTCACTATTCTTTCCTATTTTCTTTCCTTTTTTATTTTTTAATATTTGTATTGTTTTTATCTTGTGAAAAAAATCTTTAATAAATTAATTTTAAAAAATAATACTTATGTCTGACCAGGAGATGGCATTGCTGCAGATGTAATAAAATTGCTCACAGGCTAAATCTTTCAGGAGTAATACGGCTACTCTATTAGATCTGTTCTATCCTTCCTATCTCAGTAAGGTTTTTCTCTCTCCTTACATTTCTTGTCACATTTCTTAGCATCTGCACTAATGGCCTCCAGCCCCATCGTCTTTTCAAAAGAATTGTGCACAATTGCTGATATTCTGCCTGAAGAGATGCCAAATTTCCTAAAAGAGGCACTGAAATTATCTAGCCGTGATTCCAAGCTGTCTAGCCTAATCAGGAAACCATAAACCAGGCCTCACAATTTTTCATCAGTGCATTTTTTTTCCAGCAGAGATAAGAGTAAGTTTAGAGTGACCATTTGGCTACAGAAAGAACTTTATATTTTAATTGAAACCAGATATTTAGTCTACTGTCTCTTCAGGGCATCATTCACTTATAATACTTCTTATGGAAGAGGGCAGAACAATCCAGAATTTATAATAATAACTATAATTGTTACTTCATTAAGCAACAGAAATGGAGAGAGGGAAGAATTTTTTTAATGGACTGCTGTGTTTTTTCTTTAAATCACATTGGCAACATGATATCTAGTATTATATACATGTATATGTGTATGTGCACACACATACATGTGTGCACATTTAGAGTTGATAGCCTGGCTAAATATACATTAAATTACTCCTACAAATTCATTTCATATTAATTACAATACAATTAATATTGTCTAATATTGTCATCTGGTTAGTGAGATAATGTCTGTATGAGTGATCAATGACCATTTGTTTTTATATCTTGATTTTCTATAAATAGCACAGTATTCATCTTTTTCTTCCAGAAAAGCACATGATGTCTTTAGGAGAGAAATAAAATCCTTATTTCATATTACCAAAATGCATTATTTATATATACTCTACATATAAAAATTATATTTGAAGGTGTTCAACCTACTTTATTTTTATTTTCTCACATTCATACATTTTTCTGTTCTCCCTTTCTCCTCATATTCTTGTGGAGACAAATAGGGCATTTTAAATTCATTTGAGGGGGGAAATACAGTAGCTTGGTTGGGTTCCTCCTTAATTCCTCTATGCCTATATAGAGTAGGGAAGGATAGAGAGGAATAGAATAGACAAGAATGTGGAATCATTGGAGTTGTCCCATTTTGTGGCTGTTCCTTCCCTTCCCATCTCTATGACTCAACACTGGAAAAAGATAACATTCAGGTCAAACCCATTACCAAATTTAGGTAAACACAAATCATTAAAGTCACAACAAAACAAAGATACAAAAATTGGTTTAAAAAATACCACATTTAAAATATTTAATAATCCATGATCTAGATTTGGATTAATTAATTAAATACATAAAATGAGCTAGATTTAGATTGCCATCTAATCACTTAACAGACTGGACTATTTCAAAGGAGCTTGGGGATACGAGGGCTATTAGTAGGTAATCCAGTGAAATGATTGAGATCCGCAAAAGGGATGTAAAGCATTTCTTTTTTTCCCCCACTTTTGAAAGCTCTCAAATATCCAAAATATGGTCAAAGTCAGTGCATTTGGGGAGCTTAAAAGGATGTGAATGTGAGCAGATTTATGCAAGGCAAATTGCTACCATCCTCAAAATCAACTCTTCCTAAATATATATCCACACACCCCTTGAAAATTGGCTCCCAATTATCCTGCTAAATTTTAGTGTACAATGACTGGGTGTGGGATTGATGCAGGTTGGATATTGTACATGTGGGCTATTTATGTTGTCTAAACCACTGTTTTTACAATGACCTGCTTGAGAGCATCCAAAGATACTTGAATGCCTGCAGTTGGAAGCAAATTGTTAAAATAAGATTTTTTGTCCTATCTCAGTCTTTCTTAGAACTTCCCTTGAATCACCTTCATTCACAACTAAAGCATTATTAGCAGTTAACTTCCATTCCAAGTTTGTCAGTTTGATCCTGGGAGATCCTTGTGTGTCCACTCAAATATAGGTCCCATGGAATTCAGTGGTGCTTATCCTCAGAGACCTGTGCATAGGATTGCAGCCCAGAAAGTATACATCCAAATGCTTCAAAGATACATTTCTACAAAGGAAAAACTGATGTTGCAACACTCCTTATAATTATAATCAGGCCTGATGTATTTTGACACATAGAGAATGGTAGTTTATCTTGTCCAAAAAAAGGAAGCTAATAGCACTTTGGTAAAGCAATACATTGAAAGGCCTTTGCACTGGAGGTACAATTAAATCTGACCACCTGTGGTGGTATAAACATTTGGAGTATAAGCATACCTCTGATACCATCTTTCTTTTTGTTATTGCTGTTGTGAACAGATCATTTAATTACAGAAGTGTTGAAACTTTTGTATCCCTTTCACAAGTCAATAAAAATCGATTGCTTGCAAAGCATTTTGTCTGCTGAGCTAAAACTGCTGGCTGTACTCCTGTTGAAAAAAATGTATAGTACTTAAATAATCCTAATTCCATTGTTTATTGTGGCTGCTGTCTTAATTCCTGCACGTTTGCTATATTAAAATAGTGTAATTCTCATTGAGTTCAGTGGCACTCAGTCAATATTCCTTTATTTTATAATTTGCACATGGCAGAATTTCACTTCTGATAACTCAGCTCCAAGAATTTTGTTCTGGGATGTGCTGTGGAGATGCAGATTGATGAATCACTTCTGCTCCTGACATACCATCAATATACATACTCAGAAACACATGAAACTATTTAACAGAGTTAGTGCTGAACTATGGGGTACAGTGTTCAGCTATTGTATATTTTTTTAAAAAATAGGCTTGGTTGACACTGCTGTTTGCAGTTTTAAGGAAAAGCAGGTTTGTGAAGCTGTTGGTCACCACCTTTAAAGCGCTCCGTGGCATAGGATCCGGGTACCTTCGAGACCGACTTCTGCCACCAATAACCTCCCACCGGCCAGTTCGCTCCCACAGAGAGGGTCTCCTCAGGGTGCCATCGGCCAAGTTATGTCAGCTGGCGACACCCAGGGGAAGGGCCTTCTCTGTGGGAGCCCCAGCCCTGTGGAATGAACTGCCCCCGGAAATGCGTAAGATCTCCGAACTCAGGGTATTTCACTGTGCCCTCAAGACCCTGCTGTTCCGCCAGGCCGGGCTATCAATGTAATGATTTTAAATTGGATGTTTTAAATTTTGGGGGTTTTACTATTGAGCCGAAATTATTTAATCATTTTAAATTATTTTAATTGTTTTTTGTCTTTGTGCTTTTAATAGTCTGTACACCGCCCTGAGTCCTTCGGGAGAAGGGCGGTATAGAAATAAAATTATTATTATTATTTTGATCCAGCATCACAATCCTGATGAAAATTGCATAGCTGATATTTTCACACAAAGGTCCTGCAAAGGACAGTGGTGTCTTCCAGGAAGGAGAAAACAGTCTGTGTGGTGTTTTTGTCTCTGTGTGTGTGTGTGTGTGTGTGCGTGTGTGCGTGTGATGAAAGCAGCATTACAGCATCATGATTCAAACCCCACCTCTTTTCTACTAATGCAACTGTAGCAAGGGTGGGTTCTACTTACCTCGTGCACGCACCAAATGTCTGCGCATGTGCAGATCGCTTCTGATGATGTCAGGGTCAGTGGGTGGAGCCTCCCGCAAGTTTTACTACCGGTTCTATAGAACCGGTCCAAACCGGGGGCAACTCACCACTGAACTGTAGATCAAAAGTGTAAGACCCCATGGCCAAGTTTGTTTTTCTTTTTTAAAAAAAGACATTTTAATATATGTGTGTGTTTGTGTGTATGTATTTAGAAACATGAATAGCACAGTTCATACATCATGTTAAGCCAAAATTAATTTAATAAATCTCAGTTTCCTTCAATAAGCTAAGCCACAATAACAGTATTTACAAGCCACAATGGCTAGATTCTCTGCAATATGAGTTAAACACAAACCAAGCAAACCACATCTGACTTGGCACAATGTGTAAATCAAGCCAACCAAGCCACGTTAGCCTTATACAGACCCATCTTGGCCAGCGGTGAATAACCTTCAGATCTATGGCTATTTGCAACTCTGCTAATTTTCAATATTCTTGCATTGTGGGAGCAATGGAAAAGTAAGAAGTAGGTACCCAACATAAAGGGGCAGAGAAAAGGGAGAAAAGAGGAGAGGTAGCAATAAATAAAATGCTGGTTGAGGGACTTGGCAGTAAAAAAAAATGTGCTTACTGCAAGTGGCAATCAGCTCTGAGTCACAGGGAATGGTTTTTTAATGGGAGGTGCCATGAATTGAAGCTGAAGCCATTGTATGCAAGTTTGCTCTATCACTAAATATAGTTGACATTTTGTTTCCCCCCACCCCAACTCAAGGAATCTTAATAGACCTTCACAAAGATGGATATATCTCCCCCCAGAGGTCCACTTGCAGTCATCATCCCTTTTATATCAGCGTGAAGGAGGAGCTGAGGACCAGTAAAAGCTCCCCGGGAACTCTTGGGATGTCAAAATTGGATGCACAGCTTGTAGATCAACCGCACGTTTCTTGGAATCAGGTCTCCGAGTTCGAGTTTCCCCTTGAAACGTTCTGCAAATCTTTCCAAAAATTACTCTTAGCTGGTTATTTATACTCTCGTCTCTTTTTCTCCTGCCACTTCAATCAATATATTGTATTAGGTCATCAGCATGTGGTGGCAAAAAGGCAAGTTGACAATTGCAGGGGGTGGAAGGCAGTGTTTTGCAGAGTATATCACGAACAAGCAGAAAGGGTCTCCTCCTGCCTCTTTTGCAGCACGCATGCATAAAACAGGGCTTAGCTGAGAGTTCCCCCCTGCCTGCAAAATGCAAGTAGGTAAGAGCAAAGCTGCAAAAACAGCACCGAAGGAAGAGACGGCAGCTGGAAACAGAGGCGAATGCTTACCTTCTTTCCCAAGGCAGGGCTCGCTCTTCCCCTCCTTCATCCATGCGCTCTGTGAACAGTTTGCACATACTAAACAGGGACCGGGATGGAGAGAGTGGTGCAGTGCGGCGAGCAAAAAGGAGTCGTTTGGATCAGCTATGTGAAACAGGGGCGAAGCGAACAATCCACCATCAAACTGGCTCGGCGACATTCTCCCTGTCAATTACATCTTGACTGAGGGCAGCATAAATCTCAGTGGCAGCATTTATTTCAGGGGAATAAATGGAATTGTCTGGGCAAACTCTACCTCCAGGAAGGAGTAGGGTTAGTTGTTGAAATAAGACCACTATGAGAGATAATTTGTTTACATATGCATCCGTTGCTCTATCTATTGCTGTCAGCGTTTGTGAGGATTTGGGAGCCAGGTATACAGGTAGTCCTCCACTTACAACAGGTAGTTTACTGTTCGAAGTTACAACAGCATTGGAAACAGGGACTCGTGATCGTTTTTCACAGTTACGACCTTTGCAGCACTCCCACGATCATGTGATCAAAATTCAATGCTTGACAATGGGTTCATATTTATGATGGTTGCAGTGTCCTGGGGTCATGTGATCCCCTTCTGTGACCTTCTGACAAGCAAAGTCAATGGGGAAGCTTAACAACCAGGTTAATAACTTATCCACTGCGGTGATTCACTTAACAACGGTGGCAAGAAAGGTAGCAAAGTGGAGCAAAACTCACTTTATTTATTTATTTATTTATTTATTTATTTATTTATTTATTTATTTATTTATCAATTTATATACCGCCCTTCTCCCTGAGGACTCAGGGCGGTGAACAGCCAGAATTAAAAACATACAATACAAATATTAAGAATTAAAAATACATATAAATTTGGCTCCAATTTTAAAAATAACAAACCAATTTAAAACGTCTAAAATTACTTCCTAAGCCAGCCCGGCTTGTTGGAAAAAGTGGGTTTTAAGGGCACGGCGGAAGGCATTGAGGTCTTGAGTTCTCCTTATCTCAGGGGGCAGCTGGTTCCAGAGGGTAGGTGCCCCCACAGAGAAGGCTCTCCCCCTGGGGGTCACCAGCCTACATTGTTTGGCTGATGGCACCCTAAGGAGGCTCTCTCTGTGGGAGCGCACGGGTCGGTGGGAGGTCATTTGTGGCAGTAGGCGGTCTTGCAGATAACTAGGCCCTATGCCACTTAACAAATGTCTCCCTTAACGACAGAAACTTTGGGGTCAATTTTGGTTGTAAGTCGAGGACTACCTGTATTCCTCTTCTGAGAAACTATCTCAGTTGGGAGAGAATGAGGAGAGCCCGGGTAGAAGGTGCAACTGCCTACCTATCCATTCCCATTCCCATCTGTTAAAGCAGGGTTTTCCTAGGATGCCGGCTAGGGAATTCTGGGAGATGAAGTTCCCACGTCTTCAATTTGCTGTGTTCAAGTATAAAGCTAACTGCACCCTGTGGATAGCGTGCAAACTGTCCTGTGCTGCCTCAGGTAGTCTTTGTAAAAGATGTTCATCATACAATATTGATGATTGAATGCAGTCAGCTTTTCTTGTGAAGTTATATTGGTGAGGGGCAATGTCATCTCGCCCTTCAGTTCAAAAAGCTGACTTTTATTGGCCATTTTTATTTTGTCAAATAATACCAAAAGAGGATGAGTACCTCCAGTGACTACACAATCTAAAATTAGCCAGGGGCAGAAAATGATAGAGGAAAGAGAAAGACTTATAGAAAAAAGGATACATTTCTACAGAAATGCACCTCTTGCGCAGGTGTATGTTTTATTTAGGTAGAATTATCAGATCTCTCAACAGGCAAAGGAGGACAGAGACAACTGAAAAGAAGAACGGGTGGAAAAAGAAGGGCACACTTACTGTTTAGCTATATTGCCATCCATGACAAAAATTACAACAAAAAAACCAAAAAATATTTCTAAGACCTACATGAAGTGGTGTGATTAAGCCGGTTTGCAGCAGTTTGGGCAAACCAGTTGTTAAATTCCCCCCACTCCGCGCTATCAAAACGGATCCTGGGTGCTGCGCTGTGCTGCAATGGAGAAATGGGAAGTGGAGAGGCCAGTGCAAGGGAAGGAGGAAGCCACTTTCCGTCTTTCTTCTCCCTGCTCCTCCTCCTTCCCTTGTGCCCACTGCTTCATTTCCTGTTTCTCCATTGCAGCACCCAGGATCTACTTTGATAGTGTGTGTGTCAGGGGTGAAATCCAGCAGGTTCTGACAGGTTCTGGAGAACCGGTAGCAGAAATTTTGAGTGGTTCAGAGAACCAGCAAATACTACCTCTGGCTGGCCTCAGAGTGGGGTGGGAATGAGATTTTGCAATATCCTTCCCCCAGGGGTGGGGATGAAATGGGGATTTTGCAGTATCCTTCTCCTGGAGTGGGGTGGGAATGGAGATTTTGCAGTATCCTTCCCCTGGAGTGAGGTGGGAATGGAGATTTTGCAGTATCCTTCCCCTGCCATGCCCACCAAGCCACGCCGACAGAATCATTAGTCAAAAAATTTGGATTTCACCCACTGGTGTGTGTGTGTGTGTGTGTGTGTGTGTGTGTGTGGTAATTTAACAATCAGTTCGCCCAGGAGCAGGTTGGTTGTCGCGGGAGGCTTGTCCCACATATGTGGCGGAGCTGGGGGATGGGGATGGGCCACACCTCCCATGACAGCCAACTTGACCCTGGGCAAACCGGTTGTTAAATTATTTGAATCCCACCACTGCCTACATGTATATGAAATTACTTTTTCTATCATCAGAAAAACTGGTTTTTCAATTGCAGGGATGTGCTAGAGAGGTTAGGAACACATAAGCCTTCAGCAGGTAACAAGTCTTATCAATTTCAGGCAGCAGTCATGCCCATCAGAGGGGACTAATCAACTACTGTAATTGATGCTGTTGCCTATGGAGATTCTCAGTCATCAGGTCATGGTTGTCCCAAAGGTGCTTTTTCATGATGATGAAAATCATGATCGAGTATGATGTTATCTGTTCAGTCGAATCTGACTCTTGGCGATTCAATGGGCCGGATCTCTCCACATCTTCCAATCTTTCATTATTTCTTTAAGTTTTTCTTTGCTCTGGCTGGTATCAGCTTTGATAGTGTCCAGCCACCATGGTCTTTGATGGACTCATTTCCTTTTACCGCTGATTCTCCCAAACATAATTGCTTTCTCCAGTGAATTCCTCTGCATGACATGGTCAAAATAAATGAGACGCAGCTACAGTAATTAAATTCACAAAACTGAGCTTGTTAATTGACAGTGGTAGACTTTCCACTGGGTCGACTGAAGCCTATAGGTGCCAGAAAGTAGGCTCTTAAAATAAAACATCAACAACAATATTATGTTGTAAGCTTCTGAGTCACCTTGAAGCACCAGATGGGTGGCATATAAATCAAATAAAGATAAATAAATAATCAGTCAATCCTTGCTGCTTCTCCTCCTTCTCCTGTTTGTAAATTCAAGTTCCTACAGCCTCCTCCCCCATAGGGGACTTCAATTCTTTATTGATCCCAAAGCTCTTCCTGTTGGTTCCTCAGTCTCCTGGAATAAATGTGAATAAGGTAAGCTTGAGGGGCAGCAGTCAGTAAGAAATTACCATGCAACGCTCTATCTATATATTCCTAAAATTTTTGTTCCCGTTAACCTACAACCAGGCAAAGCAGTGCATTGTGAAGCAACAATTTTTGAATCAATGTATCTCAAATGGGGCAGTTTACAGAATGAGTCCAAACTCTGGAACCCATAACTCACGTGAGATTGAAATTCGGCAAAGTTGTGGCCGTTTCAGTGCTGTATCTTCCAATTACATACCCCAGAAACCTGTAGACTGCATGGCGCAAAGGAAGATGGGAGGAGCACTGGCAATCAATGGGTGAGCTCTCTTCCTCCATGGAAGCGGGGGGGGGGGGCGTTGGGGACATGCGGTTTTCTGCTCCCTTTGTTCCACTGATGAAAGTTGTTACTACCGGTCCTGTGGGCGTGGCTTTGTGGGGGGAGGGTAAAGTGACTGGGTGGATGTGGCCAACTTTTTTTTAACTTTTTTAAAGCATTTTTTTTACAACCTATTCAGGCGAATAGGTTGTAAAAAAATACTTTTTTAAAAAAAGGCTCTGACGATCACAGCTGTGGCGCGCGGTCGTCAGAGCCTTTTTTTTACCTTTTAAAAGCAGGAAGTAGTGACACCCAAGTGCGTGGGTGGAGCCTCGCGCCACCATCGCTACCAGTTCTCCGAACCACCAGCCACAATCGCTACCAGATCGCCCGATCCAGTCCGAACCGGGAGCATTTCACCCCTGCTTTGTTCCCCCTCTCCCCAGCAAAGTGACAGGCAATTCCACAGGTCACCTTAAAAGGAGGAGGAGGTAACTTCACCTGGGTAATAATGAGAGGAGAACAAACAGCCCGAGCCTATATTATGTGTGGAAAGAAGAATAACCCACTGCATCAAGGGTTGTCTACTAAGAGTGATAAAAATGCCTTCTATTCAAACAAAAAAAATCCTGAAATGTTTATGAAAGCTCCTTGTATATGGTTTCCTCCAAAAGAAGAATGAGAACAAAAGAAGAAGAGAGAAACAAACTTGCATAAAATATGCACGTGCTGTTCTGATATGATGCAAACTTAAGAAGAATGAATATAATTTAGGGAGAGAAATATACTTCATATAGTATAGCAGACTAGAGGGAAACAATGACTTGCTGACTGATGTGCCTGATTTGTCTACTTTTAAAGAGTTGTTAACTTTGGAGGACTTCCAGGCCTTGCTCTCCCTTATTATGATTCCTCATCTTTCAAAGGTAAATAAAAGAGGCCTTCAGACAGATATCTTTCCCTAGCATTCCATCAAATACGAGCTCCTCTGTGAAGTAGGGCACGCAGCAACCCTTCTGGGATTCGTATTCTTCACTTTGTGAGGTAAATTTATAATCTTGTATGTTCTTCCTATCCCCGTCTGCCAGCATTTATTCCAATGCTTCCCTTTGTCTGGCTCGCCCACACTCTCTCCCTGTCCCTCTTTCCAACCCACCCAACATAACATGAAATGCATTCCTAGCTTTGTTTTACAATCCTCCACTTGGCTGAGGAACACCAATACCACTTGTGAGACTGCCCAAGCAGGGAATTCTCCTCACTCAAAGATGCCCCATCTACAATAACAAGAATGAAAACCTAATTTTGAGCATCCTTTAGTCTTCTTTTAAAAGTTCAAGAATTTCTAAACCATTATGTCCAATTCTGTTCCAAAGACGTTTTTTGGGGTTTCTTTTTCTTGTAATCAAATTAGTATCTCCAAATTCAATATCCTTAAATAAAATTTGTGTATACGTTTCCTTTTTGGGCTTTAATGTTCCCGCTTTCTCTCTTCTCCATCAATTATGTCCCCTCGATGCTATTTAGCTGTTTTTTCCACGCCGGGGTAATTTTAATGCTTCCAATTTTTTCCTTTGTACCTGTGAGGTAGCCAATCATTCACCCGGTACCAGTACTCCGTCCAGATCTTCGCTCCTGCACGATTCTTATTCCAGATGCCCCAGCTTCATGGCGATTCGCAATGACCGCCGTCCCCTGCCGTCGGATCAAAGAGTTTTCTCTGGCTTTCTGAGGAACTTGCCTGTTCCTCTTTAGCCTACGAGATGCCTCTCCTTCTTCATTGTCCCTACAAGACAGTTCCAGTCCGAAGACCCCCCGACAATGGTTCGTCTGGCTGGGTTTTCTCCAGGCTCATAAGAGCCTGGTATTTTCCCAACCAGTCTTGCCATGACACTTCTGGGTTCTCCCTGTTAATAAAAGTTTTGAGTGAGTTTAATTTACATAAATCCTTGATTTTGACCACCACGGAGCCCAAAATGTCTGTTACTAAACAAGATAGTTAAATAAGTTTTGCCCCCATTTTATAACATTTCTTGCCACAGTTGTTAGGTGACTCACTGCATTTGTTAATTTATAACAGGGTTATTAAGCGAAGCTGGTTTCTCCATTGACTTTGCTTGTCAGAAAGAATGGTGATCACATGACCCCAAGACATTGCAACTGTCTTAAATACATGCCAGTTGCCAAGCATATGAATTGTGATAATGTGACCATGGGGATGTGCAACAGTCATAACTGTGAAAAATGGTCATAAATCACTTTTTCAGTGATGTTGTAATTTCAAACAGTCATTAAGTGAATGGTTGTAAGTCAAGGACTACCTGTAGTACGTAAAACAATTGGCTAGAAATAGGGGGGAAGCACCATGAGTTGTCATCCCACCGTAGGCATGAAGCCATCTGGGTGATGCTGAGCCAGTCACTTTTTCTCATCCCTAAGAAGTAGGCAATGGCAATCTGCTTCCAAAAAACCTTGCCAAGAAAACTGCTGAGACAAGTCCAGGCTGTTGTCGGAAGTCAACACAGACCTGAAGGCATCAATCAATCAATATAAAATATAAAGCAATAAAAATATATAGTAGAACATAATTTAATATTGCTGATTCTTATTGCCTAAAAACCCTAATGAAACAGATTCATAGTAGAAAATTATAGGAACAGTTTTTACCTATCTTTTAGCATAAAGTAAAAAGAATTAAGAAACAAATCTCCAGTTAATAAATGGAGGTGTAATAGCCACTAAATATCAGAATTTAAGTGTAAAAGATTTGTTGATTCATTATGTGCCAATACCTCAGTGTCAACTCCTAGTGTCCATTCAGATAGATTTTTTTAAATATATGAACATTATTGAATATACTGTTAGGTTTTTGTATACTGGAGCAATTTTAAGCAACAGAAATCTGCAATGTAGTAAAAATTGGCATTTGCTGTTTATGAAAAGGGCACCTTTGATCAAACAACTGAAATGTAATTTCCACTGATGGAAATTTACATTCATCGATTAAAACCCCATTGATTAGTTCATAAACATGTTCAATATACAGCCTAGGTAAATACTGAGATTCTCAAATTGATGGAAGGTTTTATTTTTCTATGTAAATCACTTGGCTTTTGCTATAGATAACAACATTTAAACAGCATGTGTTGCTTACTCCTTGGAAGAAAAGCACAAAAAGACAGATTTTTGTGAAAGATAAATTCGTAAAAATAATTTTTTCCAAGCAACTCTCCCCATTTTCCTTAACCATATGCCTCTGGTTGTATTGACATTAATATTCAAGCTCTTCAACCAATATGGCTTATCATCTTATGTTTTATACTTCTCAAATCCCTGTTTTTGAGTGCCAGTCCCCAATGCTGCTTACGAGGAGTAGTAATAAGTAAATAAGCAGTAGACGATACTTGTCTTCCTGCTAATTATCATTATCTATTTGGGATTATTCTGATATCCTCCAGGGGTAGCAGGTTTTAAGGCATACAGGTATGCTTGCTTTACTATCATTCGATTAATGACTGTTCAAAGTTATAATGAAACTGAAAATAGTGACTTATGATCAGTTTTCATACTTATGACCATTGCAGTAATCCCACGGACACGTGATCAAAATTAGGAGTTTGGCAACTGGAATGTATTTGTGACAGCTGCAATGTCTCAGGATTATGCAATCACCATTTGTAACCTTCCCAGCTGGCTTCCAACTAGCAAAGTCAATGGGGGGGGGGACCAGATTTGCTTAATGGCCATATGATTCACTTAATAACAACAGTGATACAATTGTGGCAAAAAGATTGTAAGGTGGGGCAAAACGAGTGGTGAAATCCATTTTTTTTACTACCGGTTCTGCGGGCGTGGTTTGGTGGGCATGGTGTGGCTTGGTGGGCGTGGCAGGGGAAGGATATCTCCATTCTCACCCCACTCTGGGGCCAGCCAGAGGTGGTATTTGCCGGTTCTTCAAACTATTCAAAATTTCTGCTGTCGGTTCTCCAGAACCTGTCAGAACCTGCTGGATTTCACCCCTGGGCAAAACTCACTTAACAACTGCCTTGCTTAGCAATGGAAATTTGGGGCTTAATTGTGGTCGGAACTTGAAGACTACCTGTACATAGCCCATTAGCTAGCAATGACTTGAAACGGGCAAAGAGACAGAATATAATGCAGATAGCAATTTTCATGCTGGTATAAAGTTTTGCTAATTAAAGGGTTTTGTTTTGTTTTTCTTCTTTTCAAATCTACCCAATTCTTAGAAACTGCTTGGACAAGTCCCTGCGATTTCTATCGCAAGGTTTTCCAAAAGTGGTTTGCCATTGCCTTCTTCCTAGGGATGGCCCAAGGTTATCCAGCTGGCTTTATGCCTAACACAGAATTAGAACTCACGATCTCCCAGTTTCTAGCCCAAATCCTTAACCACTACACCAAACTAGTTCTCAAATAGTATGCAGATACCACCAATTTGGCAGTGTCTGCTGTACCATTTTGTGTCTTTCCCATGGCTTCTTTATCTTACATATGATTTCTCTCTCATGTTCTATGTGCTATTTACATAGTAATTTAAATACTGAAAATTCAATAAATAGGGAGATAACCTTTTTAAAACAGCAAACCGAGAAGACTGCTCTTGCACAAAAATTCCTTAATCTATTATGTGAAAGTTGTCATGCTTTGTTTCCCAGATGATAATACAATAGATTCGTTTGAGAAAAATGAGTAAACGCAGACAGAAACATCAGCCCCATACTCATTTTTCTGGCAGGCGATAATATTATTGTTTCTAACCAAAAGAGATACCTGAGCAATGCTAGCACCCTAAGAAAACAGGGGAACATAAAAGTAATATGTTACTAGGTATACTACCCAAGTAACATTTGCATAAAGACATTGCAAAGAAGAGAGAACACCAAATAAAGCAGTTATGAATAAATTTCAACCAAACCCCACTCATGCCCAAGTTTTATCATGCCCAAGATTTAGGGAGATAATATAACAACGCCTTAAGTTGTATAAACCTGGTTAAAATATGAAGTGGTTCAAATAGTTGTCGACTTAAAACCACAATGGAGCCCAAAATTTATGTTGCAGAGATATTTGTTAAATGAGTTTTGCCCCATTTTACAACCTACAACTTTCTTGCCACAGTTGTTCAGCAAATCATTCAAATGCCTTGGATAGTACAGTGGTCTAAAGCTCTGTTATTAACATCAGCTGCCTGCAATTATTGCAGGTTCGAATCTCACCAAGGCTCAAGGTTGACTCAGCCTTCCATCCTTTCTAAGGTAGGTAAATTGAGGACCCAGTTTGTGGGGGCAATAAGCTGACTCTGTATAAATATACAAAAGTATGAAGGCTATTGCTTAGCGCAGTGTAAGCCGCCCTGAGTCTCCGGAGAAGGGCGGCATATAAATCAAATTAAAAAAAAAAAATTGCTAAGTTAGTAACACTGATATTAAGTGAACCTGGCTTCCCTATCAACTTTGCTTGTCAGAAGGTCACAAAAGCTGATCACATGACCCTGGGACACAGCCACCTTCATAAAATATGAATCTGTTGCCAAGTGTCTGAATTTTGACCTCATGATCATGGGGATGCTGCAACAGTCGTAAGTGTGAAAAACGGACATAAGTCACTTTTCAGTGCTATTGTAACTTTGAAAGGTCACTAAATGAACTGTTGTAAATCGAGAACTATCTGTAAATATTTCTGCATAGCTAAGAAAATCTGGGATGGCAGCAAAGAGATATAGAAAGCTGTAACCCTTTATGCCTATCTGGAGATATTCTGCATTACTGCAGATCTGGTGGCCCTGTGCAAAGTATACCAAGTATATGAAAATACATACATAGTTATTTTACACATTGTTATTTCTATGATTTGGCAAAGTGTCTCCTATATTAAAAGAAGAAAATGTTCTTTTTTCAATCACTTTCCACAATGTTTCTGGAGCATTCTCTCGCTGCTTCATTCCCCAATCTGAAACAATGGCATTTATGTTGAACTCTGAGCAGTGTCAACTTTTTCTTAATTTTCCTCCAGAAAAAAAATTAACTGCAATTCATTGGTCTGTGGAAACAACAATACAAGGCAGTTCAGAAACATATTCAAAGCCTCTGTGTGTAGATAGCAATGCAACAAAGGCTTCTTTTTGTGAAATGAAAGGACTATTTTTGCTTTTAATGTGCTCGCAGAAGGCCATATTTCTACATTCTAACATTACACTGAAATAAAGTGCCCCATTATTCCTTCAATTGTTATTGTTATTTTAAAATGTCAAAAGTCCATGGGCATTGGTTAAGTGACAAAAGGATATTGTCAAGTGCAGTGTTTATTATAGGAGATGTGTGACAGTAAATAAGCTGGATTTGTGAATATTGGCAGTCCCATTCAAGACTTGAGTATTGCCTGAATGTGATGATGATCATTCACGCGTATGATCCAAGGAAGTACAAATTCATGGCTCTCCTTTTCCTGAGTGACCAGTCACCCTCAGGCCACTGTTCTTCACACTATTTTATGGGAATAAAATTGTAGGTTGGAATGGTTTATAACTTGCAATAAGCACCTGGAGGAAAGATGGAGTATGAATCTATCAAGTCACACACTTTTCTATTTTTTCTATCCATAGCTTCAAATGAGATTGTTACTCTGGTTACTAAGATTTTCTGGAGTGTCTCTTCTAATAAAAGATTATTCCAGTTTGAAAGATATTAAACCCAGACAACTGGAATATTTACTTTGTGACTACTCTGGTTAAGCTACACCCCCTTTACATCATTTAGAGGACATCAGCTCCCTGTCACACATTCCTCACATTTGGCACAGCTAGTCATAAGAGGCACCAGGGGTGAAATCCAGCAGATTCTGACAGGTTCTGGAGAACCGGTAGCGGAAATTTTGAGCAGTTCGGAGAACTAGTAGTGGAAATTTTGAGTAGTTTGGAGAACCGGCAAATACCACCTCTGTCTGGCCCCAGAGTGGGTTGGGAATGGAGATTTTGCAATATCCTTCCCTCAGGAGTGGGGAGGGAATGGGGATTTTGCAGTATCCTTCCCCTGGAGTTGGGTGGGAATGGAGATTTTG
Source organism: Ptyas mucosa (assembly GCA_012654045.1). Lineage (NCBI taxonomy): Eukaryota > Metazoa > Chordata > Lepidosauria > Squamata > Colubridae > Ptyas > Ptyas mucosa. The sequence goes on from WNWU01000004.1 coordinate 48,060,602, forward strand.
CAGCATCCTTCCCCTGCCACGCCCACCAAGCCATGCCCATCAAGCCACACCCCACAGAACCGGTAGTGAAAAAAATTGGATTTCACCACTGAGATGCACCCCTTCCTTCATAGACTACATACCATGGCTTCTTGGATTCGTAATTTGCATGAAAGGCAACACAGGTGAAAGTTGTACATATGTGTGAAAATATTCTTCTCACAGAGTCAGGCTTAATGTTGGAAGCCTGGAGGTAATCAATGTTTGAGTGAACTTAATAAGAGTGAGGTTTCAGCAAATCATCCCTGTGAGGGAAGCTTTGTTGTTGTTCTATTTAGTTATTACTTATAAAATTTGTACGCTACATCAATATAAGATTTTAAGCAGTTTACATAAATCAATGGTATGCAACATAGTGGGATACAAAACAATGCATTTGTATTATAGCATTTAATAATGTAATTTCATTCATTATATTCATGCAATTTACTGAGACATCTATTTTTAGCACATTTGGGATCAGGGTAGTCTACAACCTGAGGTTTTAGGGATACATGCATCTGATTATTTTGAGAATAATCATCTGAATATATTTTTCAGTGTACAAAAATTAAACACAAATGCCCAATTTTTGATCACATGACAGTTGCTTCAACAGTTTGAGGACTGGTCATAAGTCACTTTTTTAAATGCTGTTATAACTTTGAATGATCACTAAATGTATGGTTGTAAGTCAAGGACTATATGGCTTCATACTGAATCCACTGGGATTTATTTCCAATAAACATCAATGGGACTAGATTTCAAGTATTACATGTGTAAGTAAATCCAACTGAAATTTGTGAGGTAAATAAAAGAATGTGTTAAACATGCTTGGTTTATATGGTACATGTCATATGTATTTGGATTTCTAGCCTATTGCTTGCAATAATTTTTGGTATATTGTCAAATATAAAGTCAAATATGGAAGACTAAGTTTGAATTATTATAGCCTACTGGCAAAAGCACAGGGGATTGTAAATATTTACATTAAAATTAATTTTTGAATTTACTTTAAAAGAAATGAAGGATAAAGTTTTCACAACGTGATTCAAAAGATGGTGAAACCTGAGGAGGCCTGATCTTTGGTTGAAAAGACTTCCAAGATTGTTTTTCAATAAGAGATCTTTTCGTTCCAAAGATAAATTAGTGCAACTTGACAATCTCATGCAACTTGACCATTAATCTCAATGAGAAGAAAAATCCTTAATTCTTAATACAATGCAGTAGTGTGCAATCGTAAAGGGTATTATGAATTGGAGTATAATTATTGCTTTCGGGAGAAGCTCCTAAACCAGCTTATCTATTTTAGTGTTTTTCGAAATTGAGGGATTTAAAACGCTGCTTCGGGGGATCTTACTTTATTCCGTTATTGTGAGTTTGAAAACAGAATGGAATATTAGCAATGTATTTACTTTATAATTACGTCCTTTGTACTTCCATGCATTGTGCTATTTAGACACAAAGCAATAATTTTAATGAACCACATTTTGTTCTTGCTTAGGAATCAAAGTATCCACTTAAATCACTGTATATAAAGGAAATTACTTCTGCATTAGCAAAATTGAACAAATTAGAGGAAAATATAGACATACACATCACTAAATTATACCTTTAAGGTTTGAACAGGTTTTGGTACATATTTTGTAAAAGAATAGCAGTGGGTAGAAATAGTGTGGATTGTGGAACTAGATCAACTGTACACACAAGAAGTGTGCCTTTGGATTATGATTGGAAGACGATAGAAAGTGTTAATTGGAAGGGCTACCAAATCTGGCTTGCACAAATCCAGGCGACCACAAGATGGCAGGAAATGGTGTCTTAGCTGTCACTCAGAAGTTATCAGAGTTCTTATAACCCAAATCTGATAGCCCTATATTGGAAACATCTACATTGCACACCTTGTACAAGTAGTGTATTTTTCATTGCTTAGACAATGGTGTGATTTACATTGTAGCCACAACATGTACATTATTTACAGGTGTGTCTATGTACGTTAATCTTGGTACAGTACATATATTTTATTTATTTTAAGGATCCAAGCCAAAGGGATGTGTGTGCACCTTGCTTTATGCATCTGACCTCTTGAATATGGAATATGAAATGCTTTCAAAGCTATCTTATCAGTTGTAAGTCCAGCTAAAATAATGCCTTTCACTGTTTTTCCCACAACCTCAGGCAGAGATTTTCAACTGGAGTTGAAACCTCTGAATGATCTTCCACACCTCTCCATTAAATACTATTCCTTTCATAATGAAGTAAGGGAAAGAGATGTCTTTATTTCTCAGAGAAAGATTTCAATCATTCATCTAACAATCTCATCCTCTTTGAAGACAATGTGCTTTTTTTTAACCAGTTATTCTTTTCTTGAATAATTTTCATCATAACACTGCTTGCTCTCCACAAGGGGGAGCTGTAGTACAATATAAACTCAAAGGAAGCATAATATCCCCTGCAGAAATGGCCCCCTATTGTCACATAATGGGAGGAACATGTTCTCGACCACAGAATATGGTTAGAAACATATCATCACCTGGGAAACCACCAATAAATTGCATGGTTGTGTGTGGGTTTTAGATAACCTATTGTGCATATCTCTTCTATGAAAGTTGAATGTCCATGTATAATATCCACTTGAATGTCCATGAATAAATTCATGGGTCCTCAGAGGTTTTATTGATTGAAAATAACCAAAGAGTCAAAGTCATCCATGATCATTCTGTGCCACATTAAACATTAGCTTCAAATATCACTTCAGCATTGAGGAGGCATTTTCAATTGCATTTAGCCCTATTCCTGAATTTTTTAATTAGATTTGGACAATCCACTTTAATTCATTTCTGCATCAAATATTAATTCTTTAAAATGATTTTGAATTGTTTTTCCTATGTAAATGTGCAGAAAAGGTGTACCCATGTGGGTAACAAAAATGAAAACATAAAAATATTCATCCATCCACCCATCTATCCATCCATTCCCTATCTATTCGTGGTCACAGTTTGATTTTGAGGCTTTCTGTTTGCGTTAGATCTAAATAATAAATAACCTCCAATTTTCTTCTAGAAACACCACTCTGTTAAATTTAAGTCTGGACTTAGCCCAATTGACTTTACACCGGGGTGTCCAACCTTAGCAACTTTAAGACTTGTGGACTTCAAGTCTATGGTTGGCTGGAGAATTCTGGGAGTTGAAGTCCACAGGTGCTAAAGTTGCCAATGTTTGGACACCGCTGCTTTACACTATTGCATTTCAAGGAAATCTGAATGCTTTTTAAAATGCAAAAAAAATAACAAATCTTAAACATCTCGCAGTTACCACTGTGATTCAAAGCAAGTAAAAATAAATTAATTAATTCTTCCTGAAAATGTTATTTGACTTGTTCCTCCAAAAAAGGGGAAAAAAAGACAAGTTTAACAAATTGACCACAAAAATGGCTACCAAGCATAAAATTAGGAATGCTTATAGTATACCCAATATTATTATTTCATTTTTTTATCCTGCCTTTATTACTTTATAAGTAACTCACGGCAGCAAATATCAAAATACTCTTGCCTCTTCATATTTTCCTCACCACAAGCCTGTGAGGTGGATTGGGCTGAGAGTGACAGACTCAAGGTAACCCAATCAGCTTTCATACCTGAGTCAGGATTGGAACTCACAATCTTTTGGCCCGTAAGCCAGCACTTTAACCATTATAAGTGTATGTACAGGCATCTATTTCTGGCTTCTTCTTATTAAGAAACATTTGTGATGCCCCTAGAACAATTAAAGAGAAAGTAAGGCTTTAGGACATGGTGGCTCAGTGGCTAAGATGCTGAGCTTGTCAATCGAAAGGTCGACAGTTCAGCAGTTCGAATCCCTAGTGCTGCCTAACGGGATGAGCTCCCGTTACTTGTCCCAGTTTCTGCCAACATAGCAATTTGAAAGCACGTAAAAAATGCAAGTAGAAAAATAGGGACCACCTTTGGTGGGAAAGTAACAGCGTTCCGTGAGCCTTTGGCTTTTAGTCATGCTGGCCACATGACCATGGAGACGTGTTTGGACAGCACTGGCTTTTCAGCTTTGAAACAGAGATGAGCAGTGCACCCTAGAGTCGGGAACGATTAGCACATATGTGCAAAGGGAACATTTACCTTTACCTTTTAAGCTTTAGGAGACATGATTTTAACTCTCCTGTGATTGGAGTAATACATTAAGCAAAACAACAGTGATTAAAGAATATTGTAGTGCTACAAAAATGAATATTTTTTTTCCAAAATAATCTTAAAAGTAAAAATCTTCATTCCCAGAGCTTACCACTTATGTATGATATTCTCAGGAACACGTATTAGTTACCCTTTTCAGTGTGGCGATTACTTACTAGACAAAAATACATATTTAATACTATTCCTATGTTCTCTCAAGGGTCTCTTGTCCATTTTAACCATTAAAGACTCACATGTGCTAAGAGACAGATAATTAATATTGTCAACTAAATGTTAAACCTATTTTATCTGAACCTATTTTATCTGAAATCTATTTTATCTGAACTCATTTGCCTTATGTGACTCTCATTTGACATGTAGCAACTTCCCATTTTTCCAGCAAACCTGAACACCATCTGGAAATCTCCTTTCTGGGTTACTTTCAAACATGCTTTGGAGAACTGAGAAGAAGCTGCATTGACTATGCAGCTAGAAAGTTTTTCTTCCACTTTGCTTTGTGATTTCCGCACTTGGTTCACTGTGAAGAGAAGAGGGGTGTTTTTTTAAATTGCTATACTTTATCATCTGTAATTGAGTCCAATGTCCCCTGCAGGCAATAGGAGGTCCTCTTAAGCTTCAATACACAGCCTTTGAATTACATTCCTGGCTGTTGAAATAATTTATTGAAGAACAGTTTTAGACTGCAGATGTTATTGAATGAGCTTACGGTATGTAAACAAGATGAGAAAAATATGGATGACTCATGACATCATTCTCTCTAATTATTATGCTGAACCAATTAATTTAAGACATGCGGATTTTGGTGCGTCTGTTCCAAGTATTATTGTATTTGGACCAGATCCAAAGATAATTGTTTATGTTTCCAAGTGTATATCTTGTTTTAAATGTAAAAATCCCAGTCTCCTCATTTCTTTTTGTTTTTAAAATTTTCATCTACTTTCCTCTTCCCTTCCTTTTTCAAATTAACCATGGTGGCTAGTTTTACATCTACAACAGAGGTCGGTTTCAGCAGGTTCTGAACAGTTCTGGAGAACCGGTAACGGAAATTTTGAGTAGTTCAGAGAACCAGTAGTAAAAATGTTGACTGGCTCCGCCCCCATCTATTCTCTGCCTCCCAAGTCTCAGCTGATCGGGAGGAAATGGGGATTTTGCAGTAACCTTCCCCTGGATTGGGGAGGGAATGGAGATTTTACAATATCCTTCCCCTGCTACACCCACCAAGCCGCGTCCACCGTGCCATGCCGCGCACATCCAAGCCACGCCCACAGAACCAGTAGTAAAAAATTTTGAAACCCACCACTGAGCTACCACCTTGGTGAACTCAATTGCTAAAATGGGTAATAAACTAATCATCATAAGGAAGGGGCCCCATACTATATATAGATGTGGCTGATTCAATTCTGATTTAGTATGTTATGCGAACCCTGTCTTTAAAATTTCAAACCATGATATATGGCTTAAACGTGGAAATCCAGTTTGTGTGCCATATTCAGCAAATAATGGTAAAAGTAAACCATGATTGCACCATGTCAGGTGCTACTCATAATACGGTGTCTTTTGCTTTTTCCTTTTTCAAAAGGACGTGAATGCAAAGCAGAAAGGATAAAGAGAAGATGCTTAAGCTTAATGTAGAGCTGTCGTATTTGGGCTACAGAAATCCAGATGATCCCTAGAAGGCATTAAAGATAAGCTTTGCTACTATTTTATGGTTGTCCAATTTCTTGGAAGAGGGAACTGTAACAACCATTATGTCACAGCGATGTAGGGGCAGTTATTTAACTTATTTATTTCATATATTTATTTGCAGGTTGCTGCAAAATTAAATGAACGCTTAAATCAAACAATATAATTATAGAATCAAAGAGAAGGCAAAAAAATAAAAGATATCAATGTGAGACAACAGGTTTCTGCAAGATCTATATCACGTTATAATTTTAAGGGACATGATACTATTTTGTAAACCGCTTAGAGAGGGCTGTAAAGCACTGTGAAGCGGTATATACCGGTAAGTCCAAATGCTATGCTATTGCTATTTATGCCTATTCTAAATAGATTTGATCTGGGTGTCCAACCTTGGCAATTTTAAGACTTGTGGACTTCAATTACCAGAATTCCCCAGTCAGTATCAGTAACCCAAAAAGCAATTAGGAGACTTCAGTCAAAATCCAAAGGTTGTTTTAGCAACTTTGGCTGATTTCTCAGCTACATTTGCTTTTAGAAGAAAAGGATCTTAAACAGGTACATCTGATGCCATAGTCTGGCTTTAAACTTTAAACTGCATAAGCCTTTTTTAAAGCGGTCTAGAAACTTCAGCTAATTAAACTCAAACATTTCAAAAGGTGGCAGTCTGCCTGCAGTCTCCAGAGTCATTTTTAACATAATTACTCAGGTATTAAAAATATTATACTGACTGCCAATTTGTTTCACAGTGTGCTAGTAATTATCTTGAAAGCCCTTAATGCCTTGAATCCAAGCCACTTTAGAAAATCTGGCATTTGGAATGCACACCGGATAGAACAAGGACTTGTGTGGGAAAGTCAAAATGGGACCTGCAATTGTGTAATCAGAACCCCTCTTCTTTTTATCATATGTCTAATATACCAGATGGACCAGAACATCTTCTACCACAGTGGTTCTCAACCTGTGGGTTGGGACCTCTTTGAGGGTCGAACGACCCTTTCACAGGGGTCACCTAAGACCATCCAAAAACACATATTTTCAATGGTTTTAGGAATAATTTTATGGTTGGGGGTCACCACAACATGAAGAACTGTATTAAAGGGTCACGGCATTAGGAAGGTTGAGACCCACTGTTCTACCACCTTAGTAACCAATAAGTTAAGAGTTACAAATTTTATATCCAGGAGATACTGACAGGGCTGTACAGAAGCCAAATAAACTCAATGGCATAGAAATCTGAGTTGTAAGTTGACTTCTTTGGGAAGTGTCTGTGAGTCTACCACATGCCAACTGACCTTGGAAGAGATTGTCCTCAAGCTCACCAAGTTTACTTGGTGAACAAATATGGTTCACCAAGTAAAGTGTTGGAATTCATGTTGTCACCCCATGTTTGGAAACTCAGATGTGTTTGAAGTTGTTGATGGCCACTGTCTACTAGTCTACTACTTAGCGAGGCTCACACAGGCCATGATATGGATGCCCATCTGGGCTGCAAAACTCTCAGTGATCACCAACTGGCAACAAAGGCAGTAAGTAAGGCACTCTGAATTACTTAGTTGCCACCAGTAATGGCCATTTGGATTTTTGCAACCCAACTGATAGTTCCAGTCTTAGCATAGTCTATTTTTGAACACATCCATTTACTGTGGTTTGTCAAGTATGAATTATAGCTTAAAGTTCTTGGGAACCTGTTTGATGGTATTTTATTGAAGAAACCATGGGCAAACAAACCATAGTTCCATGGGTTATATATGCCCCATCATTGTATTCTGACAAATAAGGAAATACTCTGGCTTCAAGCCTTATTCCAGCTTGTATTCTTATTTGTTTAATGTTGGCTTCATATATTTTGGGAACCCCTTCAGTATGGCTTAGTGCTATATATGAGCCAATCATTGTGGCATAATCAGCAAATTTTGCCTCAAAGTAATCATATCTAGGTTTCAGTTTTCTCTTAGAACTTTATATCTAAAAGAGTTTATTTTAGATACTGACAAGGCATATATGACCCATGAATTCTCATAAATGATGGCCCAAAAGTGGTGATAAACCACCAACTATGTATGCAGAAAGAAAATCTGGAGTTGGCATTACTGTTCCCTCTTCATTCTCTCTTCAAAGTGCATGTTATATAGTGTATGTTATAAAATGATTGCAAACCAATACATCAATCTTTTGAAAGCTTTCCATTGTACGGGCAACTAGTAAGCATCAGATAGATAGATAGATAGATAGATAGATAGATAGATAGATAGATAGATAGATAGATAGATA
>WNWU01000004.1:48068788-48117848 GCA_012654045.1 Ptyas mucosa
GATATAGATATAGATATAGATATAGATATAGATATAGATATAGATATAGATATAGATATAGATATAGATATAGATATAGATAGCATCACACACACACACACACACACACACACACATTCCAGCAACCTGTGGTGGATGACACAGCATGCTACCAACATGCATATTCTGATGACGCACAACCCATTGGGTTCTTGCAGGTGCCTTGGCAAAGAAAAATGTCTTGGGATTCTTACTTTGCTTCCTTAATGACAGAGTTGGGAAGCCAACTTTCAGTGAAGCAACTAGCCAACTAGCTTGTACATGACCAAGCTAAAGGGAGTATAACTTCTCTCTGAGACAAGTACGTAGCTCTATGATTACACCTTTAATTTTAATTTGGACATGGACTTGCTGATCCAAAGTGCGTTTAATTGCTGGGCGGGTGCGAGGTTGTTATTATCAAACATAGTCCAGACACAGGATGGGTGCTCTGTGTTTCCATTTAACTTTGAAGAACAAAGCTTTTGCTGTAAACTGCAGATCCAAACTCAAAATGTCAGGATTATTCAGGGAATTCTGTAGTCCGCTCAAGCAAACCACCCTAAAAGTGTCTCTCTGAGAACTGCAGAAATGGGCGGAGTCATGTGCAGGGAGGAGGATGGAGGAGATAAAGAAAGTCAGGATGGTTGATTGCCCTTGTGGAATCGAAGCCCCTCTCCTTTTATACATGCACTGTGCACTAAAAGAAAAAGAGCCTGTTTGGTCTACTGGTTAAGGCATAAAGCTAGAAACCAGGAGACCGTGAGTTCTAGTCCCGCCTTAGGCTGGGTGAATTTGGCTCAGTCTTTCTCTCTCTCTGGTCAACCTGCTTCACAGGATTGTTGTTGTGGGGAAAAAGCAGAAGGAAGGAGGATTAGCTATGTTTATCATCTTGAGTTATTTATAAAAATAATTAAGTTGGAATATAAAGAAGTAAAAAAAAAGGATAAGGTTTTGATGGTACTTGTGGCCTGGTTTTTGGGACATGCTCCCCGCCCCAAATACCCTGACTTGGTTGCTTTGTGTTATTTGACTCCACATCAGGCAACCTTTTGAACAATTTGTCCTGAATGTAGCGCATGTACCTGATTCTAGCTGCTCTGAACCATGATTTTGACAAATGAAGGCCAAAGTTTGAGGATTATAAAGCCTGAAGGCCTTATTGATGGTCTTTTCCGTGAATTATCTGCCCCTTGTAAGCAGGCTGAAGTGTTCCTTCAGACTGATCTGATCCATTGTGAAAAGGAAGGGGGAAAAAAACCCCTGTTGTCTCATTTCAGACTGAAGAGTCTGCATAATGTCTGTGACCATCTTTGCTCTTGGAGAAGCGACTGGTTAAACAGAGGAGTCCATTCAGATGAAGTGGAGGGATGCATTGAGATGGAAATCACTTCTAGGAGCTGAATTGTTCCGAGTTCTGTGAGCAAAGAACTGAGCACCCCCTCTTCCAAAAAAAAAAAAAAGAGAGAGAGAGAGAGAGAGAGAGAGAGTTTCTGCAAGGATGTGAACTTGTGGCCTGATTTTTGGGACACATCCCTTGCAGAAACAAGATTGGGACACAAGATTTTTGCATCTTGGCTGATGCAAACTGGGTAAAAATTCCTTCATGTTGAACAGGAGTTTGTTGGTGTGTAGCAGAGGTGGCATTCAGCAGGTTCTGACCAGTTCTGGAGAACCGGTAGCAGAAATTTTGAGTAGTTCGGAGAACCGGTAGTAAAAATTCTGACTGGCCCCGCCCCCATCTATTCTCTGCCTCCCAAGTCCCAGCTGATCAGGAAATGGGGATTTTGCAGTATCCTTCCCCTGGATTGGGGAGGGAATGGAGATTTTACAGTATCCTTCCCCTGCTATGCCCACCAAGCCACACCCACCAAGCCATGCCATGCTCATCAAGCCACACCCACAGAACCAGTAGTAAAAAAATTTGAAACCCACCACTGGTGTGTAGTGTACCTCCAGAAATCTGAGCCAAAGCACCAACAACTTCTTCCTTTTTCCTCCTTCTTGATAATATTCTACCGAGATAAGAACCTTTTGCTTCAGGAAGACAGCTCTGAAAAAAGCAATTAAACAATTGCACGTCCCATTGTGGAGAAAATGTAACTGTCAATAGTTAAAGTATGATAAATATGCTCTCATGGGAACTTCACTGATTGAATAAATTGAAAAAATATATTGAGAATGTTGGTTATTTACTGGAACAGCAGTTGCAGCCAAAGTGACTGCAAGAGCAATATTTTAAAACTGTTGCATAGTTAAAAAGTTAAAGGGAAGTCATTTTTTACTGCACCTCCACACCATCTCCAAAGTGAGAAAGCACATTCCATTTCCTGGAATACTTGCCCAGAATCAATTCAGCATTGGGCCAGATTTTAATTTAGTGACATTATATTTATATAAACAGTCCTAACTGACCTTGGACAAACTCAAAAAGTTGAGCAAAGTCCCACCTACTAAGTGTCTGATTGGGAGACTAGCTGGAAATGGAAGCGCCACAGGTGTGGATTAGATTGGGGAATTGAAAATGATGTCTCAGAAAAAGGCAGTAACAATTCACTTCTGTGTTGCTGCCAGGTGGACACACCCACATGGACACACCCACAACATTGCCAGGCCTCAAACTCAACACCAAGCAAACTTTACTTTTATATTTATTTATAATAGCTTAAAATGTAGGTCTCTGCCCAAAGGAGTTTACAATGTAAACTCAATTCAGGATCTTTTGGCACATGTTATTTAACATTTTAAAATCGGTTTCCTTGGAGTAAATCCAATGATGGGATTCAAATAATTTAACAATTTATTCTCTGCCCTAACGACCAGCAGGGTAGGTGTGGCTTGGTGGTCATATGACTGTGTGGATGTGGCCAACTCAACATCACTCATGTCGATGGGCGCTTTGCCTTAGCTGTTACAATGTAATAAGGGTTAACCAGAGAGGCAGTTTCTGTAAGCAGGGCAATAAAGATTTGGCTAGAAACAATACCAGAATGTTTCAGTTCCTTACAGGATTAGCCCTTTAAAGTGGAAAAGAAACAAAATAAGATTTCTTCCAACAACCTGTTCTCCGAACTGCTTAGAAAGTTAACAACCGGTTCTCCCGAATAGGTGCGAACTGGCTGAATCCCACCACTGAGTAAATCTATCTGTACTTACATTTTTTCTTCTTCTTAGACCCATGATGGTGCAGCGGTTAGATTATAGTACTGCAGGCTAACTCACTGCTCACTCCAGGAGTTCAATTCTCACCGGCTCAAGGTTGTCTCAGCCTTCCATCCTTCCGAGGTCAGTAAAATGAGAACCCAGATTGTTGAGGGCAATATGCTGACTCTGTAAACCACTTAGAAAGGGTTTTAAAGCTCTATGAAGTGGTATATAAGTCTAACTGCTCTTGCTTATTCTTGCTTTTCAGTCTTGTGATGCCACGTGGGGACGTTTTGGATATGGGTACCCTCAAAATGTGATCAATAATGTGATCCCCCCCTTACCCCCCCCCCCACCACAAGCCTCTTATAGCAAAAAGTATTGCTTTAGATTATGGCATGGTAGACAAAAATTGCCATTATGAATATGTTACCCTTTAAAAATACTTTAGAACTGTGTAAGTGATTTTATTCTTTTAAGTGTGTCTCTATTAGTACAGACCAATTAAGGACCATAAATAAATGGTATTTAAATTTTAATATAAATATAAGAGCCCTGGTAGTGGCGCATGATAAGAATGCAGTATTGCAAGCTAACTGTGCCCACTGTCAGCAGTTCGATTCTGAATGGCTCAAGGTTGACTCAGCCTTCCATCTTTCCGAGGTCAGTAAAATGAGGACCCAGACTGTTGGCGGCAATAACCAACTGACTCCATATACCGGTTAGAGAGGGCTGCAAAGCACTATGGGGCAGTATATAAGTCTAAATGCTGTCGCTAGAAAACTTAGTAGACTAGCTTTCTCAAACTGGGTCTTTTCAGAATAGAAGTGTTAAAACTATGGTTCTCATCACTAGCAGAGCCAGTGGAAACTGCAACCACAATATAGTACAGGGCAACACTTTTGGGCCTTAGAACTACTCAGGTTTTTGGGCTGAGTGTTCAGGGCTGCATTAGTACTGCTGCCTCTCCCATACATGATCATTCTCTCATGTTTCTCATTGATCAAAACAATATTTTTCTTCTCTACCCTTCCTCTCACAAACAGGCAGACAGACGCTCTCGCATAGTAATTAGGAAAAAAAGGAAAAGCACCCAAGTTTCCACCCCCGCCCCCACTAGTAATTTGCTAGCAGATTGCTGGTTTCCCATTGAGTAAAATTGTTGAGAAGGAGAGGGAAAATTAGCCTCCCTCTCTTCAGCAATTTCAAGGGAAATGTACTGTTTTCTTTTTTGCTAATGACATTGGAAATCTAGTAATCTTAGGTTGACTCACTTGAAGAAAGAAGAAACAAATAGGTCACAACAATTGGGTGCAAATGGCTGATGTTGAATATTCTTCCCAGGGAGATTCACTACTTGAGATGTTTACTTTCTTGCCTTTCCAGCATCTCACAAAAATATTATTGTTTTCCCAAGCTTTTCATATATCTATAGGTCCTTATCTGCTTCCCTACACTCATCGAATGCTCATCTAATCTAATCCTTTTAGAGTTTAGTTTTTTATACATACTTTGTTTTATATCTTTTAGCTTTTTATGTTTTTAATATATCATCTATGCTTTTTTAATTGAACTGTACCCCACGCTCTGTATGCTGGTCTATAACCATAACAAAGATGCCATTTGATAGGTTCATATTTTAACTATTATACTGCAAGAGAACTTATTTTACTACTATTTTACTTCTATCAGCTTTATTGTTATATGTTTTATGCAGGGGTGAAATCTAAAATTTGTTACTACCGGTTCTGTCGGCGTGGCTTGGTGGTGGTGGAGTAATGTGACTGGGTAGGCGTGGCCAACTTTTTTTTTTACTTTTAAAAGCATTTTTTCTGCAACCTTAAAAGGTTGCAGAAAAAAATGCTTTTAGAAACCTCTGACGATCAGGCAACTCAGCTGGGATCGCCAGAGGCTTTTAAAGGCATTTTTTCCCCTACAACCTCTTCGGCTGAAGAGGTTGTAGAAAAAATGCTTTTAAAAGCCTCTGACATCCCAGCTGAGCTGCACGATGATCAGAGGTTGTTTTTATTTTTACTTTTAAAAGCATTTTTTCGGCCAAAGAGGTTGTAGAAAAAATGCTTTTAAAAGTAAAAAAAAAAAAAGCCTCTGATGATTGCGCAGCTCAGCTGGGCATGGGGGCACAGGGATTTTTGCTACTGGTTCTCCAAACCGCCCACTGCCATCGCTACTGGATCAGGTGATTCGGTCCGAACCGGGAGCATTTCACCCCTGGTTTTATGCATATATAACACGAGCCTAATTAATTTTTTACATTGCAATTCAAGTGGTGTAACTTGCCTTGGGAAAAAAAATTGTTTTGAGGTATGGTAGCCATTCTTTTTTAAGCAAATAGGTTTCCAGCCTGTTATTGGCTAGAAACCTGTGGCCTTGATTTTATTGTCTATTTCTAGGCCAAGGACAGGAATGCTGCACTGTTATGATTAAAGCAGCATCTCTACATGTTCTTCTATAATTGAGAATTGCCTCACACTGTCCTCATTCTCCCTGTGCAGTATAAGAATAATAGCTGTGCTGATAGCTCTTCTGGGCTCTTGCTGGTCTCAAGATAGCATTGGCCCAAAATCTGAATTTTGGTCCTGTGTAACAGATCTGAAACTCAAGGACATCTTGGACTCCATATTTTTGTATTAGATACGATAGTACAGGGTCAAGACTGGTTCATGCTTCATCTGGGGGTATGAATTGGAGCACCTGTGGCAGAGGGAAATTTAAAACTCACCATCATTGCTTCAACTGCAATATCCAGGTGCCTCTCAGTCATAGAGAATCTCTGGTTCATACTTCCAACATTGCTTCTTCTGGTACTTTGCCTTGATGAGGACAGAAAATATTTGAAATAGGCCTGATGAGACTCATTACAGGCTCTTACATTGTGCTAAATAGTAATGTTTTCTGTTTGGGTTTGGCTTAGTTGTGGGTTTGTAAACAAACCATGATTTGTAGTTGAATGTGTTGTTTTCAGCCAATTGGGGCTTATCCTGAAGACAAACCAGAGTTTAGGAAAAGCCAGTTGCTCTATATGAGAGAGAGCACAAAATCTACCCGCAAAATGTTCAACCTTGGAGTAGTTATGCAGATTTTAATTATGAACCAACCTTTTGACTGCCTTTGGATTCTTTGTGTGCTAACTCTGTTCCAAGGGTCTTGATTATCTCACTGCCATTTAAATTTCAGAGGCTGGCTTCTGCCAATTCACAGGCTGCTTTATTTAGAATCTAAAACATTTGTCATCGCATATTCTAAAATCCGCTGGCTTTTGCCAAAATTTCCAAGGCATTGTTGGCATTGTTTTTCTAAGAAATTTATCATCTACTAAGACACACCAAAAGGAAATGCATTGCCTATCACCAGGCAAATCTAGTTGGCACAAATGTTCAGGCCTCCTGATGAGATCACAACTTTGGCATGTACAATGAGGTACTCAACAAAAATGTGTCTAAAATCCAATTAGAGGCAGAATTTTGAGGTAGATGAACTTTCATTCTTGTTTAATTCTTATAGACTAGGTTACATAAATTTGGGGGATGAATATTGGGTCTGTTTTGCAGACTCCTCTAACACACTTTGCCTCATATACTGCCTGTAACGCTTTGATCCTGATTAAAGTAATCCACTTTCACAGGAAGCTGTGTTATCAAACTGATTTGCTAACCAAGTCTGAAACCAAGCTGGAGCCAGTTCTAAATCCTGATGAGTAAGCCAACACTAAAACCTGCTATGACTCCGAATCTCACCACTGTCCTTATGTCCCCTTTTGATCCTTTAGTGAACATCTACTGCACTGGCAGAATCTCCCAAGGTCTCATCAGCAGCCTCATCTCAGCAACTGAGAGTCACCAGCTGAATCTCATGGCTGTCCTTCTGTCAGCCTCATATTGCAAGCTGACAGCCTGACGGGGGGAGAGAGGAGAGACTGGAATGTAGGGAGGAATTGGGGGGGAGAGCAGGGGTGAAATCCAGCAGGTTCTGACAGGTTCTGGTGAACCAGTAGCGGAAATGTTGAGTAGTTCGGAGAACCAGAAGTGGAAATTTTGAGTAGTTTGGAGAACCGGCAAATACCACCTCTGGCTGGTCACAGAGTGGGGAGGGAATGAAGATTTTGCAGTATCCTTCCCCTGGAGTGGGATGGAAATGGAGATTTTGCAGTATCCTTCCCCTGCCATGCCCACCAAGCCACGTCCATCAAACCACACCTCACCCACCAAGCCATGCCCACAGAACCAGCAGTAAAAAAAATTGAACTTCATCACTGGAGAAGGGAAATAGGAACCAAGCCATGCCAGTCTTCTCAAGGTCACCCAACAGATTGCTGAGCTGGGAAGCCCACAAACGAAGGGTCCATTGCCCAAACAATATGACAGCACCTAGTTGAACATTGACTGATAACACGGTGATGGCTAGGGAAAAGGGAAAGTTAACTGTGTAATTTACACAGAACCAGTTCGGTGACGTCATATTATCACCGCTACCGGCTCAGCGGACTGGGCCGAACCAGAAGGAACCCACCACTACTAGAGCCTCATTGTCCCTGATGAATTATTATTATTATTATTATTATTATTATTATTATTATTATTATTATTATTATTTATTGGATTTATATGCCGCCCTCTCTCCAAAGGACTCAGGGAAGCTCACATCAAATGAAACAATCCCAATAAATACAAATTAAAACAGACTAAAACAGACTAAAAACCAATTTAAAGCAATAAAACCCCATCAGTCCTGGCTAGGGCGTTTAAACAGCCAGGTCTTAAGCTCCCAGCGGAAAGTACGAAGGTCGGGGGCCAACCGAAGACCCACGGGGAGTTGATTCCAAAGGATGGGCGTGGCCACAGAGAAGGCTCTACCCCTGGGGGTCGCCAGCCGACATTGTCTAGCCGATGGCACCCTGAGTAGGCCCTCTCTGTGGGAACGCACCGGGCGATGGGAAGTCGATGCTGATTGCAGGTGGTCCGACAGATATCCTGGGCCTAAGCCATGAATATTGTTCAAAGCTTTGCCTTTAAAGGGCAGCAAAATCAAACCACCCCCAAGAGTTGAAATCAACATCTAGCCCAGTTTGTTTAGCTCAAGAAAAAATATTTATCCCAAGCAAGCCTGCCTTGAACATAGTTAAGCTGCATATACAGAAAATAATGCTCTGTCAAACCTTGAAATAAACTAGTTAAGAATGCAGATGCTGGTACTTTATGAGGCCTAATCGTACAATTCTTGTTAAATTTGCCTTTGGGTTTTCTTTAGCGTTTATAGCTGAGCAAATGCAGCTGGTTCAGGCCGATTAGATAGCGATTGTTTATTAGTTACTTGTTCAGCTCTGTTCTCTCTCTCTCTTTTTTTTTTTTGCCTGGATTCTGGGATTCCTTTGGTATTTCTCCTTGTCCCGGGGTTAAAAGTGCAGCATGTTTTTAAACAAACTGCAGTAGGCCCTTATTGCAAAGTGTGTGTCATGCGTTAGACTTGCCACTTCAAATACTTTCTAAGGATTAAGTTTTGGTCAGTATTTAATGACACTGACAAGCGCCTCATACCAACCTTGGAATACATTTGAACAAAATCATTCTACCTCATCATCGAATATTGTAATTCCATTTTTTTAGCATTCTAAGTAGTCATGGCAGAGGTGGTATCCAGCAGGTTCTGACCGTTCTGGAGAACCGGTAGTGGAAATTTTGAGTAGTTCAGAGAACCAGTAAATACCACCTCTGACTGGCCCCGCCCCCATCTACTCTCTGCCTCCCGAGTCCCAGCTGATTGGTAGGAAATAGGGATTTTGCAGTATCCTTCCCCTGGAGTGGGGAGATTTTACAGTATCTTTCCCTGCCATGCACAATAAGCCATGCCACGTCCACCAAGCCACACCCACCGAACAGAATTTTCAAATCCCACCACTGAGCCATGGCACTGTGGTGTACTTATCAGTTTCAGTTTCAGTTTATTTAATTTGTATACCGCCCTCCTCCCGAAGAATTCAGGGCGGTGAACAGCCATAAATAAAACATACAAGTATAACATTTAAAACCTAATTAAAATCCAATTAAATAAATTTGGCCGTAAAAATATTAAAACCCCAGTAATTTAAAATGAATTAAAATATTATAACATTTTTTAAAAAGGGGGAATCAGGCCAGGCCTGCCTGGTGAAATAAAAGGGTCTTAAGAGCGCGGCGGAAGGTGCGTAGGTCCGGGATCCTCCGAATCTCTGGGGGGAGCTCATTCCAGATAGTAGGTGCCCCCATAGAGAAGGCTCTCCCCCTGGGGGCCGCCAGTCGACATTGTTTGGCCGACGGCACCCGGAGGAGGCCCTCTCTATGAGAGTGTACCGGCTGGTGGGAGGCCCCTGGTGGCAGTAGGCGGTCTCGTAAATAGCCAGGTCCTAAGCCATGGAGCGCTCTAAAGGTAGTAACCAAAACCTTGAAGCATACCCGTAAGACCACCGGGAGCCAGTGCAGCTCACGCAGGAGAGGTGTCACACGGGAACGCCATGTCATTCCCGTAACCACCCGCCCAGTTGCACTCTGTGCCAATTGGAGCCTCCAGGTGCTCCTCAAGGGGAGCCCCATGTAGAGAGCATTACAGTAGTCCAGGCGGGAAGTGACGAGGGCGTGAGTGACCGTGTGTAAAGAGTCCCGATCTAGAAAGGGACGCAACTGGTGGATCAGGCAAACCTGATAAAACCTGATCCACAACTGGCGGATCAGATGAACCTGATATTCCTGTTTATTTATAGCCATATATATATATATATGTTGCAGTATCCCAGGGTTACACGATTGCCTTTTGCAACCTTCTGACAAGCCAAGTCAGTGAGGAAGCCAGATTCACTTAACAAACATGTTCCTAACTTAACAACTGCAGTGATTCATTTTACAAATGTAGCAAGAAAGATCATAAAAAGGGGCAAAACTCACTTAACAAATGTCTCACTTAGCAACATAACTTTTGGGGTCAGTTGTGGTCGTAAGTCAAGAACTACCTGTACATATTTTAATGCACATCCAAAATAAACTAACTCCCCCAAAATACTCTTACAAAACAAACAAAAAACCCAGACAAAAACTCCATGACAGTTCCTCTGCTTTTTCCCTTGCCCATTTCCTTTCTGTGTCTTGCCATGTTTGTCTCCCACAACAATTATTTTATTTTGTATCTTCTGCTTTGTAAGTTGTATTTTGTCATTTTATTTAGTAAGTTTTACTTAGTCTGGAGGTTTTTAAGAAGAGACTGGACAGTCACTTTTCTGAAATAGTATAGGGTCTCCTCTGCTTGAGCAGGGGGCTGGACTAGAAGACCTCCAAGGTCCCTTCCACTTCTATTCTGATTGATTGATAGTCTGGGTCACAGATCTATAATAAAGAATTTGACTTGATTAGCAATTTTTAATGTCCAGATTTTTGCAGCCTACTGGAATTCAGCACCTTACCTTTTATCAATCTGTGCACTTTCTCTTCCAAATCACAGAGTCAGCAGCAAATCTCATAAATCCTGGATGAAACTTTAAGCATGTTCTAAAGTGTTTGGCTGGATCAAGGCCCAAATGCTTTATTGAGCGGGATGAAGATATGCTTCATACCTGGAAGGCTTAACTTTCTGAACTAGGATGAAGCGAAAAGGATAAGAGAAGAACAGAGTTTGGGAGGCCTTTAACGGCATCATAACTTAATTTTTTAAATTGATTTTAATGACATGCTTTAGGGCAAGAATGTCAAAAGGCTGACTGATTGGGAATTTTTATGACAACTTTGGGTTTCACTGTTGGTAGAGATGAGAATTTGGGAGGCTCAGGACTTTCTCATTCTCCCATGGGGAGATTTGTTCTTTTAAAAAGAATTAAGGTAAAATGGGGAAATGGAATCTTTCAACCAAAAGAGCAGAGGAGTAAGATTTCAGGTGTTGCAGATATTTGTCTGGGTTTGAAAACTAAGGATTGGGAGGCAAAAGGAAAATCCAAGGGCTACACACTCCCCCAAAAAAATTCCCTGAAGCCATCAGTGGCAAATCACTTCCATTTTCTTTCCAAGAAATCTGCATGGATTTGCCCATGTACTTATCGGGAGTCTGTTTATGTTTATAGAAAGAAGAATGACAAGCTGAATTAGAGATAATCCTTTGGGTTACCTAACTCACTTTGTTTCAAAGTTCTACATTTAATATTCTATGGGCTTTGAAGTATTTATTCTGCATTTCCTATAGGTTTTCTTTCAGAGTATTTGTCAGGTTCTGTAAAGTATGGGAAAAACCCCATCAGCACGCAAAAGCAGTAACCAAGTTTGTTTATCCTGATATCGGTACTAAGTGACCACCTTAAAATATTACAGAAAGGAATCTTTGTTGGAGCTGATGCTCCATGCTCCCCATCACCCTTTAAGCAGCATACAGCTCCATCCCAGTGCAATCACTCAATTATCCAATTCACCCGTATCCTCCCTCTCCCTCCCAAATCCATTGCAAGCCGCTCTAGTTCCGTGCTGCTCTGTCTTTCCTTAAAGTGATGGATGGTGAGAAACTGCTTCAGTGCATGCCCGTGAAGTCATCTAGCACTCGGGGCTGACGACCCAGCAGAGCAGGCACACAGGAAGGGTCATTGGCAAAAGTGTGCAGCAGCGTAACAGCGACCCCCACACGAATGGCAGCCACAAGTACCATCGCAGGGCTGGGGCTGACAGTATTTTTCTGAATATCCAGCTCAGTAGGCAAGCTTTCTTCAGTAGGACTCATGCAAGTATGGTTGGTTTGGTGCCCACTATCACTTATTCCTTACGATAACGCTCTTAATCCAACTGACAGCTTTACCTTCTACTTATTCTTGTTCACATTAAAGGACATCAAGAAATTGTATCTTGGGGGGAAGAATTTTTTGGAAATGGTAGATATTGTTCCTCTTTTTTTGCCCATCCTTCTCCACTTTTCAGAAGAAGCCACTGTAGGGGACAAATTGAAGAACACCACAGAAGGATTCTCTTGTCATGCCACGTTCTACGGTCAAGGAAGCAAGAATCACTCGGGCTTCAACTGGGAGTTTTTAATGCAAGTTTTAGGGGTCAGATACAGAATCTTGGAAACTGCCATTGGAACCTCCAGACCTTATTTTATTAATGAGTTCATTAAGGAGGAATCTCTTGAATGTTTTGAATCTTTTCTTTTGGGACTTTTTCAGCCTGGACTGAAGTTTATGAGATAAGCAGCTGCAAACAAACTCCTCTCCCATCTGTTGGTTATGTTTAAAGTTTCTCCTGTTTCTTTCTCATCCTCCTCAAACACTCTCGCATGAGAGTGTATTTCTTTTGCTTTACATTCAGTTTGAGAGAGAGAGAGAGAGATGATGGAAGTCTGAGTTATAGGACATTTTCTCAACTCATTTGTAGCTTCAGCATTTTCTTCTTCCTGAGCTGTAGAATGAATACAGTGGGTTCATCGGGAACAAATTACTAATCCAAATTGGATTATTTTGCTGTCTGGATTTGGCATTGCCATAGTATCAATGACTAATAGGATGAATCATGAATATTTCTATGGCTCAGGTTTTTTCCTTTACAGTTTTGGGTTAGGCCAGATTTGTCATATAGGTAGCAGTAGTATCCTAATCATGCCATGTGTCTGTTCTCTACTTTTGCAATCCATCTTACCAACATCCATCTTACCAACACTTACTTTCCCTACCGATTTGCAAATGTGAACGTGTGCGCATGTGCCCAGTCTCAAAAACGTGACAAAATAGGATGGCATAGAGCCGGGGTGGGGGGGAGACACCTCTACCGGTTCGGGCGAATCGGTCCAAACTGGTTGAATACCACCTCTGCCAACACCTGAAAATTAAGTTTCTTATCAAAGCTATGCTAGCACCTTAAATCTCTTCACTTGATCACATGAGGATAGGAAGAGGAAGCCTTCTATCTTAAACATTTGCAGTAGATCAATGTGAATTTCGGGTTCTCCATATCACTGGAGTACAATAAAACCTTATTGGAATATGGGACTTAATTGGAAAATTATGGATCAAATACATCCCCATCTTCATTCCAAATGGCCTCAGACATTTGCAACAAGCAACAGATAGCAAAAGTTTGCATACAGAGCTATATAACAATTTCAACTGTGATCCTTTCAATATACACAGTTTCTCTTTCTTGTGTTCCCTAGCCATTACATTAGCAGGCATTTTGCTATTTATTCTGAAGGATTTAGTCCAGATAATTTAATGTGTAAGATCTATTTTATTTGTTTGCTTCTCTTAGAATCCAGAGACGGTAATTGACATAAAAATTACGTTGGTGAATATAGTGAGTTCAAGACGAAAACCATGCTAGTTTTCAAAAATTTGCAAAGAGGAATTGTTTTTCTTACTCAAAGTCTTGTTTGACTTTTACAGTAATAAAGCATCCATCCACTTGAAGTTGTCTTGAGTCTGCATTATGTCATGCTTTACTTGAGGTTTGTCTGTTCCTCGGGTCTGTTGAAAATGCACAACCTCAGCAATGTGGTTGGCAGGCACGTTCTGTGGCTCTCTTTCTGACACACTGATCATCATATGACATCAGCCCCTGAGCAACCATGTGTGTAAAATATTTAGCATGTAAGCAGGTTAGGACAAGGGTTTTTCTTGCTGAGAAGTCATAATTCTTTGGGGGTTTGTACATAGTAAGCAGAAATCTGTGAGCCAGACAAAAGAGAGAAATTTTTAATCAGGCAGCACAGCAGAAGCCTAATTTTGCTCACGGATTGACATTTGTTTCATGTACAGCAGAAGAAAAGCTTAGGTAGCGCCTCTGCGTGGATAGTATCGTTATATAGTTTAGGCAGTAGATGGCACTGGCTTAATTATATCTGGTAGAGAAAAAAACCGCTGCATTATTTCTATTCTGATTGGAAACAAGTCTCATTTTTTCACTAATGTGACTTTCCAAGCCAGGGAGAAGAAGAAAAAAAACCCAGCTCCAAATGCTAATATTGCTCTTCTGTGGACTTTGCAATATCCCAATGTTTTGCCAATATTTGCCCGTGACTAGATGGGAGAATATATAAGCAATTGGTGATGGTATGTAGAAAGCTGAATTCCCAGGAGGGAGGAGGTACATTCCAGAGAAATAAGAGGCAGCTCAGTTCAGATCGTTTATGTAAAAGAAAGGGGGTAAAAATAATCCCTCCCTAATAGTTCACAGAGTATATGCTTGAGATAGAGAGCAGAGGGCTTTAATCAGGCAAGATTCTGTCTATAGGTATAGAACAATAAAGATATTTGTATGGAAAAATCGCCACATATCTTTCTTGGTTTTTGAACCAGACACAGCTAAGACCAGAGAGTCTCAAAGTGTGATCTGGCACCCTTTCAGGAGGCCATGAACTCAATAAATAAATATTTTAAAAATTCTCTGTTTTAATTTCTAAAACAATAAATATTAACAGATACAACCCACACAAAACAAAGCTCCTTGGGGTCCTCAATCATTTTTAAGAAGGTAAGGGGGTTCCGAGACCAAAATATTTGAGAAATGTTGCTCTAGACCAATGATGGCTAACCTTTTTGCCATCGCGTGCCTAAAGCGGGGGGAGCACGATGGAGTCACACGCACACGTGCCCACGTCCATAATTCTATGCCCCCCCATGCTCCCCCCACTTTTGGCACGCGGTGGCCCAGTGGGCCCGGTAGGCCTGTTTTTTGCTCTCCCCAGGCTCCAGAGCCTTTCTAGCACCCTGGGGATAGTGAAAACGGCCTTCCCCATCCCCCCAGAGGCCCTCCGGAGGCCAGAAACAGTGTGTTTCCTGACTTCTGGTGGGCGCAGAAGGCCCAAAAATCAGCTGGTTGGCGCACGCATGCATGCCGAAGCTGAGCTCGCGTGCCCACCAATATGGCTCCACGTGCCACCTGTGGCACCCGTGCCATAGGTTCGCCATCACGGCTCTAGACTATAATTTCCATTACATCTTCAACAAGAAAAGCCCCCTTCACTTCCACAGAGGAGGGCAACACCACTTGTGTCTCACCAATGCATCTGCCCAGCAGGAAGCAAAGAATAGATGATGTTGCTCAGGTATTTCTGATGGATTGTATTAGCTTGATATGTCACAGGTGGTATTAATGGAGACATCAGTAGAAACAAGATTGTGTTTCGGGAGATTTTGCAAATATGGAATTATTCATGCAAATGTGCACAGATATACCTACATGCCCAAAATAGAATTCATACATCACAAAATGTTATAATAAGCTTTGTTTTGGTCTGGCTTGCTGCAACAGGGTGAATCTAGCCATTGTAATTATTTTTGTTAGCATTGTTACATATCAATCAATCAAACAATAACTCAATCCAAACTCCCTATTAGGGAATAATGCCCATTTCTTGACTTTGTTGCATTTGACATACCTTAAGATGTCAATTTCCTAACAAGTTAAAAAATATATTAACATAGGGGAGAATTTTCCTCCTCTTGGAAATCCCGTAAGTAGCCAGCAGTGGCATTCCCAACAGATCACTCTTCACCATTTCTATGTTAGTTACCTATTATTATTCCATGTGCCATTTGCTGTGTTACTAGTTCTGCTTTGAAGATTCAGAGGTTCAGACATATGACCTCCAAATGAGTTGGAATATAGCTGTCATCATTCCCAGCCAGCATGACCAACATCAGTCAATGAATAATCATTGTGCATGTATATTCTTGCATTTAATTAGAAGCTAAAAAATATTTTTTTTGTTGTTTTATGAACTAAAGGTGTCTTAAGGAGGCATCTCATTTCTCTGCAAATGGCTCAGCTCAGTCACTCTTCCTGATGTCCAATGTAATAGGGTAGAAGTAAGAGACCAATTTTTTAATGCGAAAAATAATTTCAATTATTTTGTCACACTGATTCTAATCATACCCTATAGCCGTGATTTCACTACTATTTTTCAGGGTATGCAAGAATGCCTCAGATTATCAGGGATAAAGTGTACATTTGGAACAAGTGCATATGTTAGAATGTTGTGTATACATTCCTTGTTTCAAAGAATTCTCGGAGAGAAGCGCTCCCATTTTTGTTTATCTAGGATTTGCTCTCTTTTTACATCATGGCTTTGGAGTTTCATACCTCAATGGAATAATTTAAAAAAAAAGTTTGTTAGTCTTTATGCCAACTTTGCAATTCCATAAGCCTGCTAGGATTTCCCTTGTGTTTGGAAGGTGCTGTTTAACCTACATGAGTACAGTAAGGATGTCTCACATTTGAAAAGAGATGCAATACAGTTTGCACATCTCATATAGATAAAAAGAACAAGGGAAAAATTCCTGAGGATAACAGTGTAATACCCTATTTGCCCAAAAATAAGACCCTGTCTTATATATATATATATTTTTGCCACCAAAAAAGGCACCAGGTCTTATTTTCGGGGGATGTCATCCACTGACTAACTTCACTTGCACGCATCACTCCCGGCCTCCTTTTTGCTGTCAGAGGCCTTCAGGAACTTCTTTTTCTGTGGCCATTAAGGCTTTCCTGAAGGCATCTGCAGCCGATAACAGAGCTCCGGATCGATCCGGAGCTTTCTTATCAGCTACAGAGGCCTTCAGGAAAGCCTTGCCGGCTGCAGAAGAAATGGGCTGGCAAGGCAGATGTCAGAGTGTGTGAGGCCTGGCTACAACTGTTCAAAGGTAAATAGTACGGCAGCTCCACACACACCCCCATCCCCACCCTAGCTTAATTTTTACCTGTGCACTCTGGAGTGGGCGGGATCTTAATTAGGGGTTATTTTAGGGGGTAGGGCTTATAGTGGGCACACATGTAAAAATAAAGCTAGGACTTACTTTCAGGGTAGGTCGTATTTTCGGGGAAACAGGGTACTGTTTACCTATGGAAGTTGTGGATTCTCCATATCTGGAGGTTTTTGTTGTTTTTTTTTTAATAAAAAGTTTTTATTGGTTAAAAATATACAATATCATAGTTTACAATATGTTGAATTTTCAATATCTTTATATAAAGATATTTCAGTTATTATTTTCTTTTTTTAATTTCTCACACAACAGACATTATTATCTTAAATCGAAACAAACAACCAGGTTATATAAAAATTATATAAACAAAAAAAAAGTGTTATACAAAATACAATAAAAGAAGAGAGAGAAAAAAAATGTCAATTAAAAAAACCTTAAACAATAGATTCCCCTCCTTTCTTCATTTCCTAGTTCTGGCTCTTAAAACCATGGTCTGGCCTCCCCCCACCCTCCCGGGCCGCAGCAGCTCCGTCCGCCTCTGCTCCTTGATCATCTAATACTTCCCCCTCTTCGGCTCCTGTATCTTCTCCACCTAGGAAGGATTTATGTTGGTCAAAAAAAGCCTTAGCTTCCGTTACATTATTAATTTTCTTCTTACTGTCCTCCCAAAAAATCATCAAACCCTCCGGAATCAACCACCTAAAACCTACTCCCTTGAGGTACAGCTTATTTGATAAAAAATAATATTTTCTTCTTGATTCTCGTACCTGTCTGGGAATCTGCTTCAGGATGGTGATCTCCTTGCCCCTGTACACCAGCGCCCCCAGTCTTTGTTTTCTCAATATCTCATCTCTCAGTTCCCTTCTCACAAATTTAATATGAATCTCTCTTGGTAAATTATGTAAAATTGCAAATTGTGAGTTTACTCTGTACACCAAGTCCACATCCCTTCCAATAGACTCCAAATCTCTTTCTAAAAATTCACCCAACATTTTAACCATCACTTCTCTCAAATTTTCCTGGTCAAGTTGTTCCACGTTTTGGAACCTGAGAAAATAAGACATCTTATCCAATTGTAAAGTTAACATTGCATTCCCTCTCCTGTCCTCCACCTTCTGGAGTGCCCATACCTCCCCCTCCAGACCCCCCATCTTCTTCTTGTTTTGCTCTGCCAGCTGTTGAACATCATTTAAATCTTTTTTCATAAATGTCATTTCAGATTTAATTTCAGATAATCCTTTTTGCACGTCATCTAACTTGTCCAACTTCTGGTCCAATATCGCCAGTCTTTCCAAAATTTTCCCCATGTCAGCTGCTGCTGGTTTGTGGCCCTTAGCCATCTTAGATCAGTAGAAGATGAGAAATCAAAAGGCAAACCTCATATCTGGAGGTTTTTAAGAAAGGGGTTAAATAGCTACTTCTTATGGATATTTAAATTGGTTTCCCTGCAGTGGACTAAAGTGCTGTTAAGTAGCACTTAGCTGCCAGCTGCCTGCAATTACTGCGAGTTCGAATCTCACCAGGCTCAAGGTTGACTCAGCCTTCCATCCTTCCAAGGTAGGTAAAATGGGGACCCGGATTGTGGGGGCAATAAACTGACTTTGTATAAAAAAGAACACCGCTTGGGGGGGGGGGCGAAAGCCCTATTAAGCAGGTATATACAAAAGTATGAAGGCTATTGCTTAACGCATTGTAAGCCACCCTGAGTCTCCGGAGAAGGCGGCATATAAATCGAACCAATAAATAAATGAATAAATAAATATTGATTTATGTATTATATTTGTATGACTCTGGGTGGCTAACAAATAGAAAAAAGATAAATATAAAGCAACTAAAGAGGACCAAGAGGACAGACAACATAGGAATGAGATTTTTTTTCTTACCCCGTCAACTACCTCTAGGGTATAGTGCCCCCCTCAGGACCCCCAAGCCAGCCAGCAAAATCATATCGTAGAGCTTTGGACCAAAAGATCCTTGTGATCTCTTCAAAGTCCATAGTTCTATGATTAATGCCCTAGAAAAACATAGATGGGTGTTATTATAGCTATGACTTTTACATTGGGTGCTCTGAAGACCTATCAGTATATAAGCTCATAAATCACTATTACCATTTCTAACTGCAAAATTGGTTGCACAATCTTTTTTTTTTTAATGTCACTTGATCTGTTTCATTCAAACCATTAAAATAAGGGGTTTGGGGTTTTTTTTAAACAAAAAAAATCATTTATAGCTTTTCCTTAGCTCAATGTTTAAGATGGGCTGTTGAATACCTTTGCAATGTCAAATTCATGTCATGGGTGCTGTGACTAAATGCCCAAGGGTAGTGAAATTTATATGTTCTCAAAATGGCTGCCTTTGAATTCTTAATCAGTCACTCCATGGATCTCAGAGCCCTTTCAAGATGTTCTCATTCCTGCTGCTTAAAGGTTTTGTGGGTGTAGATGGCTAGCCATACTTTCAAACAAAGCAGCTTTTTTCCAAGCATGTTGCTGCTTTTGGAAAATGTAGGCATTGTTAAGATACATTTTTTTCTTCATTTGCTCCTAGGTATTTGCCAGTGTTTGTGGGATGAGAAGAACACAAATCAGTATTTTGGTAAATGGCAGTGCTGCTGTTTTTGGCCAGATCCCAATATCTTTAAATAACTGAAAACATTATGTTCAGTGGCAAGTTCTGTTCCTTTGTATTTTTAAACACGGATAAATTTCACAAACGTTTAGTGTGCTTCCTCAAATGAGCAGCCAAAGGATTACAAAATCTTGGGGATGATTATGATTAGATTTTGCTCAAAATAGCAGGCATGAGACTAGATTTATAGTGTACTTATATTCCATTAGCTTTTCCTACCAAACATGTACCAGACATGTACCAGTCCAACTTCCTTATGCTATTTTCTCTAACTATTTTTATAATTAGTCTTTTGGGTCATTGTGGCTTCCAGCCATTGCTGAATATAATGTGTGGCACAGCTGAAGTATTAGCAGTTACCTTTGTAAGGTTCTTTTACAGAGAAAGTGCATTTATGCTATCAGCATGAAAAATGAAACAGACTGGTTTTTTCTAAGTATTTTGAAAGTGACTAGTGAGGATTGAAAGTGACTAGAAAGGATTAAGATCAAGTTTGCTGATAATATCCAAAAAAAGGAAGGAAGGAAGAGGAACAATTTCTGTTTCAGTTAAGTATCTGGTGGACATGAAGCCATTTTTAAAAAGAAATATACATCAAATATAAAAGAAGAAAGAAGATGTTTGATTCTATGCATGTTTGCCAATAAAAAAACCAGAATAAAAAGTTAAACATGAGAAGCCGCAACAGTCACAGCCTGCAAAGGTAGTACTATTAGTCACAAAGAGTATTTTGTGGTCATTTTGATGCTTCCTAGTTCTCTTGAACAAGTTAAATGTTGTAAATCGCCTGGAGTCACATACATGTGAGTTGGACGGCACATCCAATAGTAAGTAATGTGGTGCCTCTTGTTTACATTAGAAAGACTATGGACTAGGGGTGGGTTCTAAATTTTTTTACTACCGGTTCTGTGAGCGTGGCTTATTTTGTGGGCGTGGCTTGATGGTCATGTGACAATTATTTAGCATTTAGCAGAGGCACTGGTCTACCAGGCTTTTAACTGCTTGCAGAGCTGTACTGATCTACCATTTATTTTTTACAGGCACTGGTCTACCCATTTATTTTTGCAGGCACTGATCTACTCATGCATTTTTGCAGGCACTAGTCTACTCATTTGTTTTCTTTTAACACTGATCAGCTATAGGGCGGCCCTTTGAAGCCCTGCGGCAAGAGTTTAAAGTTTTTTTCCCTCTAGCCATCAGCTGGGACTCAGGAGGCAGCAATAGATTGGGGGTGAGGCCAAATAAAAGGTAAGAATAACGCGCGGGGTGGGGGGGCGTGGGGGAGCGGGGGGCAGAACCAGTTCAGTGGCATCATATCGTCACCGCTACCGGCTCGGGAGAACCGGGCCGAATCGGGAGGAACCCATCACTGCCATGGACACAGTACCATTTATATGTTTAGAATTTTAGAATATTTTTGCAACTGCAGTGCCTTGTGTTCCAATGTAGAGCCTCTCCAGGATACTTCAGGAGTAATAAATATTTCCAGCATGAAATTACTGATACCTGTTTGAATGGTTTTATGTAGATTTTAGTTAGAAAAAAAAAATATTTGGCCTCTACAACAGAACTCTTGCAAGAGACATGGCATCCAATTAGCCCCTTGCCATAAAAAGAACATGGATGTGTCCTCATAGACCTTTGAATTCAACTTTGGGCAGACTTTTTAGCCCATTTCCAAGGAGAGTTTGCATCCAGTTAACCTTTCCTGGCAGTGCAAGAATTTCTGTCAGCGGAAGAGAGAAGAATGATCCCCTTTGTTCTTTGTTTCCACTTCAATGGCACTCTCTCAAAGCCTGCTTTGCAGAAGTGGGAGACCCTGCAGGCCATATTTCAAACAGAGCCTGTTAGAACGGTTAGATCTAATATTGATATAACCCTTCATGTAATATCCATGAGTGTCAAGGATGTGTTGAACTTACATGTGTGTGCCCTTGTATGCCTCGACAAGTGGCATTATTGGTTGACCTTGTCTGGCTTTAAAGGATAATCATGTTCAGCCCAAGATAGTACTTGGAAGGGAGACTTCCAGAAGCTATCAAGGTCTAAGCAAGAGTGAAAAATCCCAGAAGAAGACAGTGGAAAACCACTTTCATACCATTGACAAGAAAATCACAATAATTATATCCATAAACTCAACTGTTGGTGACTTCATGGACATGTTCATATGGTTTTCTTAGCAATAGTCTCTCTCTTTCTCTTTCTCTCCACACACACACATACACACACCAGTTTATCTATCTATTTATCTACCTACCTACCTACCTACCCAGTGGTGGCAAACCTATGACACGCATGCAAAGGTGGCACACAGAGCCTTCTCTGTGGGCACATGAGCCATCACTGCAGCTCAGCTCTGCTGTGCCTGCGCATGCGCCAATGCCGGCCACTGGTCTTTGGGTCTCTGCTGCACATGCTGGGGGACGGGGCCCATGCAGGGGGCTGTGCTCACATGTGGGGGTGCATTCGGGGGAGGAGTGAAGTGGATTCAGGGGCCACAGGTGCATGAGCAGAGTGGGTGGGCTGCATGCGGGGGGCCGTGTGCGCATGCATGGGTCACATGCAGGGGGCCGTGCGTGCATTGCACTTAGGGTTTATGCACCCATGCATTTGCATGCATTCGGTCCGGAAAAGGTTAGCCATCACTGATCTAATCTATCCTCTACTTCCTTATGTAAACAAATACACTTTACAAATAATAATAGTTTGTATCCCTAGAAGCTTAATGAGAAAACAAATTGATAGTTTCCTGAGAATAATGACAAGCTTAAACAGAGAAAAATATTATCTAAGTCGTCCAATTGTATGAACTTTTTTTCTAAGAGGTTGTTCCAAGGGCATCCTGTTGAGTTTGAAAGTGTAGTTGGATAATCTAAATTGATTAAAGATGAAAGATTGTGAAGATAATGTAGCATCAATAATGGCTTGAGAGAGAATAACTTTTTCCCCTTGATAGCTCCATTCATCAAATGGACAGGCAGTCAACTTTCTGGGACATTAAGCTGAAACATGTTCCTGTGAAATTCACCTTTCTTTTTTCACGTAAAGAATTTCATCATAGAACCACAGAAGATGAAAAACTGGAGTCTACAGACAGCAAATTGGAAGATAAAACACAGAAGTCTTTTAATAGTTAAATAGACCAGAACCTTTGCCTGAGGGCCTTCAAAGGTAGGAATTAGCTGCTAGTTTTTGGCTGACTGGTATTGTGACACTGTGGAAACAATGGATTTGTCCAGATCTTTGAGATAATAGAATTTTATTACAGCTTTAGATGCTGTTTTATTTCAGTACTGCAATGAAATACAAACGCACACCTGTACACGTGCTTCTACAAGGCATCTTTTTAGAGTTTTTGTTTAACATGTAAACTCCATATGTCCTTAATTTTTTTCTCCTGTTCTTAGTCTAGCCATTTTATACATTAATCTTCATGATACATAGTTTAAATGGTGCTCATATTGATTTACCTGTAATGTACTTCATAGAATGCAGGGGTCAATAAATTATGTATATACAGCATGGAACATGGAATGTTAGCTTCAATTTGAAGAATTTACTAGATTGCCTTCACTTAAATCAGAGAAACTAGCACACTTGAAAAACTCATATTTCATTTGGCTCTGGTTAAAAGCATTGTTAATAGCTATAAATGATGGAAATTGGAGTAAAAACAACTAACTGTTGTTTTATTACCTATATACTCGAATATAAGCCGAGTTTTTCAGCACGTTTTTCAGGCTGAAAAAGCCCTCCTCGGCTTATATTCCAGTCACGAAAAAAAATGCCTTTTTAAAAGAAAACAAATGAGTAGACTCTGTCTGCAAAAATAGAAAAAACAGCCCCTTTCAGCTTCAGTATAGGTTAATTACCATAAGCTGATTTGAACAGCCTCCCCACTCTCAGCTGATTTGCTCTCAGCTGTTTTGGGCAGGAGTCTTTTTCTAGCTGCAAAGAGTCCTGCTGGAGCACATTTTTTTTTCTCCTTGTGCAATTTAAACTGAAAACGAAACTGAAACAAAAGCAGGTTGTTGCCCTTGCTGTTTGCTTGCCACATTGGAAAGGCAGATTTCTTTTCTTTTTCCTCATCAAAAAAGGTACGTGCAAACTGGGAAATTTATGGCAGATGGCAAAAGAGGAGAGTTCAAGATTTTAAAACACAAAAGAAAAAAAAGCTCTATTTAACTAGGGAATTGTAATAATTGAGATACTATTAATTGTATATTGTGTTGAAAGCAGAAATGGTTAAGTTGTGGTTTGGAAGAATACATGGGGGAAATTATTTGGTTTATTATTATTGGTAAATATAATTATCAGTAATTGATTTGTAAGAAATTGGATTGCATGGAAATAATTGAAATATTAATGTTCATATTGATTAATATACAAAAAAGATAGTTATATAACTAATTGATTTATATTAAAATGTTGAATTTGTATTGAACAACTGTAATATTACATAATTAGCCAATGTGAGGATGGGTATAAAAACAGATGACAATGGGAAGTCGTATAATATAGAATAGAAGTGAAAAATTGAATTTGATTAAGATTAGAGATGAGGATGAAGGGTAATATTGGTTTTTTAAAAAAATAGATGAGGAATAAATATGGCAAAAAGGAAATATAGAAATTGTAAATTTAAGTGAAATGACTAAACACTGTTTAAAATTGTGAACCGACCAAATACTCTGCTCAAAGAAAATACATTGTATGTTTGTATGTGTGTTTCTAATTATTGCTATTTATTCATATTTGTTCTCTTTTATTCTTTAAAGTTTAACAATTCATTCTTTATCTTGATATCTTTATATTTGTTTGGGGTTGGTTTTCTTCCCTTTCATCTTTTTTATTGTACAGCAATCTTTCTCCTCAAACCTACCACCCCTCTCTTTGAGAAAGGGGGGAGAAAGAGAATGAGAGAGAGAGTGGGGGAGAGAGAGAGAGAAAGAGGGGGAGAGAGAAAGAATGAGAAAGAGAGGGGAAGAGAGAAATGGTGATAAGATAGGGCAAAAATGTAAAATGTGAGGACAGTCGTAAGTTCGAGGACTGGTCACAAGTGCGAGGACCAGTCAAAAATTACTTTTTCAGCCCTCTCAGTAGTCCATATGCACAAAAGGACTACCCAGAGGGCTGAAAAAAGTGATTTCTGACAGGTCCTCGCACTTTTGACCAGTCTTTTTTTATTTTGAAATTTACCAGTAGCTGCTGCATTTCCCACCCCTGGCTTATACTTGAGTCAATACGTTTTCCCAGTTTTCTGTGGTAAAATTGGGGGTCTCGGCTTATATTCGGGTTGGCTTATACTCGAGAATATATGGTATATATGGTTTCCCTAATAGCATGAATTAAAACAGCTTGTAATTTCTTTTAATATATATTCCTGTATGTGTGTTCTCATATGTGGATTGTTAACCAATCTTTTAGTGATCTTTTATATTTTATGTTTTTAATTTAATTGTTCATTACTTTCAGACCTCCATTTATTTTGTGACTTTCAAATAAAAAATAAGCTAATATAATCTTGCTGCACTCATCTGTATCTTTCTAATGCAATATTTTGTGGAGATGTACGATAAGTATTTTTAATCTTATTGTTCAGCTTCAAAGTCAAAAAAGCATCTGAATGTATACTGTATTAATATTTATGAAGCCTTTTTTATATTCTTTTGACCTGTAATAGAATTCATTCCACCTGAGTTATGCTGAATATAAGGAAACAGGAGTTGAAAATCTGAACTAAATAAACAATGTTGAATATTTTACTCCTTCAAGAACTAGGAAAAAAAACAAGGTACAAAATGTATTCTATTATATAGACTCACAAATTCAGAAGCTGATACTTAGCTGCCGTGATTCAAACTCACTGTATAGCTCTGAATATCTATTATCACCCAACAGACAACTAGTAGCCAAAAGTATATATTTTTTTCACATAATCATCGGCTCAGAATAAAATAAAAGGCTGTTATACGGAGGAAAATATTGGAATGTGCAGAAATGAACAGATTAACTTTGACAATTAAAGAAAAAGAAGAATCAGAATATTTTAAGGTATGGGGGCAATTCTATCAATGGTTAGAGAAGAGATATATATATAAATGTAATAATATGTAAGAAATGTGGGAGAAATGTTATAATAGATGAAATGATAATATTAAGATATGATAAATATTGGAGGAACAAGTATAAAACACAAAAGATGTACTCAGATGATACACTGAACAATTGACTATGTATTGTATGTTTGTGTAAAAAATAAAAAATAAAAACTTTTTACAAACAAAAAAATCACTACCGGTTCTCCAGAACCTGTCAGAACCTGCTGGATTTCATTCCTGCTCTATAGTTATCATCGATGAAGACTTAAAATCAGCAGCCCAAACCCTACATTTTGAAGGGATTTCCAGAATAGTAACTGTTAGCCTCTGGAAGCAAGAAGAAGCTTTCCTGGATTATAACTGGTTGAAATGAAAGTACTGAAAAGAACAGTACATAGAAGTGAGAAAATAAATCACAGAAAGTAACTTTTTACTTTCACAGCAAGAAACATAAGATATATGCCTGTAAACATCTTTAACTTCAGTCCCGCTTTAGGATCAACAGCTCGAGAGCTTTCCTCAAGAATGGAGAGTAGAACTTCGAAAAATAAAACATAGAATCAAAACAAAGAACTCGGAGATAAGTGAAATATGAAAAAAAATGTGTGGCTTTTGCAATTAAAAGCCTTATCTCAAGTGATACTGCCTGCAGACAATATTTATGCATGTAATTCTTTCCATCCCCACCCCCAGGAGTTTTATATAAGAATTATTCTTGCATTTTTATTACTAACTTCTCCAACCAGATATTCTCCAGATGTGTGCTGGAGCTACTTCCAGGGATGAAATTGCTGACATTTTTTGCCCTAGCTTAAATGGAGGGCACCAGATCAAGTAAGACTGATTTATATCTTGGTGTAAATAATAGAATCAATTGGAAACGTAGTTTCGGCTATCAAAAAATGTAAAGAAGTAGTGCAAAATTGGAATATGTGTAGAGAGCATAGAATTGCCAAGAGTTGGACTCAATTGAATGGATAACATCACATTATGAACCGTGGTGGCGCTGTACTGCAGGCTACTTCTGCTGACTGCCGGCTGACTGCAGTTTGATAGTTCAAATCTCACCAGGCTCAAGGTTGACTCAGCCTTCCATCCTTCCAAGGTGGGTAAATGAGGACCCAAATTGTTGGGGGCAATATGCTGTAAATTGCTTAGAGAGGACTGTAAAGCACTGTAAAGTAGTATACTGTGTTTCCCCCAAAATAAGACCCTATCTTATATATTTTTGAGCCCTGAAATAAGCGCTTGGCCTTATTTTTGGGGAGGTCTTATTATTTTGGGGAGCATGGAATAAGACAGGGCTCCTCTTGCCATCTTACCTGATTTTCAACTCTGTCTCCCTAACCCTAACCAGAGGAAATGGCGTGGACCGGCTGCGTATGTGTTTAAATATTTTTGGGGAGGGCTTATTTTT
Organism: Ptyas mucosa; assembly: GCA_012654045.1. Taxonomy (NCBI): domain Eukaryota; kingdom Metazoa; phylum Chordata; class Lepidosauria; order Squamata; family Colubridae; genus Ptyas; species Ptyas mucosa. The sequence continues at coordinate 48,095,805 of WNWU01000004.1, forward strand.
AGGGGAGGGCTTATTTTCGGGAAAACATGGTGTAAGTCAAAGTGCTATTGCTATTATTATTTTTACTAGATATATAGAGAGTCGAATCGTAGAACTGAAATTCAGTAACTCATTTATTCCCTCTCTTATGGCACAGAAAATGAGACAGTAAGTTCTCATACTCAATCTGAGAATCTTGTTTGTAAATAGATCTATAAGTTAAATGTGACTGCAGACCATTCAACAGTGGGAACTAGTTGTTATCTGATCGTCAGTTTATTATGGAATCTTTTTGCTTTGTGCCTCATTCTATTACACTAAATAGTATTCAGAAGATTAAAAAGTTACAGTAATGTGAGAAAATTGTAACTTTGAAAAATTGTTTCTTTTGACCTAACTAAAAGCTGAGGTAAGCAATCTTCTGTTTCTTGTTAGATCTTCAATTGATTTGCTGTAGTTTGGTTTATGTTTTGGACCCCTTTCAATTTAACAGTACAGGCAATTAAAAATTACTTTGCCCACACCTATATTATATTCGTGGAATCGCTACTATGAAGTGATTTGGAAGCAAAGTTTAGCAAACACATGTATACATTTTTATAGGTGAGGGTAGGTCATAAAACAAGAGGCCTGCAGACACACAGTACTGGAGTTCAGTTCCCACAGTGTCTCAGCTAATGTGGCCTTTGCTCAAAAATCTGGAGGACACTAATTTGAGAAAAGATGATGTAAACTTGATTCTTGATTCTAACACTATCCTGTATCTACTCCTATGGTCTTACAACCTTCCCCCAATCCTTATCCGTCTCTGCCAACCCCCTATTTTGTATGAGACTTCAGAGAGTGACCCAAAGATTGGAGAAAGACACAAAATAAAAAGCAGGCTTCAAGGACTCAAATTCAATCCATGCATTCTTCAGGCAATTAAAGAAACAGTCAGTGCCTGGTAGTAATTATTTCCTTTTTTTTTCTACCCACATTTAAAATTCACATTATCAATGCAAGTGATGAGTTTGATTCTCACTGCATCATAATGTGCAGACTGGAAACTAATGTCAAAGTCTTCTGCAGTATTATTATTATTCTGTCAAATAATCTATCATGATCAAAGTAGCCCTCTGGTTGGCCTTGGCAACAATCAGAACTGGAAATCCTTAAGCGTTTATGTTTCATTTAAAGAAGAGTGGGATGTGTAAACTTAGTTCCCAAAAATGTAAACAGACAGATCTGTCTTTTATGTATCATGTAGATCCTTAAGGCAGTCCCATATGTTATTTTATTATTATTTTATGACTATATCACTCCATTCTTTGAAGACACAATGTATTCTCCCTCTCTTTCTTCTTTATATCTGTTATATATGGCTTTTTTAAAAAAATGAAGAGAAAATTACGATATATTTTCATTTTGATTTTCTTTTCCTGACAACATTAATCAATTTTAGGCGTCATTTCCTTTCACATAAGAATTATCCTTTTATCCATATATTCTATTTCAAAATAAATGTAGATGAATAAGAATCCATTCATCCTTCAAAACTGGAAATATATATAGGGTTATCTAAATAAACAAAGATGATTATTCTATAATTTGTTCTCCACTAAGTCTTCAAGATGCAATTAACTTTTTCTGAAATAAATCTACAGGTAATCCTCAATGTACGACTGGTTGCTTAACAACCGTTTGAAATTATCTCACTGACCTGTCGCCTATGGTCATGTGATCTCATTTTGGGTGCTTGGCAACTGGCTTGCATTTATGACCAAGTGATTCACTTAATGACAATGTGATTTGCTTAATGACTGTGGTGACTTGCTTAATGACAGACATAAAAATGGTTATAAAATCAAGTCTGGTCACATGGTGACTTGATTTACGACTGCAATGACCTGTGACCAAAATTCCAGGGTTAACTGTAGTTATAAGTATAATTCATGTGTATCATGTTTCTCCAAAAATAAAATCCAACCTGAAAATAAGCCTTAGCATTTCAAAAACGTTTACTACCGGTTCTGTGGGTGTGGCTTGGTAGGCGTGGCATGGCTTGGTGGGCGTGGCAGGGGAAGGATACTCTAAAATCTCCATTCCCTCACCAATCCAGGGGAAGGATACTGCAAAATCCCCATTTCCTGATCAGCTGGGACTTGGGAGGCAGAGAATAGATGGGAGCGGGGCCAGTCAGAATTTTTACTACCGGTTCTCCAAACTACTCAAAAATTTCGCTACTGGTTCTCCAGAACTGGTCAGAACCTGCTGAAACCCACCTCTGGTCTGGACCCTATTTTACAATCTTTTTTGCAGCAATCATTAAGCAAACGTGGCAGTCATGAAGCAAACCCCATTGTTCATTATGGGTGTCCCCCCCCTCCCCAGAAACTGGAATAAATGTTGGTTTCTGGGGGAAAAATCATTTTAAGTCATGGTCAAAATACTGTGGGACATTGTAAACAGCCATAAATGTGGTCCACTTTTTTGTTTCCTTGGAAGGGAAAACATATTTGTGTCGTCATGTGACCTGGGAGGGCAGCTGTCAGAACTTTGAAATTGTTCTGTACGCACCTATTGGGGGGCCTGACAGAATTTCAATGGTCACTGAGTGACTGGTTGTATGTTGAGAACTACCTGTCCTTACTTCAAATGGAGACCTCTTGACAGATGATCAGAAGGTAGCAGAGGAACTTAATTCCTATTTTGTCTCTGTCTTTACATCAGAGGTGGATTCAGGTAAGTTAAGTGTGGTAAAGGACTCTATAATTAATTGTCTCATTCAAATCCTCAGCCTCTGATGAAATACACCCAGAATACTGCAGGAACTTGCTCCAGCTATTATCTCTGAGGCACTCTGGAAAACTGAGGAGATGGTAGAAGCCTAGAGAAACAAAAAAAGTGATTTTTCTAAATTATTGCCCAGTAGCTTAGCAACAAAACTAAAAAAAAATGTTACAGCAGATAACAGTACAGTCTGTTAGTACACATCTGAAGTTAAGTACTGTGACTGCTAATATACAATATTACTTTGTCAAGATAGATCAGTTAAGATAAATCCCATCTTCATTGACAAGGTACCAACTTTAGTGAACATGGAAAATACTGTAGATATAATCTGCTTTTATTTCAACAAAGCTGTTGGAAAGGTTCCATGTGACATTCTCAGTGACAAGCTATTAAAATTGCTTGGAGATCACTACACTAAGATGAATCCATCATGCTTGACTAACTGAATTCAGAAAGTGAACATTAATGGCTGTGCATTGAGTTGGGGAGCAGTAGCTGGTGGGATCTTGCAGGGATCTCTCTATAGTCAGTATTATTTAACATTTTTATGAATGACCTGAATAATGACATTGATGGGCTGTTTATCCAATTTATTTGCATATGACACAAAATTGGAAGTATTTCTATTTTAACCTGGAGAGATTAGCACATGGAGCTAAGAGGAACAGGATGTGTTTCATCAGGTAGAAATGTAAATATTACTTTTAGGGAGGCAGATATAGGATTAACACAAAAAAGGATTGTAGTTTCAAGGCTTGGAAACACTGCATTGGAAAAGATCTTGAGTGTGGTAACTAACAAACAATACATTAACCAGAAGTGTGAATCAGCTGTTAGAAGGGCTGATACAGTTATGATGTTAGAAGAGGCATGTTATATCACAGGTGTGTAAATTCCTTATTCTCCTATATGTCTTCACTGTTGAGACCACACCTTGAATAATGTGCATGATTCCGAGCATCAGATTTCCAGAGGGGTATTAACTGATTAAAACAGAATTGGGAAGGTGACAAAGATGGTACAAGGACTTGAGGACAACAACCTTATGTGGAAAAAAGAAGAAACTTGAGATGTTCAGTCTAGAGAAGCCAGAGGGAGTACATGTTTATCAGTGTTCACATACATAGAAGGATATAATTAGGAAGACGATTAGAAGCTACTTTCTATTGCCACAGAGATAGGATCAGAAGTAAGTCTCAGCTGCCTGGATTTTGTTTAAATCTAAAGAAATACTTTCTCACAATAAGATCTGTACTACAATTAAACAATTACCTTGGAGGTTTTCTAAATGAGTCTAGATGACCACCTCTCAAAGACAATTTCCAGGTAATCCTCATTTTATGACAGTCATAAGTCCAGTCATAAGTTACTTTTTTTCTGCCATTGCAACTTTGAATGGTTCCCAATGAATAGTTGTAAGTCAAGGACTACACGTGCATAGTTTTTCTGCAGGCTTCAGAAGATGATCCCTGTAGTTCCTTTCAACTCTACCCAACATTTCCCCTTTTCATTAGTCTTGCTGCCTAAAGAAGAAAGAAATCCTAAACACTTGAAGAATATGACATTGCCAACTTCACAATACAGGGAGTCATCAACTTACAACAGTTCATTTAGTGACTGTTTTGAAGTTACAACGGCACTCAAAAAAGTGACTTATGATTGCTTTTCACACAACTGTTGTGGCCACAAATGTTGTGGTCATGGGATTAAAATTCAGATGCTTGGCAATTGACCCATATTTATGACGGTTGTAATGTCCCAGGGTCACGTGGTCACTTTTTGCAACCTTCTGACAAGCAAAGTCAATGGGGAAGCCAGATTCACTTAACAACCATATTACTAATTAAACAACTGCAGTGATTCACTTAACAAATGTGGCAAGGAAGGTTGCAAAATAGGGCAAAATTCACTTAACAAATGTCTCACTTGGGAACAGAAATGTTGGGCTCAATTGTGGTTATAAGTCAAGGACTATCTATTTAGGTGTGTCTATCATAGCAGGGAACTCAACATCAGTTAGGCGTGCTGTATTTTTCCATACAATTCTTGAAAACACTGCAAAGTCTCCTGACATTTCATTACCATTTTTAATAGTTGCAAATATTACTCAGAAAAGAAAATCAGTAGCAAACAAAATGGTACAATTCCTGAGGTGTGATGTGATTATATACAGGTAACATCATCATTAGGCAGAACTTGGTTATTTTACAAGAATGGATGAGTACTTCTTACGCATAGTAATATGAAATATAAATACTGTACTTAATATGCTTTTGGTATGTATGTTCAGTAATCTATTACTTTGCATTATTTATTTTGTGGTTTAGACTAATGCATTTTTAGGATTGTTCACATATTACATTTCCTGAATAGCATTGTCTTAGTCATCTCTTTGCAACTTTGGGAACAAAGGAAACTTTCTTTGGGTTTGAATACCCTCTATGTCAGGGGTATCCAACCTTGGCAAATTTAATACCTGTGGACTTCAACTCCCAGAATTCCCCAACTAGGCTATAGGCGTTCCCCAAGATTATTTTCTTTCTCCCAAGGCATGCATACCCATGAATGAGTGAAAATAGGTGAAAACTATTTATTACTAGAAATCAATACCACTCCCCATTATCATTATGTGCACACTTTTCTTGGGAATTATCAATGACCACTTTAGTTATCAATAACTACATTAAATATTAGAGCAAAAGAGAGCCAGTTTGGTGTAGTGATTAAGGCTCCAGGATAGAAACTGAGAAACCAAGAGTTCTAGTCCACCTTAGGTTCAAACTAGCGAGTGATTTTGAGTCAGTCACTTTCTCTCAGCCCTAGAAAGTGCCAATGGGAAACCACTTTTGAAGAACTCTGTAAAGAAAACGGCATGGACTTGTCCAGGGAATCTCTGAGAACCAGTCATGATTGAATGGAAGGATAGAATACAGTAGGTATTACCAACAAGGTATTTTGAGCCCTTGAACTCCAGGAATCTAATAACTCAAGGCCTGAAAAGAAACTAGGCAAGGGGTACCTAACTCAATGAAGAAGACATTGTTGGCATCCAAGCCAAATCTAAATGAAATGACCATCTTGAGTTCTGGAGAATGCAGGTATCAAAAAGCCCAGTATCTGACAACAGATAAGAGTAAGAGGGTCAGATGGCAAGAAAGATCTCTTTGAATGAGTTTTTGATCACAAGTAGCCTTTCCTTGCCAGTTAGTCTAAAAAGATTAACAGCTATGCTGTCTTTGGGGATGCAGTGGCTCAGTGGCTAAGACACTGAGCTTGACGATTGAAAGGTCGGCAGTTCAGCGGTTCAAATCCCTAGTGCCACATAATCGAGTGAGCTCCCATTACTTGTCCCAGCTTCTGCCAACCTAGCAATTTGAAAGCATGTAAAAAATGCAAGTAGAAAAATAGGGACCACCTTTGGTGGGAAAGTAACAGCGTTCCGTGTGTCTTTGGCGTTGAGTCATGCTGGCCACATGATCATGGAGACGTCTTCGGACAGCACTGGCTCTTCGGCTTTGAAACGGAAATGAGCACCGCCCCCTAGAGTCGGGAATGACTAGCACATATGTGCGAGGGGAACCTTTACCTTTACCTTTTATGCTGCCTTTGCTACTCAGTGTCTGGACTGTCACTATAGCTCTGTCTAACACTGGCTTCTGTTCTTTCTGTTTTTAGAGTGAGTTGTTGCAACCTCTGTTGTTTAACCTTGGTTTTATTTGCTGGCCCTGCAGTGTCCTAGAATACAAATGCTGGGAGAACAGCAAGATAAGGTCCTGTTTATGAATTTCCCCTAGGCAACTAATCAAGCAGTAGCACAGTAGATGCTGGGCTAAAAGGGCCTTCAGTCTAGTCCAGCCCAGCTATTTTGATCTTTGTATCAAAGGATCATCATAACTCAGTAACTAACTAATCTGTGTGTTGGGTAGCTGCCCGACACCTGGGAATATGTTTTTTTAGAAGTGCCCTAGTTTTAAATTATGCTGCGTACGGAAATAGTTTCTAAAAGGGATTACTTAGAATTGTAGCTCTTCTAACATTAATAGCTGGTTGAGATACAGAATTGAAAAATGAGCTGTTCAGAAAAATTAATTCCCGATTCCAGGGCAAGCCTCACCAAGAGAAAAACTTACATAGAAGGGGTTACTAAAGGTGTAGTGAGAGAGATATTAACAATTCAACAAGCAGACCTTAAAACTATATTCCCATAGTCTTATTATTGAGAACTAGGCCTTGGATTGCTCTCGAAGGCTGCCACTGTAGACATATCACGTTATCCAGCTGTTTTCATAGGAGCATTCCTGGGGGAGAATGACCTTGGCACACCAAGTTGGTGTTCTGGAGCTGGCAATTGTTGACAAGATGCTTGAATATTTGGATTGGCTTTTCATTTCTGCGTATTGTGTGCTTGTTTTGCTAAGGATAATGTCCCGTTTTATCTTCTGTTATTTCCCATTGCCTCGGTTTTGTGCCTCTCAGGGTAAAGTTTATACTTGGGGCTTAGATGAGAATCTCTGAGGACCATATGGTACTTTGCCTCCTTTGAGACACTTCTCATGGAACTTAGTACAAAAAACTTTTAAAGGTGCCAAACATAAGGATGCTGTTGATCAGTAGCTGATTGGCCCTCAGAGCAAACGGTTGAGCTTTTTATCAGCACCCGTGAGCTCAGAGTTCAGCTGTTTATCAACATTGTTGTAGTCTTCAAGGAAACTGTGTGCCAGAAGTCTGGAATCACATTGTTGAAGATAAAAAATCCTGGTTACAGCAATGTTTTGTCTTTTCCCTTTGGATATTCAGATGTAATGGAACTGTGTTAGTTTTCACTTTTCCTTTGTGGTCGTTTGATTTTGACTAAATATTTTAATATTATTTATTAATTATATTTTAACTAAACATTACCAAAAGAGGAAGAAAGAAAAAAGAGAACAATAAAAATAAACACAAAGAAACAGAATTTGCAAGTTTCCTAGAGTTAAGTTACAATTTCCAATATTTCATTAATTGGTTTTAAGTAACTGACTATATTAGATTATTCTGAAAGCTCCAAGTCACTATTGACATGCAAGAGGAAGAAAGTGAGTGAGTGGGAGGAGGGGAGGGATGGAGGGGTGAGAGAGAGAGAGAGAGAGATTGAGACTCTTTACACTAGTACAGCAGGATAAAATTGATTAGTAGCTATCCAAGTACTAACAATTTATTTTAACTTATGATGAAGAGGTAGACTATTAATATATTAATAAATTTCAAGTATGGTACAAATCCATATATAGAAATGTAGACTAGAAATGGTTTCCAAGTTGAGTTAAATTCTTTGTCAAATTTTTGGACATTGAGGCATATTCCAACAATCAAATTAATCATTTTTCCTCCTCCTCCTTTTTTCTAGTAGGACCCATAGAGTATATTTGCAGCCTTTTTCATGTGCAATGCTTATTTGCGATACTTTATGGGAATATAAGATTTAGTAATATTAAATGAGAAGACATTAAAAAGAAATGAAACTTCTAGTATCTGTTTCATTCTACAATAAACAATTTTTCAAAAACTACTATTTCAACATTGTCAATCAATACCAAAACATAATCTGACCTAATTTGCAATCATTTTTGAAGAATGAGCTGTCAGTTTTAGCAATCAGTTAAGTAATGTACCAATCATCAAACATTTCAGTTTTCTCTACACGTTTGATGTAAATTTAAAATCCACTTGAAATGCTATTGCTAAATATCAGCTACTGGATCTAGATTCTGCATCCATTCAAGCATACAATCTTTAACATGTTTGATTTCTGAGTTATATTTTCCCAACAATTTGTTAGGTGCATGTTATGTCTCTACTTTGTAAAGTGCATTGGTTGCCAGTTGCTTCCGGGTTCAATTTTAGGACGTGGTTTTAACCTTTAAAGCCCTTCATGGTGTGGGGACTTTTCTTCCTGAGGGACTGCCTTTACCTGGTCAACCTGCCTCACTAGATCTGGCAGAGAAGGTCTGCTGCAGATACCATCAGCTAGAGATCTACATTTGGTGGGTCTCAGGAGACATACCTTCTCTGCTGTGGCCTCACCTTACGGAACATCCTTCCTTCCAAAATTAGATTAGCTCGCTCCCTTGTGATAGACTGAAATACCCGATTATGTTATGAGGTGTGGGTTCTCCCAGGGAAACAGAGATTGGTTTAGGTGGTTTATTTATTTATTTTGTTAAATTTATTTCCCCCCATCTCACAGTGGGGCCACTCTAGGCAGCTTAAAACAATAACAAAAAATGAAAAGCATGTGAATAGACGTAAGATAATAGAATAATTTAAAAAAAAAGAATGAAAAAGAATTATCCTTCCTTCACCCATGGTTTGTATCTTTGTTTTTTATGATATTTACTAATGTGGTTTTATAAATTTTTATCTGGTTTCTTTTTACATTTACTGTTTTATGTGATTGTTGTCCAACGCCCCGAGTCACTTTTAAATTTGACAAATAAATACATCTGCAAATAAGACCCAGCATATTTTTTGTTGTAAAATGTTCAAATTCAATTTGCTCTGACTGAGTGGTACTTATGACCGGTCCTTGGAGTTCCAGCAATATTCTGCGGTCACACAACTGTGATTTCCAACGTTCCTTGCCATGTTTCCATGAGCAAAGTCCATGGGGAAATTGGCAAGAAATCAGAAGTCACAGCTCATGAGATACTTGCTTAATGACCCATGCATTCCTCACCCTGGACAGTAACCAGGATGGCCAGAATTGCCATTGCAAACAGCACAGTCACGTGACATTGCATTTTATGATGTCAGTTAGCTATAGCAATTCTGGTCCCAACTGCTATCATAGCCAAGGATCACATATATACTAAAATTTATTTGAAGATTTTGAAACCAGTTAGGAGGTTCTAACCATTCTGAAGAAAAAAAGTGTCAACAGTTTTTATTGATTTCTTGTTGATAATCTAACCCTGTACTCTATGTGATTTGTTTCTGCAATGAGCTGATTTCTTAGTCTTTTCCTGTTCATGAAAATAAATATTTAATAACAAAGCAAGAGGGAATAAATCTGTACTGATTCCAAACTTTTAATATGGTGTTTATGGACTAGACTGATAATCCTTGGAAAATTCTATTATCAGAATGTTTGAGTAATCCTATCACTCTCTAATAACAGATGATTAGGGCAAGAATAGGAGCAAAGTCAGATTTATGTCTCTGCATCCCTACCCATTTGTCTTATTCATTTAATTTCCCTCCTGTTAGAGCAGAGTAGCTCTAGCAATTCCATGCAGCTTCCTGAAAACTTCTTTCCAATTTTCCCTCCATCTCATGAGTTTCAAAAATATTTGTGCTTCTGCAGGAGACTTAAGGACAGAAGGGGTTGATTTTTATTTATTTTTTTGCTGTATTTGGTATTAGAGTATTCTGCTGTTCAGAATTAGGGGCAAATCCTTCTTGCCATTCCTGAGTATCTTCATAACACCAAGAATGAAATGAAAACTTTTTCTTGGGGGTGACAATTAAGGAAGTAAAGTTATCAAGGCCAGCCAAGTTTTAGACATCTCTGGAAATATCTGGGAAGTGTCAAGCATACATATAGGTACTGGTAACTAATTCACACACACCTGTAATGAAAGGAATGGGTTGAAGGTACTCTTGTCCTTCATGCATACTATATTTTGTGAGAACCATACACTTAATACTTCATGCCTAGGTCTGCACTCAGGGAACTCAAATTCATGCTATCTTTCCCCTTCATTAAGTGAGATCTGACAGAATTGGATGCATCAAACAATATGCATTCTTGGAATGTTTATATGATAACTCATTTCTCAACACTTCTGCACACCTGCATTATTCACATGGTGATCTTCAACTAGGAGAGTGAGGAAGTGAGTAGATAAGAGACAGTCCTGATGTTGACAAAGACAGGTTCCCTGTTGATCAAACAATGTTGTGTCCTAAGAACTGTGATTTGCTCAATGTTTAAGAAACAACCATTGTTTTGTTGTTCCTTCTGCTTCAAAGCAGTTGCTCTTCTGAAACTGACAAGCCATGGAAGCAATAAACAAAATCCAAATGGCCTGGAACAGATCATTTTAGATGATCTATTGCTAATTAAAACTCCAGTCGATTTCACACCTGCTGAGCTTGTTACTATATAAAAGAGGAGAGTTGCAAAGAGGGGAAGGCAGGGAACATATCTTTAAACAGTCAAAATACCCAGATATGTTTTATACGAGAATCGGAAGGTTTGAGAATAGGGATATGCAAAGGTTCCATTTTTTTGCAAGGTCCAAACTGGCAGGTGGAAAAGCCATCTACTGTATTTGGATACTGAAAGAAGTGCTCCAATATCTTTGTTTCAAAAAAATAATAATACAATAGCTCTTGTCTTATAGAACAGATAGGATTTGTCGGTTTGTTTCCAAATCCATCAAACCTTCATCTCTCCTTTGTAGATGAGCCACTTGGACAGATTTTCTATCCACCTTCCAAATTTGGGTCTAGACTTTTTTTGAGAGAGAGAGAGAAAGAAAGAGAGAGGAGGGAAAGAGAGTAAAACCCTCTCATTTGTTTTCATTTTTAATATACTGCTTGATGGGAAATTTCAGATAAACACGTTTGATCCCACTCTGCATTGCTGGCAAAACATAAGAGGCTTACATAGGAGCAGCCAAAGTATTTAGTATAAGATCTGAAGAAGGCAGGAGGAGGAGGGGATGATACCTGAGCTGAATTCGGGGCACTCTTTATCTATTGATTTTTATCTGTAGTACTGCCAGCAGAATGACAATATTTATAATAATCATTCTGCAAGAATCAATTGTCAGAGATTTGTTCATTTGCAGGGATTGTCCTTGCATGTCAGCTGCTGTAACTTCAATGATAAGGTTGAGGAGGACACAGAGAACTGTCCAAGTAAAATAATCTATAGTTCATTGAGTCTCATCGTTTCAAAGAAAAGGGAGCAAAAAAATTAATTTTGCTATCAGGAAAAATAAAGTCATAACACATTCACTGTGGTGCTAGTAAGAAAGTAACTTTCCTTCTCTGGCAGAGAATAAATAAGGTTTATCTCTAAGGTTGTCAGAAAAGGTAACTAAAGAGAGGATTTCCTTATTCTACTTACTCAATTATAATCCTTGCGTCTTTGTGGTTTCTTTGTGCTGCTGTTTTGTGCTGCTGTTTATATCTTGTTGCAAATAGGCCTTAATTCTTTTAAGCTTGAAGGCTTTTCCAAACTTTGGTCTGAGTTGAAAGTGAGACAGACATGAATAATACAAAAATAATAAAACTGGACTGTCATTTTCGGGGTTCAAAGTTGCATCTCTCTGTGTTTACCTGACAGTAAACTCCACTGAATACAGTATGGATCTGAGAAAACGTTACACTTTCTGAAGGGTCATATGGCCAAAAATCTCTCTATTGTCTAAAGTCTATTTAGACTTTAGCTTCAAGTATTTTATACAGAATAACAAAATAACAGAGTTGGAAGGGACCTTAGGAGTCTTCTAGTCTAACCCACTGCTCAAGCAGGAGATCACATATCATTTCAGAGAAATGGCTGTCCATACTCTTTTTAAAAGCCCCTGATGATGGAGGATCCACAACTTCTTAAGGCAAGTCTTTCCACAGGTTTATTGTTCATACGGTCAGAAAAATTCTCCTTACTTCTAGGTTATTTCTCTCCTTGGTTAGTTTACAACCATTGTTTCTTGTCTTGCCTTCTGGTGCTTTGGAAAGTACGTTGACCCCCTCTTTCTTTGTGGAAGCCCCTCAAATATTGGAACACTGCTATCATGTTGCCCCTAGTCTTTCTTTTCCCTAGACTAGATATACCCAACTGCTGCAACCTTTCTTCATATGTTTAAGCCTCCAGCCCCCTAACCATCTTTATTGTTCTTCTCTGCAGTTTTTTAGAGTCTCATCACTTTCTTTTATATTGTGGTAGCCAAAACTGGATGCAGTATTCCACGTGTGGTCTTACCAAGGCCTTATAAAATGGTACAAATACACATTGTCTCCTTCTCATTATCAGTCTTACAAAATGCACACATATCTTTGCAATTATATTCTGCCTAGTGCTACTCAGAAATGGAGGCCCAGTCCATATGTTGCTGATTTGGGAAGGAAACCAAGGAGGAAAAAAAATCAATATTCTTGGAAGGGTGCAGATGTGTTGTTTTGTTGCCTTTGAAGCAGTGTTGACTCCAGGAGACTGCTTGGCCTAACTATTTTTTTTGGCCAGATTTCAGAAATGGTTTCTTCTTGCCTTCCTCCCAGGGCTGAGAGAAAGTGACTGGCCCAAGGTCATCCAGCTGGTTTCATGTCCAAGGTGTGACTAGAACTCCCGTCTCCCAGTTTCTAGCCTGCCTTAACCACTACATCAATCTGTGTCCCATTCTATAGGAATATCATCACTTAAATCAATGAGCAGTAATCTGGGCCTACCACAAAACTGATGTTTCTAGTTTTTTACTGATCCTTTTACAAAGTAGAATTAAATCTCTGGGAAATCATTTTGGGAAATTACAAGAGAAATTCCAACCAAGGAAAATTTGCCTTTGTAGCAGGGGTGGTATTGACTTACTTTCGCTACTGGTTCGCAAATGTGAGTGTGCGTGCGTGCTCGCTTTGCTCATGGGCAACTCCTCTGCACATGCGCAGGACCATCTGCTCATGCACAGAGCGTCAAAAATGGGACGTGATGTCTAGGTGGGTGGGCGGAGCCTCCCACAGCTGCCGCTGCCGGTTTGCCAAAACCGGATAGAACTGGCTGAATACCACCACTGCTTTGTAGGTCTTAGTCTCCTGGCTGTAAGGTATTACCAACATATTGACAACTGGAGTAAGTACCTTTTCTTCACTGCCTGGTACATTAGATTTGGATGTGATGCATCTCCTATGCATTACTCCTACCCTTTATATTCTAAGTGGAAGGACTTTTTGTATCAGCCCTGAGAGGACTTGAGCTGCCTTGCAACTTTAAATGCATCTGGAATTAATTGATCTGAACTTGAAGTATGTGGAGGATGCTTTAAGGACGGGGTAGGTCCAGAGTGACATCATCTTATATACATAATAAAGAGGGATAATTCAAAAAGGCCTCTGGATATAGATTTGCAGTAGACTTTGTTTTCTTTTTGAATGGAACAATTACCTGTATATTTTTTAGAAAAGTAACCAGAAATAGCCCTTCATCTCAGCTTCTTAGTTGTTGACACGAGGATTTTACCAAATGCTGAGCTACCACATAATTTTTCTGAGATAATTAGGAAATTTGGACATATTCCAGTATGGTATGAGTTGCTGGTTAATCTCTACTATAATATTTTTTGTGTGTCAGAAAGGAATTATTGTGATGTATTTCACAGAGTTATTCCTAACAGGGTCTTGATAAAAAGAGCAGAACTTTTTGATTATATAAACATAACTGCTTTTCTTCTAGATCTATTCCTATTCTGCACTAGCAATTCTCTAATAATCTCACACTCACTGAAATTGGCTATGTAATTCTAAAACACAATGGGTACTAGAAATGGATAATGGCTGCTGTTTGGTTAGAACTATCTCTGCTTAATTAGATGAAATATGCCATATCTTGCAGCCGGGTGCCCTGGCCTTACACTGCCTTTTCCTTTCTCAAGGATATCTTGAGCAGCTTTGCCTTAAGATAAAAAATATATAACAGAAAATTAACTGTAGTTTATTATCTTAATTTGTTCTGAATCTTTTAATGCTTTCCCAGTTAAAATATGGTTTATCACGGGACACTTCTTCGGTTAATGTTGTCACATTGAGACTCTAGAAATGAAGGGATAGCATTAGAATATAATACAATGCGTGGATAGAAAGAATAGTATTTGGTTAAAAGTAGGTTGCTCAAGAATTCCTTAATTTTTAAAATTTCTGCTTGATGACATTATTGTGATTGTCAACCGTAGTGGAACTCATAAATTTTGTCTATAAATGATGTTGACATATGAAATATGAAATAATTATAATTTGTGCATATTGTGTTCAACACAACTGATGCAAATTACATAAGTCTTGTCACTTATGCAATGGCATTATATTATATCCCTTGCCTCCCCTTGACACTCTATGCAGATGCCTACAGACACTGAACAATGCAAGCAATTGATCTACCGTACAATGATTCTACAATCATACAGTCTACAATCTACAAATATAATACATTAAAAAAAACTTCTGCCTTATTAGAGTTCAGTGACTATTTCTGCTTGATTCCTCCTATTAATGGAAATTTTTAGATGCTTTATTCTGTTTTTATTTGAACAGATGGTGTTCTCCAGGTGGTGAACATATCTAACGTACCCCCTTCCTCCTCCTTTTCTCCACCACAACAACCCTGTTTGGTAAGCCTGGCTGAGCAAGAGTAACTGACCCAAAGTCATCCATCTGGCTTTCATGCCTAAGGCAGGACTAGAACTCAGTTTCTTGGCTTTTAGTTTGGGACCTTCCTTAATCATTTAAAAACCCTCCGTTTATGGGTGTTTTAACTGTAGGCTTAGATTCCTGGTTGTTCCTGCCCAAACCAGCCAGAATCAGAAGCCAAGATCAAATCCAACTTTATGAAATGTTATGAGAGAAAGAACAAAGGAAGGAGAACAGGTTTCCTGATTTGCTTATCCAATCTTATGGGCAGGAAGAAGCAAAAATGAGCAATCCAGAAAGCACGTAGCAGCATGCTTGAGTGTTCTTCCTAATAACTGGATGTTGTGTGAATAGCTGACATTCAGTTGCAGCTGGAGACAAAAAGAGTTGTTGCACTAATTTCTTTGAGCAATATATATATATATATATAAAACGGAACAATCTTGGGGAAAGATATTTAAAAATGGTTCTGTCAGTGTTTCTTCCTAAGCAATCAAATCTTCTAACAAAGTTCAAAAATTCATATTGCGGACCAAGAAATACTTAGAAAGGTGCTTCTTAGGCTAAAACAGAGTAATTATCCCTGTGGTAATTGCAAAGCCCTTGGGCTACTGGTTTATGAACTCAGACAAAAAAAAGAAGAAGCAGCAGCATTGGGGCGTTGTTTGGGATTACGGAAGACAACACAGCTGCAAAACATCATAACCTGAGGCAAAACAGGGACTCCTCTCAGACAGCTGCTGGCATGTAGGAGTTGAGAAAAGTTGGTAGCAAGAGGGCATAACCTTGAAGAAAAAGGAATGAATCTGGAAATTCAGGTCCTTTAAGATGATGAAGCCTTTATAAATAGCCAATTGGTAAAAGAGGGGATTACTGAGAGGCTTTTAATTAAATCCAAAAAACAAAAGACAATGACTGGAGCTGGTGCATCTACACCTACTCACTCTTGGACAGGGTCTAACTCCACACAGAGAGATTAAAGAAATTGATGCATGAAGTATTATGCAGTCTAAAATCTATATAAGACCTGTGTACGAGTTCAGCATCAAACCAAGCTTTCCCAGTCTGGTGCTTTCCAGATATGCTGGAATAGCCTGGGAATTTAGATCATAATACAGTAAGCCTATTCTGGGAAAAATTGTCTTCTGAAAGGCAGTAAGCTGGGGAACGCTGCTTCCAACCTAATATTCCTTGGTACCTTTCCATGGGACCGAAGATGAAAGGAGGTATTTAGAGAAGATTATGCAGATATGTGCTTTCATCGGAGTTAGAGGGGACTGCAGAAGGACGAAAGGGACTGTCGAGTGGGACTGTCGTGCTGCAAACTCTGTCCCTTTTGCACATATCTGCAGTATTATAACACATGTACAAAAGGGATGGAGCTTTTTTCAATTACATTTTTCATTGAAAGGTTTTCTTACTATAAAATACAGATATAAATAAAGACAATGGAAAAAGAGGGGAGGGAAAGGGGGGTGGAGGGGGTTGAAGTGAGGAAACAAAAGAAACAATAAGTTGATTTCCAACTTCTTTAAATGGTTCAGTAAAATACATCATAGTTATAATATCAAATTTTAACTCATATCAAATAATAACCATTAGCCATTTCTATAGTAATAATTCCCTTAATCAGCAAGAGTGAGATTTTTATCTTGCTGCTACAACACTCTTATCATCATTTGATTCCCCATACAGATATCTCTGCATTTTGTTGGAGACTAAATAAGGATTTGAGAAAGGAGTTACGGTAATTTGTGGGTGGGCAGGTTTCAAGCCTAGCGGAACTGTTGTTTCTTGATTCCCATTAGAACCTCACAGTCTATGTCCCAGTGGTAGATTCCAATCAGGATGTATATGTCTAAAATTAAGCACACATTTAGCCAACAATCTTTTCCATTGACAACATGGTAGAACAGGCGATTTAGTTGCAGAAAGACCAAGTTCAATAACTGACACGTTAGGATAGGACAGATATCATAGTGAGGTGCTGCTGGTCAGTGTGATAACATTAAATCAGCCAGTTTGAGTTTGTCTACATGTCTCTCTAAATTAATTTCAAGGATGCCTCATTAACCAAAGTTTAAGGTCATGCACTCAGCCTTCCTCCCAAAGCTAGGGCCAACTAACTTTGTCTCTTTCTGCATCAATGTGGGTGGGAACAGTGTTTTCCATCTTTTCCTGACACAAGCCAGCGTTCTTGTTTCAATGATATCTATGCTTCAGTAATCATCGAGTTGATGATTCAGCAGGAGATACAGGCAGTCCTCAAAGTACGACCACAATTGAGCCCAGAATTTATGTTGCTAAGTGAGACATTTGTTAAATGGGTTTTGCCCTATTTTACGACTTTTCTTGACACATTTGTTTAGTGAATCACTGCAGTTGTTAAATTGGTAACATGGTTGTTAAGTGAATCTGGCTTCCCCATTGACTTTGCTTGTCGGAAGGTCACAGAAGATAATCACATGACCCCTGGACACTGCAACCCTCATAAATATGAGCCAGTTTGCAAGCATACAAATGTAAATCATGTGACCATGGGTATGCATTTTTCATAAGCATGAAAAATGGTCACAAGTAACTTTTTTCAGTGCATCAGCAGCAGCAGCTCAGTGACGATGCAGTCCAGCTCCTGTTGGCCACTTTGATTAGGCAATCTACGACAGCCTTGTTAAGTTTTAATAATTTTGTATTTCCTTTATTATCTGTTTGCCATGCTGTGAGCCACCCAGAGTCACTGCTACAGTGAGATAGGTGGCATATAAATTGAATGAATAAATACATATGTCAAGGTTCAAAGCTGATTCCTCGTTCAAACATCTGGATCAGCACAGCCCAAAAAGCAGCTAAAGAGAGGAGTGTATGTGTGTATTTTATGTAGAACAGGGCTGTCAAACTTGCAGCCCATGGGCCAGATACGTCACACACTGGCCACGCCCACGGTTTAGCAGAGGGGAAAAAAGTCCTGATATGTCACGTGACGCTGCCGTGATGATGTGAGTTTGACACCCCTGATGTAGGAGAAAAAAAACCTTAGCTTCCTCTCTGCTCCTTCATGACCTACACACAGATAATCCTTGTCACCTATTGTTTGGGCTGTTTTTGAATGCAAGTTTTACTGCTTTTCTAGAAAAGTTGTGAACTCGTGCTCAAACATAGGTGCAACAATGATTGGCAGAATGATTGAACAGTGAAGCAGAAAAGTAAGAGCTGGTTTACACAACCCATCCATCAACCAGACAGCTGATTCCCAGGCTGGGAAAGGGTGATAGGTAAAGAGGGAGCAAGGTCCAATAGGTAGCTAAATCTGTAGGTCTATCTATCTGTCAAAACCATGGGCGGTCACTGTCATACTGTGACTGGCAGATTGTTCTCCTGGTGCTTGAAAAGGGATGGAGATGGATGGAGAGGAAACGCAGGCTTCCATGCATGGGAAATAAGAATAGTGTCCTTCAGTTGCAAGTCAGAACAGAATTGAGACTGGCAATGAGGTCAGCAAAATCTATGCCGGAGCTGTTTTCTTAGACTCAGAAGAAAAGACAACACTCCACCTCAACCATCAGGAAGAACCCTTAACATTTAGACTTACCTAAGCTTGTGCAGTGTATGATGTCTTATCAGAAATAGGTAGATGCCTTATTTATTTATTTATTAAATTTATATGACACTTACCTCATCTATGATCTTAATTTGCATGATATATAGGCCACCATTCCCCACGTTGTGTTCACATTTTCCTGTGAGAATCTGGGTAAATAATATTCTCTCCCAAGATTTACAAGGAAAGTTATGCAATAAGACCTGAAACAGTTTGCAACTTTTTTTTTTCTGGATTGAGGCTACCTGTTATTTTTACTTTTGACTTTTTTCCCCTTATGAGAGGGGAATACAATATTATTAAATATTGTATGGTTTGTACTCACAGATTTATAAAATAACAAAATGTTATAGTTTATGTGATTTCGTCCTTTTTTTCTAACACTTAAGACATTTAAAATATTTTCTTCCAAATGATATCTAATCCTTGAAATTATAATTTAACTGTATGTTTAATCGTAAGAATTTCTGATGTTCTCTTTCTTTATCAGAGCTGAGAGAAATAAACTGGAAAAGCTTGCTTCTTTTTTTCTGTTAACTGTGATGTATCATGGGTACAAATGTGACTTTTTAACCATGGTTTATGAGATCAGCAAAAGTGAAAAACTATGACTTTGGCTTGTTTCATTCACCCAGGAATGGAGAAGCTATGGCCTCAACAGACTGAAAAATCAGTGACATAGAGGTGTTGCTGAATCACAATTTCCAGTGTCCCATATCTCTTTTCCAGCAAATTCTGGAATACTACAAATCCTCCAATCTTCCGAAGCCTAAGCTATTGTTAAACTTATCTATAATTGTCCAGATTTTAGACAATGCTCTGCAAGTCCCTTTCCTTTCTGGCTGATATCCTAATCATCTTGTAATGGCTTTCCAACTATCATTTCCTTTCCTTTTTCTGATGGACAACAACAACAAAAAAACAAGAGCCAACATACACAAGATAATAAAAAACTTATTTCCTCCCAAGTTCCTTTTTAACTACAAGTAGTCCTCGATTTACAATCATTCATTTAGTGACTGTTTGAAGTTACAATGGCAATGAAATGAGTTATGACCAGTTTTCACACTTATAACTGTTACAGCATCTCCGATCATGTGATCAAAATTCAAGCACATGGCAACTGGCATGTATTTATGACAGTTGCATTGTCATGTGATCACCATTTATAACCTTTCCAGCTGGTTTCCAACAAGCAAAGTAAATTGGGGAAGCCAGATTTGTTTAATGACTGCATGATTCACTTAACAGCTGCAGTGATTTCCCTAACAACTGTGGCAAAAAGATCATAAAATGAGGCAAAACTCATTTAACAACTGCCTTGATTAGCCACAGAAATTTTGGGCTCAATTGTAGTTGTACGTTGAGGACCACCTATATGGTGTTTGAAATCCTCACGGTTAAGACTATTTCCAATAGAAGTATCCTTTTGAATAGTGCAGATTCAAATTATGTGAGATTCATTAACTAATCGAAACCTCTCAATTAGTAAATCTAAATCACAATTCAATATTACATATAATAAGTCAGTTTTAAACTGGTTGATGCATTGTTTCAGTAACTACTGATAATGTTAAATCACAGGTCATGGTTTAGATACAACAACGAGAATGGTTCAAAACATGCTACCTGTTCATCCTGTTGCCAAATCTGTGATTAGACTGACAAACGGTTTAGATTAGAAGATTAGATCTTTTCCTCAATAAACGGCAGAGCCTGCCATAGAATGTAGCACGGCAGCACAATGAGCTATGGGAATCAACCAACTTTCCAAAATTGATGGATGGTGCAAATTGCCCTTTTCCAGGGTAGCAAAATACACAGAAGCTGTTTTCTTTTGTTGGCTGCAGTTAAAGGAAGCTTGGCCCGCAACGAACTCTTGGCTGGCAGGGAGTGGATGTTGTGACACATTCTCCTGTGGGCATTGGATGCCAGTCAAGGGAAGGAAATGGACCAAGTGACACCCTGCCACTTCCAACTGCTTAGTTGAATAATTAGAACTGGCAGTAAAAAAAATAATTAAAAAAATCTCTTTTTTTCGTTTGGGGAGAGAAAAGACAATTATTTCAGATGTGGAAGACTGCAGAAAACACTTTCCAAAAGAGCCCCAGGCGGGGCAAGAGGAGGTCACCCTATGCAAATGACAATCACGTCGAGGGGGCCACCGCCGCCACAGCCCGGCGCTGGGGCGGAAGCAGAGCAGCCCTAAATCACTCTGGGAAGGCCGGTGCCCGCCTTGTTCTCCGCCCTCTTCACTGTCTGCAGCTGCTGCCCGATTTGGCAGCGGGCAACCCCCGGCGTCGCTCGCCGCGGTGAGAGATTCGCTTCGGGAGTGGGGAAACCCCGAGCGAGCCGCGGGCGACGCTTCTGCCCTGGCCTCAGCGGCTCGCGCGAGCCACCTTTTGACCGGCTGCCAAAAGACCCGGGACGAGCTCGCGCCCAATGGTGCGCGCGCGCGCGAGAGAGAAAGCAGCTCCCCTTCGCTGGCAGCGGTGCGCGAGCCCCCTCGCTGTGCTCCTCCCGCCCTCGCCCCCCTCCCTTTGCTCCAGGCAAGGTAAGAGCGACGCCGCCGCCTGCTTGGCTTTGCAAATGCCTGGGATGAGGACGGAGCCGGTCTGGGAAAGAGCGCAGCAGAAACTCAAAGACAGGTTAACTCGGGGGAAGAGTCCTGGCTGCGGTGGTGCTGCTGCTGCTGGTGCAGCTGCCCAGCGTTAGTCCGGCTGCTGGAGGGCAGATCGCGAAGTTGCGAGTGTTGTGGTTTTTTTCCCCCTAGACCGAGGGATGGATTGACCGATTCCGCCGGGAGTTAAGTGGTTAGCAGGAACTCGTGGAGACGAAAGCGGACTGAAATAGTTCATTTTTCTTCTCTTTTCTTTTCCTTTACGCAGAAGTAAGTGGATTCGGAATTCAGAGCGGGGTTCTAATTTGAAAATCCGGGGTGGTTTTTTTTATTTTTATTTTCCTTCTGGGTGTTCTGAAATAGCGGTTTTTGATAGAACTTTGAAAACAATTTATCTACCCATTTATGCAACGCAGGCTGTGCATGTCGTCTTTAATGCTGGTTTGGGAGTCAGTCTGGACTAGAGGTTAAGGCGCTGGATTAGCAGGAGCTGAGTTCAAGAGTTGTCTTCGGCACAGACGCCAACTGGGTGACTTTAGGCGAGTCAGCTTCTCTCAATCCTAGGAAGAACGCAGGGGCGAATTTCTGAAAATGTTGGCTACCAAACTTCAGGGACTCCTTCGGGAGTCAAAGAAACGATAAATAATAATAATAATAATAATAATAATAATAATAATAATAATAATAA
>WNWU01000004.1:48117858-48161850 GCA_012654045.1 Ptyas mucosa
AATAATAATAATAATAATAATAATAATAATAATAATAATAATAATAATAATAATAATAATAAAAAAAAAAACAACTAGTTCAGTTGATGCCTGTGCATGTCTACCCAATGTCCCACTAAGATTATTGAGGTAAATATCCAGAAAACTAGAGAATCAAATTTAGAAGTTTCCAGTTCAGTTACTAAAAGGTTTGGATGCTGAAAAGATAGTTCCTCCTTTGGTTGGGTATTTTGTGAGTAAAAATGGAGAGTATGTGTTAAGGGCTGTGGGCATAGAAATTGTGCATACTTTCCCTAACACAGTTACGGCAAAGACTGATGTATGATGGTAGGTGAACTCTGATGACTAACAACAAGGAAAGACTGTTGCGCTGGAGGGAGCTGATCATTTGATATATGGAAAAGAGAAGGGTGGATTTTTGGAGTCATTGTTAGAAGAACTCATTTAAAGATGTTCTGAGTTTTAAAAAATATACTAGGAACGTGATATAATGGCAAAGGGCTGATATGAGTCATTTTAACAATTGGCATCCCCCCCCCTCTACTCACATATTGCATACTTTACTGTTGGGATAATTGGCTAGGTATTTGTAACAAGCCAAAACGGGTTTGATGAAATGGTATTTTAAATTTGATTTCAGGATTTATAATAATAAATACTGTATGATTCATGATGAGATCCCCTAATATTGTGCCCTTCCCTACAGTAACTCTTAGTCACTGCCACAATCATAGTTTTTCCTGCCTCTCTTTGTTATTTTGTGTCAGATTTTAGATTATAATGTCCTTGGGAATTGTTCTGGGATGGGTTTTTGGTTTTTGATTTTTGATTTTTTTTTTTGTACTCCATAAACTTTATATGGCAGCATAGATAATACTGATTGGCATAAATGTTCATGCTTTTGCTGTGTTTTTTTTCCTCATCCCCCTCTCAATAAACCCCCACTCAAGATGTTGAATTTCCAATGTATCTCTTACACTGGTTATTCAGGAAATTTGTTTCATGTTTGTGTTTTTGTAACTTTGATAGTGATTAATGCGACCAAAATGAACTTTCCATTTGGGAGAGGTTAATAAAAGAGATATTTGCTTCATTAACTGTCAACTGTTGTATGTATTGAGGTGTAAGAGTGCCTTTAAAAACATATCAAATTAAAAAAAAAACTACTATGGAAGTTGAGATGCAATGGAATTTTCCCATGAAGTCTCCCATCTGATTTTTTTCCCCTTGTAAACTCAGCTGGCTCCAAAAGCCGAATAAACAAAGTATTCTTCTATGAAGTACAGTGTACACCCTTAGAAATTTATTTATTTCTTTATTGGTTCGATTTATATGCTGCCCTTCTCCGGAGACTCAGGGCAGCTTACAATGCGTTAAGCAATAGCCTTCATACTTTTGTATATACTTGCTTAGTAGGGCTTTCGGCCCCTCCTAAGTGGTGTTCTTTTTTTATATATATACAAAGTCAGCTTATTGCCCCCACAATCCGGGTCCTCATTTTATCTACCTCGGAAGGATGGAAGGCTGAGTCAACCTTGAGCCTGGTGAGATTTGAACTCGCAGTAATTGCAGGCAGCTGGCAGCTAAGTGCTACTTAACAGCACTTTAGTCCGCTGTGCCACCAAGGCTCCCTTTAAACATCTTTAATTGCTACAGTTGCTATAATTGCTATAGTTAATACTAAGTAATTTCTATTCTTTCCACCCCTTTATTGCCTAGCTTGCGTTTTTGTTTCAATAAAATGGCCTGTGGTAGCCTCGCTATTATTTTGTATCAGTCTGTCTAGAAGATAGGATTTTGGGAGATGAATAGTTGTCTATATCACTTGGTTTGGAAAGTTGGTAAAGAAGAATGACTTATAACTCGGCCAACCACATTGTTTTGTTTATTTGTTTGGTCAAATAATGAATCGCACGTTGTGTTTATTTTAGAGCAGTGTTTCTCAACCTTGGCAATTTTAAGCTGTGTGAACTTCAATTCCCAGGATTCCTGGCTGGGGGAATTCTGGGAGTTGAAGTCCACGCAGCTTTAAGTTGCGAAGGTTAAGAAACACTGCTCTAGAGAGCAGGGAGAAAGAGAAGAAGTCTTCTTCTCTGGCTATGATTCACCCTGAACTCTCTTTCTTTTCATTTACAAAGGACTGATACAAATCTTAAGTTGCCAGACAACAGAAAGGATTTAGAGAGCCATTGTGAGCTGTTGATGCTAAAGCAATACTTTATCTCTAGAGATAGGGAGAGCTGGAATTACCATGATTTCAAAATCAGACTGAAAACTGCCTTGGATGCCATTGTGAATATGTTTTGTCAACCTCACCTTCATTATTGGGGCAACTAGAGGCCCCAATAATTCTGAACCAGTGATGAAATCCAAATTTTTTTACTACCGGTTCTATGGGTGTGGCATGGTAGGCATGGTGTGGCTTGGTGGGCATGGCTTGGTGGGTGTGGCAGGGGAAGGATATTGCAAAATCTCCATTCCCTCCCCACTCCTGGGGGAAGGATATATTGCAAAATTTCCATTCCCATTCCACTCTGGGGCCAGCCAGATGTGGTATTTGCCAGTTCTCTGAACTACTCAAAATTTCCACTACCGGTTCTCCAGAACCTGTCAGAACCTGCTGGATTTCACCCCTGTTCTGACCCCAATCCAGATAAATTGAACATGCTTAAAGTCCCATAGGAGGCATTTTAACTATCACTTTAACTCTGACACTTAAATCATTTTGCCTCGAATGTATTTTGCCCCAAAAGCATTCCAATGTGGGTGATGACATTCTTTCCCTGATTTAATTGGACGAGTTAATAAAAACATGGTCTGATTACACCAATAAGCCACTTTTAGTGGGATTCATTATTTTCTTTTCCGTCTCGTCCATCCCCCTCTGAAAGTCCATTCTTTCCAAAGGTATTTAGGTTTACTGAAAGTTAGCTGGCTGGAAAAGTTCACATAGCGTATCCATGACAACTCTCAGAAATCAGAGTGACTGAATGGGGTGAGAACAATGGATGGACTTACCATGCAGAAGAAAAGAAAGAAGTCTGTCTAGGGATGGAGAAGGAGACCACAAGCTGCACTCTTACTATTTATGATCTATAAATGTATTATTTAAAACTGCAATGGTAAATTACTGCTGTTATATTGCAAAGAGGACAACATGGACATGAATCGAACTGGCCTCAAAGGATGTTTTCTATATCACTACATTATATGTAAACAAACCTTTTAGGACCTTTTGTTGAGGAGGCTATTCTAATTTAGAATAGAGGTGAAAACTAAGCCTTAAAGATTACAGGATTTTGGCAAAAGCTTTACTGGTCTAGATGTCATTCATTTTGTCTGTATCTGGGACGTACCACTTTATACCACAAGTAGGCGCTGATTCTCTTTTTCTTCTCAGCAAATTTGGTAGAGTCCTACTGGCCATACGGCAGTGGTGGGATTTAGCCAGTTCAGGCCGGGTCGGGTGAACCGGTAGTTAAATTGCTGACTGGCCCCACCCCTTCCAACCCCGCCCCTTCCAGGAGTCCCCACACACCCTATTTTGGCTCCCAGGTAAGTGCAGGGAGGCCTCCTAGGCCCAAAATGGGGCGTGGGGGGTGCAGCGCACCCCCCAGCCCATTTTGGTTCCCAGGAGGCTTCAGGGAGGCCTCCTAGGCCCAAAACGGGGGATGGTGGGGGCAACACCCCCCCATGGCCCGTTTGCACTCCCAGGAGGCTGCAGGGAGGCCTAATAGGTCCAAAATGGGGTGCTGGAGGGAGGTGCATCCTTCCCCCCTGTGGCCTGTTTGTGCTCCCAGGGGGGTGCAGGAGGCGGAGTGGTGCCTGTTACCTCCCCCCGGTCACGCCCACCATGGCCACTCCCATCCAGCTGGTCATTAGGGCACAGAACTGGTTGTTAAATTATTTGAATCCCACCACTGCATATGGGGTAGGACCTAATACAGGTAGTCCTCAACTTATGACCACAATTGAGCCCAAAATTTCTGTTGCTAAACAAGACAGTCGGTAAGTGAGCTTCGTTCCATTTTACGACCTGCCTTGCCACTGTGAATCACTGCAGTTGTGATGTTAGTAATACGGTTGTTAAATGAATATGTCTTCCCTGTTGACTTTGCTTGTCAGAACGTTGCATGGGGGGGATGTCACATGATTTTGGGGCACTGCAACCATCATAAATATGAGTCAGGTGCCAAGTATCGGAATTTTGATCACAGGACCATGGGGATGCTGCAATGGTTGTGTGAAACATAAATCACTTTTTTTCAGTGCTGTTGTAACTTTGAATGGTCACTAAACGAACTGTTATAAGTCGAGGACTACCTGTAGAATGTCTCACATTTCATGTAAGACAGCAGTTTTGTGCCAACATGGCCTAGCTCTCAACCACTTGTTTTTCACAGTCATTTATCTTGTTGGATTTATTTTGCCTATGAACAATTCTTTGAAACTGCAAAGCATGTACTCCTTGTTTTTGAAATCCTTCAATGAAGTTAATGTGGCTTTTGAATATTTTTCCTTGGTCAACAGAAAAATGTTAGGTATGCAATGTGACACCTGTCGAATTCTTCCAACCACTGATATTTTTTAAAAAATTGTTGTAATGTATAAAATGATTAAATGGGTGGCTGGACTGCTGGACAGCAAAGCCCAGCCAGATTCCTGCATCTCCCTCATTTACAAGAATGCTCTTAAGATATACAGGCATTTGTTTGGCAGTCTGTATGGTGGATGACTGTATCCTTATATTTCATCTATGTGTGATCGTCTTCCCCTCCCTCAAAAGACCAAGATAAACTGGGATGAGACCTAACATCTCTGGATTGTTTAAGTGGCAAGAAGCAATTCTTACCAGCTTAACTTATTGTAAATTGTATTTTTGTACTATTTTGTAATTGTCACAGCCCGCTATGCTAACCATTTCTTGAGAGGAGTTATGACAGGTTCACACAATTCCAAATGTATTTAGCACTCCAGAATATCTGCTTAACTCTAGACTGTTGCTTTATTTCAAATAAGTCTGATTATAAAACAAATGTAATTTGGATAATTCTGACCAGAATTTCAAAACTGTTGGGCTAAACTTACGATTGCTAAATTCTCAACAAATCAGAGCCCTAAAAGTTGTGCAGGTGAAAAGTATTTTGGCTAGGGTAACTACCACTTGCCAAAGGGCTGAGCTGCATGAACCCATCAAAGGGCTATAACAGCTTCCTATTGGGAACAAATAGTATTATTGGGGGCTTTTAAGTTTAGAAGGAAGGCAATTAAGAGGGTGTGATAGAAATACATAAATCACACCAAAAAGTAGGATGGTCCTAAAGTCATCCAGTGACACTCAAGGCAAAAGAAACCACTTTTTCGTTTTAATGATTCTGGAGTTCGCTAGGATAGGATATGACAATAGCTGACAGATTAATTGGCTTTAATAGGTCAATAGACAGATTGATAGAGAATATTGCTATTGGTAGTTGATTATTATGATAGCTGATTCTTACAGAGGCAGTTTGTGACAGGGAGATGTACTTTCATGTTCTGTTTTGAATTTTCCCTGGTTGAACCACTGTGAGAACAGAATGACAGACTAAGCAGATCTACAATCTGCTTTATACTATTTTTTCTTATAATACACTGGGCTTGATCCCTCCTGTTGAAATATTACCATATTTTTGGAGTATAAGACGCCCTGAACTATAAGATGCACTTACCTTTTTTGGTGAGTAAAACAAGAAAAAGAAATCTGCCTCTGCCTCCCAGCAATTTTGCCTCGTTGCAGCAAACAACAAGCTTTATTTTCATTTTCGTTTTCAGCATAGCTTGATTAGCACAAGACAAAAAAAAAATCTGCTCCTAGTAATTTATCTCCTTGCAGCAAGCAGCAGAGGCCCGTGCAGCAATAGGCAATGGCAATCCCTGCAGCCTGAAACAGCTGAAAGTCAGGAGTCCTATCCAACAGACAATCAACTTGTGCTAATTAGGCTGTGCTGAAGCTGAAATGGGCTGTTTCTTCTTGCTGCTTGCTGCAAGGATGTAAATTGCTGGGAGGCAGAGGCCAAAGGGTGAGGGCCAGTGGGTGGGCGGGGCTACATTCAGTGTACAAAACGCACCCAATTCAATAGTAGCAAAACCACTAAATTTCATTTTTTTCTGCAGGCTTTTTTTTTTAATTAACCTGGCCGGAAAATGTCTTTCAAGATATTATTGTTTAAGCAGAAAATATATGAACCAAGGTTAAATGCTGTTAAGTTAGTAACACGATTGTTAAGTGAATCTTCCTCATTGACTTTGCTTGTCAAAAGGTTAACAAAACATGCCCCCGGACACTGCAACCCTCATAAATATGAATCAGCTTCTTAATTTTGATCATATGACAATGGGGATGCTGCAATGGTCATAAGTTTGAAAAATGGTTATAAGTCACCATTTTAGTGCTGTTGTAATTTCAAACTTTCACTAAATGAACCATTGTAAGTTGAGGACTACCTGTACCCTTTAAAGTGCTGCATCTTTTTCTTTTCTAGGATCATAAGAGTCCCCTTCGAAGCAGTAGTATAATCTTTGGAAAATTCAGGTTTTCTCTAAGTGACAGACAAGGGATACATGTTTAGCCTTGCATATTTTTGGCCTTTCAATATGGGGGCACTATAGAGTTCTAATACAGTTAGTCCTGGATGTCCCAAAGATGCTTTTTCAGGAGGCAACTGGACTTTCTGGTTTTTCTTTGAAGACATTTCGCTTCTCATCCAAGAAGCTTCTTCAGCTCTGAAGAAACAGCTTCTTCAGCTCTGAAGAAACAGCTTCTTCAGAGCTGAAGAAGCTTCTTGGATGAGAAGCAAAACGTCTTCAAAAAAAAAAAGAAAGTCCAGTTGCCTCTTGAAAAAGCACCGTTGGGACATCCAGGACCTGGATGACTGAGAATGTCCATAGACAGTTAGTCCTGGACTTACAACCATTTGTTTAGTGATCCATTTACCCAAGTTACAACAGCATGAAAAAAAGTTATTTACAACCAGCCCCTGAGCTTACAACTATCACAGCATCCCTATAAAGGTAGTCTTTGACTTACGACCACAATTGATCCCAACATTTCTGTTGTTAAGTGAGGCATTTGTTAAGTGTGTTTTGCCCCGTCTTACGACCTTTCTTGCCACAGTTGTTAAGTGAACCACTGCAGTTGATCAGTGTGTAACATGGTTGCTAAGTGAATCTGGCTTCTCCATTGCCTTTGCTTGTTAGAAGGTCACAAAAGGGGATCACGTGACCCCAAGACACTACAATTGTCATAAATATGACCCAGTTGCCAGGGATCTGGATTTTGATCATGTGACCATAAGGATGCCACAAAGATCGTAAAGAGCCCTGGTGGCGCAGCAGACTAAAGCACTGTTATTAACATCAGCTGCCTGCAATTACTGCAAGTTCAAATCTCACTGGGCTCAAGGTTGACTCAGCCTTCCATCCTTTCTAAGATAGGTAAAATGAGGACCTGAATTGTGTGGGCAATAAGCTGACTTTGTATAAATATACAAAAGTATGAAGGCTATTGCTTAACGCATTGTAAGCCGCCCTGAGTCTCCGGAGAAGGGTGGCATCTAAATCAAAAAACAAAACAAAACTGTGAAAAACGGTCATAAATCACATTTTTCAGCGCCTTTGTAACTTAAATGAATTGTTATAAGTCAAGGACTATCTGTAGTCACATAATAAAAATTTGTGTGCTTGGCAATCATTAGGTATTTATAATGTTTGCAGAGTCCCTGGTCAAGTGATCATCGTTTTCAACCTTCCCAACCAGTTTACGATAAGCAAAGACAATGAGGGAAGCCAGATTCACTTAAGGATCACATGATTCATAACTGTGGCAAAAAAAGGTTGCAAGATTGGGCCCAACTCACTTAAGTTTAGCCATACAAATTCTGGCCTTGTTTAGCCATACAAATTCTGGTCCCAATTGTGATGATGAGTTGAGAATTATCCGTACCTTTTATTGCCAAGCTATTCAAGACTGCTAGCATTTACTTTTTAAATAAAGGGTATGATCCTAAATAATTTCACTAGGAAATTAACATGAAATGATTGAGGCTTTAAAATAAATGTGCATTTTGAAGTTTAATAAAACTTTGCTTAGGATTAATGACAGTCCCAGAGGTAATTGTACTATCATACATTAAAAGAAAAGGATACAAGACAAGGAGATGAAAAGAATGTTTTTGTTGGTCCTGGCATCTGTTTTTGTTATGGTTTTAGGCATCCCCTGGTAATAAGAGAAGAGAGCTTGTTTCTAGAGATGCATTTTAAATAGTTCTGTAGTCCTTTGAAGTGTCTCAGAGCAGAATCCCACTTTTATTTGATCTGGATTCCATTATCGTTATTAAACACATAACACAGAGGCAAAAGACAAAGATTTTGGTCAGAAGAAAATGTTTTGTAATCAGGGCCTGAATCAAATCTGACAAGACTTTGCAACTGTTATACGGGTAGTCCTCGACTTACAACTGATCAAAGTACAACGGCGCTGAAAAAAAGTGACTTATGATCATTTTTCACACTTATGACCGTTGCAGCATCCCCATGGTCATGTGATTTACATTTGGATGCCTGACAGCTGACTCATATTTATGACCGGGTCATGTCCCGTCATAAGGCCTTTTGCGTCTTTCTGACAAGCAAAGTCACTGTGGAAGCCAGATCAGTGGTGGGCTCCTCTCGGTTTGGCCCAGTTCTGCTGAGCCGGTAGCGGTGACGATATAACGTCACTGAACCGGTTCTGCCACCCCCGTCCCCCGTCCCCTCAGCCCCCCCACATTATTCTTACCTTTTATTTGGCCCCACCCCCAATCTTGCTGCCTCCTGAGTCCCAGCTGATGGGCTATAAGGAAAAAACTGTTTAAACTCTTGCCGCAGGGCTTCAAAGAGCCGCCCTACAGCTGATCAGTGGTAAAAGGCAGTTTGGTGTTAGACCGGTGCCTCCAAAAACAAATGAGTAGACCGGTGCCTGCAAAAATATGAATAGACCGGTGCCTGCAAAAATACATGAGTAGACCGGTACAGCTCTGCAAGCAGTTAAAAGCCTGGTAGACCAGTACCTCTGCTAAATCCTAAAGAATTGTCACATGACCATCAAGCCACACCCACAAAATAAGCCACACCCACAGAACCGGTAGTAAAAAAATTTAGAACCCACCCCTGAGCCAGATGCACTTAACAACTGTGTTACTAAATTAACACCTGCAGTGATTCACTTAACAAATGCGTCAAGAAAAGGGGACAAAATTCACTTAACAAATTTCTCACTTAGCAACATAACTTTTGGGCTCAATTGTGGTCATAGGTTGAAGACTACCTGTATTCAGTCTGGTCCAACAGGTATTCCCAATATCAACTGACCAAGCAAAAGTTGTATTGACTAATTTATATTTATGTCATATTAATTTGGTACTTTACCATTGAACTGAGTTTGACTGATTATATGGACAAATGCTTATCTTCTTGGCTCGTATAACTTCTGTCTTCTTCTTTCTTTAACCTTGCTCACAGTATCTTTATATACATTTTTTTTTAAGAGAAAGCCCACCAACTTACACAGAGACCCCAGGTTTTGATTAACTCAGCTTTGTTTGGTTTTACTTACCAGTAATTTTAACAGTACTATATTTCTGGTTGTGCCCAAGTCCTTCCCTGGGCCTTCAGTTTTTCAGGAACATTCTATCGGATAATCTCATAGGATAGCTTAGGCCCTCTGCCCAAATTAAAAACCAGTAAATTTTCATCTCTCACAAGATTGCCAATGTTTTAGAAGATGATTATGATCCTATTGCTATATGAGATGTTGCAATATTTTAGTGCTGCACATCTCTTTCAAAGTCCTTGGACACCTTTGGGGAATCTAAATGGTATTGCATGGCCAAACCCTATGCCAGGGGTCAGCAACCTGTGGCTCTGGAGCCGCATGTGACTCTTTCACCCCTCTGCTGTGGCTCCCTGTCACTCAAAATATGTGGCACAACCACCAATGTGCGACACCCGCCGGCAAGTGATTTATTGAGCTTTTCAACCCCTGTAGGCCAAACAGGGATAAATCCAAGAAAAGAAAAATTTCAGAAGAAAACAGAACATTTAATTCAACTACATATGCTAGTTTTGTGGCTGCTCAAGAAATAGTCAGGCACAGGAAGGGTTTTGTGGCTCCCGGTGTTTTCTTTTCTGTGGGAAACGGGTCCAAATGGCTCTTTGAGTGTTTAAGGTTGCAGACCCCTGCCCTAGGCCAACCATGTGGCCCCAAGAAGACAGATATTCCTTCTGTAGAAAATTTGAATAAAGAATAGCAGAAAAGTTCTATATTAGGAGTGTTCCAATCTCCAGACAATATAAAGGAAAGATTCCAAAGATAATCGTGTTAAGGATTCTTTGGGTTATGATATTCTGGTTTACTTTAAGCAACCTTGTCTTGTAATCAGTGAAATGACCTCTATCACCTAATGTCTCTATTGCCTAAATAATGGCCAAAGATAACAAGGAAATGGTTATCTCATTTGAGTTAAATGTTGCAAACTTCTACCAACCATAGTAACTGAACTACAATATTGCCAATGTTTCCAAACCAGATTTGAAAAAAGTACAAAATGTAAATTGCATGGCATTTAGTGATTCATAATATGTAAAGAATGACTTCATGGAATCCACTGGATATGACTGAATTTAATTATTTCAGAGTCTTGTCAGACTTAATTAAGGCCTCTAGGTTCTTAGCTTTGATGTGTACCATGAGTCAATCTATAAATTTCTCCAAAATCACCATACTAATTAATAAAAGCATTTATCAATGAAACTTAACTCCAAACATTAGACTCTGTTTATTATGGTTAATCCATAACCTTCAAAAAAAAGAGTACTATTACTCTGTCAGAATTGATGAAATATTTTTTTATTTAGCTGAGACAAAAATTTCCAGATGTCTTTTGGTTACATTGTCTGATCAAACAGGCATGGAGTTATCTACTTTTTCATTTGCTTTGGTTTGATGCTTCTTTACCATGGCCTCCTCTAAAATTGAGCCCAGAGAATGTTTGGGTCATTCTGGGAAAATAACAATTTAAACTTATGTAAAAGTAGTTTACAAACTAAAAAAGTCATCAAGGTTGCCAATTCATTTGGATTATAAAATAGAAAGCGTGTATAGAAATTTTGATTCCTCATGAATGGATATTTCAAGCCACATGGTTCACTGGAGATGAACCAAAATAAGAAAACTGCCCGATTTTCTTCAGCCTCTTTAAAAACAACTTTGATGTGTAGAAAACAATAGTAGTTTAACATTGCCCTTTAATAAATGTTGGCTGATCCAGCTGCTGTAAAAGACAGAACTTTAGGGGCTGATTCAAAACTGGCAACCCTAATAGACCTCATTATAATTTTTGTCATGTAAGGAACTGACAGATAATCCAGTCTGCCAAGGAAAATAGCCTGAAGCTATATGGTTTGCAGAGCTAGCAACTTTGTACTCTGGGGATGGCACATCAGCAAACCTGGGGCATCCAGAGGCTCATTTCCATATCTCTTTGTAAGAAAACCCTCCCGCATCTTGATCCATCCTTTGAAGTTGTTTGACTAAGCTTTCCCTGGCAGGGGAAGAAAAAAAGAATATTTCCTACCTTTTTACGGTTGTTAAGCAGTATTTCTTTCTGAAGACCTTGCTTTCCTTGCATTTTAAAGTTTCAAGCTGCAAAATCGGTAATGTCTACACTTCTCAGACTTAGCAAAAGCTACAACTTTTACTTGTTGGAGGTATCACTAAAGTATCTACCAGCATCATTTTCATTGCTTATTGGTTTGCTCTAGGAGTGATGTACAGTATGCAAAAGGAATCATTGAAGCCAAGAGTCTTAAATTGCCACCAGGGTGGATTTGATTTAAATCAAGTCGATTTAAATCACGGTTTAAATCATGATTTAAATCACTAGTAAAAAGGCTTGATTTAAATCAGCTTGATTTAAATCAGCTCAATTTAAATCATAATTTTTAAAGAGCAACTGTCATCTCTGTCCCGCGGTGGCTCCTTCTCTGACTTGCTGTTGACTCACCGACAGTCCCAATGTTGCAGAATATACAGCCTCATGCTACATAACTAAGCTCCATTTCCTGCTGAATAAACTGAATTATTAATGTGTCTTAAATAGAAAACTATCTTTAGGTAGATTTTTACTCCAGAAGCATTTTATTAAAATAAATTTAAAAACCAAAAAAAAATCCAATTTAATTAAAAAATTGATTTTTTTTTAAATGATAGATTTTTATCTACCCTGATTGCCACAGAATCACACGTGGTCCCCCAAACTTGGGGAATGCAACTGTCAGAACATCTGCAAAAGTTACCTTTAGTTTTACTTTTTAATGTGGCATTAACAATGAATGCAGGGGGATTGGAATTCATTTAACCCCCCCCCCCAAATGTTCAGCAGACAATTGCCAACACACCAGTCAAGATGAAATGTAGCCCTGAGTTTGAAGGGGGGGGGGGAAAGAGTGCTCTTCTTTTCTTCAGCAAGGATAACACTTAAGATTAGCATCTCAGTGTCTCTTTCCAAAGGCACAGACCTTTTTTTGTTTTTTGTCAAGCTGTTTCAGGACTGCAATTCTACATACGTTTCTTTGGAAGTCAGTTCCAGGGTGGGATAGTAGACAATAGCTATGTTAATTACTTGGCTTGTAGTTTGCATCTGGGAGTCTGTTTATTACATGTATAGATAATTCACTAAGAAGTGGGGACCTGTAGAGGAAACAGATGATTCCTAAACAGGTTCTGGAATAAATGTTTAAAATGTCCTTATTTATTTTTAGCAGGAAAAGAAAAATATTTTGAGGATATTATTCCTCTGCATGACTCTTACCATAGCTACCTCTGATGATCTATTTCAGTGATGGATAAACTTTTCTGGACCGAGTGCCCAAAGTGTCTGAACTCCCAAAATGCAATGCGCGTGCACCCCTGCGCATGTACGTGTGGCCCCCCTGCATGCCCCCACCCCCTGTGCATGTGACCAACTGGCTGGCAGGAAGCACGCACGCATGCGTGGCAGGGCTGAACTGGGGTGACGGCTCGTGTGCCCACAGAGAGGGCGCTGCGTGCCACCTCTGGCATGCGTGCCATAGGTTCGCCATCATGGATCTATTTCATTAACACTGACATAACTTCCAAACATCTGGAGAGGTTACAAAATCAAAATAATAAAGTGCACCACAATGA
This sequence comes from Ptyas mucosa, assembly GCA_012654045.1. Taxonomy (NCBI): domain Eukaryota; kingdom Metazoa; phylum Chordata; class Lepidosauria; order Squamata; family Colubridae; genus Ptyas; species Ptyas mucosa. The sequence goes on from WNWU01000004.1 coordinate 48,131,102, forward strand.
TAACCTTCAAAAGTATGTATGCTGTTCCTAAATTCTCAAAAATTGCTTAAAATGTAAAAATCAGCATCAACATCCAGCACCCCAAATTAAAATGCTATAAGGTGGATACAAGGGAACCTCTTTGAGAAAGGTTTTTCATAAATGATACGCTACAATGAAAAGATCCTTTTTCTGGAAGTTCCCCGCCAAGTGTAGTAAGTGGAACATTCTGTCATAAGTCCTTGCTGTGACTTTTTTGTTTCCATTTCAGTTATTACAACTGATTTCTCTCTTACAATCTTATTTAAGGCCCCTTCAACTTGCATCTGTTATAAAAAGCCATTCCAATAATGCAAGTTTGTTTTACCCTTTCTGAATAGAAAAACTATCCCAACCCATGAATAGGATTCTATTATTATTAATCATATTTCTATGCCGCCCACTCTCCGAGGACTCTGGGTGGCTTACAACAATCGACAGTATACTAAATAGCATATTGCCCCCAACAATCTGGGTCCTCATTTTACCCACCTCGGAAGGATGGAAGGCTGAGTCAACCTTGAGCCGGTGAGATTTGATCCGCTGATCTGCTGAACTAGCAGTCAGCTGAAGTAGCTGCAGTACAGCACTCTAACCACTGCACCACCTCGGCTCCTTATTGTTACCCAGGATCTGAGGTTTAAAATATATTTTGATACATTATTCTTATGATGATGATATTTAGATACATCCTAAGCTTGTCAGCGGGTAGCAGCCCTTGGCTCATCTTATCTGAACCTGGAAGCTAAGCAGGGTCAAACCTGGTTAATAGGTAGATGGGAGGCCGCCAGGGAATGCCAAGCTGTAGACTAGACAGGGAAGTTGACAAATATCCTTGAAGAAGCAGACTTTGGCAAAGCATTTCCATACTACTGCCAAGAAAACTGCAGGGACATGTCCTTAACTCAAAGGAACCACAAACAAGACTTCCAGTTATCTGTTTCTGTCTCAATAGATCTTTCTGAAATACAGGGATCATTCTTATGCTACTGAAAGAAGTTTTTTTTTCCCAAGTTGCACCCTTTGCCAAATTTATACTGCTAATCTCTTAAATTGAGGATTATCTGTACAATATCAGTCATCTCTGACACCTTTGTTGAAGTTAATGATTCCTGGCTGATGTTTGACCTGCTTTAGAACTTGGGGCATTAAATAACAATTAGAAAGAGAAATGCTGTGGGTAAAAATATCCTATCTTCCTGAAATGCTTCTGCAGGTGTGTTTTTGAGACTCTAATCCTGGCACAATTTGCAAGGCACATTGACTGGTCTAAAAACTGCTGCTTTTGTGGCAAAGGAATAGATAAAATGCTATATTGTTGGTCAGAACTAGAGTAAAGTTGCAGTTGGTGATCAGAGCTGGTCCCATGCTGGATATCAAAAATGATTTGGATACAGTACTGTGCATACCTTCTCTGTTTGCTTTATTGGGTAAGCGATAACTGTTATAAATGCATGAGACTGAGGAAAAGATGTCAACAAGTACTTATGAAGTTTCCCATTTTTCTTTCATCACCTGCTTCTACATAGTGGCTGAATATGTTAGGATTGATTGAAAGTGTGATGGCAAATGTAGTGGCAACCTGGATTTTAAGTCTGACTATTTTTCTGGTCAGCATACTATTTCATTTCATTTATTTTCATTTAATTAGATTTGTATACCGCTCTACTCCCAAAGGACTCAGGACGGTGAACAGGCACACAATAAAATACATAAATACAAAAGTTAAAACATAATTAAAACCAAATTAAACAATTTAGCCCGCAACAGTTAAAAATTCCAATAATTTAAGACGAATTAAAATTTCACTTTAGAAAATTTAAAAAATCTTTAAAAGAAAGAAAAGGGGAGAAAGTTAGGCCAGGCCGGCTTGTTGGAATAGGAGGGTCTTAATAGCACGGCGGAAAGTACGCAGATCCGGGATCCTCCGTATCTCCGGGGGGAGCTTGTTCCAGATAGTAGGTGCCCCCACAGAGAAGGCCCTCCTCCTGGGGGCCGCCAGTTGACATTGTTTGGCTGACGACACCCGGAGGAGCCCCTCTCTATGAGAGCGTACCGGCCGGTGGGAGGCTGTTTGTGGTAGTAGGCGGTCCCGTAAATAGCCAGGTCCTAAGCCATGGAGCGCTCTAAAGGTGGTAACCAAGACCTTGAAGCGCACCCGGAAGACCACCGGGAGCCAGTACAGCTCGCGCAGGAGGGGTGTCACGTGGGAGCGCCATGTTGCTCCCATAACCACCCGCGCGGCCGCACTCTGCGCTCGTTGGAGCCTCCGGGTGCTCCCCAGGGGGAGCCCCATGTAGAGAGCATTACAGTAGTCCAGGCATATGGCTGTGAAAGTTGGACCATAAGAAAGGCTGAGTGCCAAAGAATTGAGGCCTTTGAACTATAGTGCTGGAGAAGACTCCTGCGAGTCCCTTGGACTGCAAGGTGATCAAACCAGTCAGTCCTAGAGGAGATCAACTCTGACTGCTCTTTAGAAGGCTTTAGAATCATGAAGATGAAATTCAAATACTTTGGATTTGAATTTCCTAATTCACCTAATGAGAAGGAAGGACTCACTGGAGAAGAGCCTAATGCTGGGAAAGATTGAGGGCAAAAGAAGAAGGGGACCACAGAGAACGAGGTGGCTGGATGGAGTCACTGAAGCAGTAGATGTGAGCTTAAATGGACTCCAGAGGATGGTAGAGGACAGGAAGGCCTGGAGGAACGTTGTCCATGGGGTCACGATGGATCAGACAGGACTTTGCAATTAACAACAACAAATTTTTCTGGTCTGTGAATGCCTAAAACTATTCTTTAGATTGTCCTAAAATCTGATTTGACTGATAAAAGGGAGATACTTATCAAACACCCCCCAGTGGCCCTCGTAGGCAAGATCTGCTGTTCTTCAGTTACTAATAGATTGCCTGTTCCACTAGCGATACTAATCAAGATTGCTCTTTCTTGGCTGCTTATAGCAGTTCAGGAATAATTTACTTGAAATCCCAGAAGGAATAAAATGGTTAAAGCCTTTAATCATTTACTGTAGTAATCTCAACCTAGCAGACAGTGAGTGCTGGGGAAAATGAGAGCAATTGAATTGGTGTAAATGGCTGGGCTCCTATTCATTGCTGCTCACTTACACATTCTTGTAGTCTCCATAGTCTTTTGGGGAGGCCAGTACATTCTCCTCCAAAAAAATGTTTTTATGTAAAATATTGGGTCTATCATCAACCCTCATTTGTTTTGCTTTCATAGAACAAGAAGGCTTCCATGTTTTATAATGTCCGGTATGTTCTATTTTTGTTTTCTAGACTTAAAGAATGATAGCAGCTGGGAAGTTTGCAAGTCTTCCACGGGATATGCAGATGAACCATGAGTTTCCCTTGGCCTCTTCTATGGATCTGTTGAGCAGCAAACCTGTTCTGGCTAATGAACTTCATTCTGGTACCCATCAAGATATTTCTATCCATGGTACCCTTCCAAGAAAAAAAAAAGGAGCCCTTCTTCTTGGGTCATGTGATGTCCTCAACAACATGAGAATGTTGCCATACACCCAAACAAATCAGTCTCCAGGACCTGTAATTCAAGGTGTCATTGAAGAGTATCCCCAGAAAAACAGGAAAAGTGACAGCCGTACACACAGGTAAATTATGCTAAGTTTAAACCTGTTGTTATGAATGCTACTGTATTTGATTGGTATTTACAGTAATACTTAAGAAAATCTCTCTTCCTCCCCACCCTTGTAGATAGATATCTCAATCATATCTTCTGTCAATCATGTCTCATGTCTTCTATCTATCTATCTATCTATCTATCTATCTATCTATCTATCTATCATCAATATCTATCCAGCAATCAGATATCTATCTATCTATCTATCTATCTATCTATCTATCTATCTATCTATGCATTTAAAAACCTTCATATATCCGAAATCTTTTAAATATTGCTTTTTGAGAATCCGCAAATATAATAATCCCTCAGTGATGCACTGCCTTGATGTAGTTGTGGGTTTGGGTGCTCTAAGGAAGATGAGAGCTATGCCAGAGGTTCAACCATTTTGGATAGGTCTCATCAAAGGAACAGGACAAAGAGTGGCTCTCCCATAAACAAAAGGGGGAGATATACAGTAATTTACAGAGACCCATATCAGATTGGTTGTCCCCTGGGTCAACAAGGACTGTGCTACTTGTTGGTTTTCTGGACATCTGGTGACAAATGGGTTTACAGGACTCACGACTGTTGGCTGTGCAGTCAAGGCCAGCAACTGCAGGACTACTGGAAGAAAACTTCATATATTAATCACTATCCATTTTGAATACATAGTGGAAAGAGGAAACTTGAGAGTTCACATGGTTGATGTTATATGGAACAAAACTGACTGAATCTAGATGTTCTGCTTTGGATACCATGAAGTCTCCTCCCATAAGTTAACAAGGAAAACAGGTCGTGAAGAGGATGTGTAGCGTCCCAGGCAATCCTGTGGACCCTGCTCAAGCATCACTTAGTATATGCTATGTCTTGGATAGAAGGGAGTGAACTTCCAATAATCTTTGCTGCCGTCCTCACCACCCTCTCCACAGCTTTCCAGTCTGAAGCAGCAGTATACCATAAATGCTTGCTGAAAGTGACCAAACTTTGGTCTGTAAGAAGACCAAACAAAGAAAAGAAAAAAGTATACCAAAGTATATGTACCTGTCCAATACCCTGTTTCCCCCAAAATAAGACATCCCCTGATAATAAGCCCAATTGGGCTTTTGAGCGCATGGCAATAAGGCCAAGCGCTTATTTCAGGGTAAAAAAAATAAAATAAGACAGGGTCTTATTTTCAGGGAAACACGGTACATTAAAAAAAAAAACAATCTAGCAGGCAAAAGCAGATAACAACAGGGCTCGGCCATGGGTAAGAGCAGGAAAGCTGAAGGAAGAAACAGAGGGTCTAATTCTGGCTGCACAAGACCAAGCCTTAAAGACAAATGCAAACAAAGCCAAAATTGAGAAGGCAGCAACAGACAGCAAATACCATGTCTATAAAGGAGCTGAAGAAACAGTGGAGCACTTAGTTAGCTGTTCACAGACTGATCACAAAACAACATCATGAACAAATAGCAACAATAGTTCATTGAAATATCTACAAGAAATATCACTCACCTGCAAGGAAGAACTGGTGGGGCTACAAAATAGACAAAATTAACACAAAATGAAGAAGCGAAAGCACACCTTGAGATTTTAGAATTCAAACAGAAACGTATCTTCCTTGCAACACCCTAGACCCGTGATGGCGAACCTATGGCACGCGTGCCACAGGTGGCACATGGAGTCATATCAGTGGGCACGTGAGCTCAGCTGGCCAGCCAATTTTCAGGCCTTCTGGGCCCACCAGAAGTCAGCAAATGGGCCATTTCCGGCCTCTGGAGGGCCTCCGCGGGTGGGGGCGTGGGGAAGGCCATTTTCGCCCTCCCCAGGCTCCTAGAAAGCCTCTGGAGCCTGGGGAGGGCAAAAAAACGGGCCTACCGCGCCCACTGGGCCATTGCGTGTCTAAAGCGGGGGGAATGTGGGTGGGGCGCATAGAATAATGGGTGTGGGCACGCGTGCGCACAATCCCCCCATGCTCCCCATGCTTTTGGCACGTGATGGCAAAAACGTTAGCCATTACTGCCCTAGACATAACAATTGTTGATAAAAATACCAAAAAGAAGTCTGGGTAGTGGACGTGGCATTACCTGAAGACGGTAGAAGAGAGAGAGAACTGGAGAAAATCACAAAATGTAAAGACCTAAAAATAGAAGTATTTTTACAACTGTGGCAAGGGAAAGCGACAGTACAGGTAATCCTCGACTTACAACAGTTCATTTAGTGACCGTTCAAAGTTACAATGGCACTGAAAAAAGTGCCTTATGACCATTTTTCGCACTTATGACCACTGCAGCATCCCCATGGCCATGTGATTAAAAATTCAGATGCTTGGCAGCCCACTATATTTATGATGGTTGCAGTGCCAATCATCATACAATGATCATGCAATCACCTTGTGCGACCTTCTAACAAGGAAAGTCCATGGCGGAACCAGATTCACTTAACAGCTATGATACTAACTTAACAATGGCAGTGATTCACTGAACAACTGTTGTAAGAAAAGTCATAAAACGGGGCAAAACTCACAAACGTCTTACTTAGCAACAGAAATTTTGGGCTCAATCGTGGTCATAAGTCGAGGACTACCTGTATTGCCAATAGTAATATGCATCTTGACATCAGAAGCATCATTTAAGACCACTGGCATTGATAAAAATCACCATTAGTCAATTGCAAAAGGTGGCTTTATTTGAAGCAGCGTGATACTTTTAATATTATTAAACTGCTTTGCCTATTCCATGTTTTCAGGAAGGACTTGATAGGTGTACAGCAGTGGTGGGTTCCTCCTGGCTCGGCCCGGTTCTCCCGAGCCAGTAGCAGTGACGATATGACATCACCAAACCGGTTCTTCCCCTCCGCGCCCCACCCATCCACCCCCCGCGTTATTCTTACCTTTTATTTGGCCCCACCCCCAATCTATTGCTGCCTCCTGAGTCCCAGCTGATAGCTAGAAGGAAAAAAAAAACTGTTTAAACTCTTGCCCGGAGGCTTCAAAGGGCCGCCCTACAGCTGATCAGTGTTAAAAGAAAACAAATGAGTAGACCAGTGCCTGCAAAAATACATGAGTAGACCAGTGCCTGCAAAAATACATGAGTAGATCAGTGCCTGCAAAAAATAAATGGGTAGATCGGTACAGCTCTGCAAGCAGTTAAAAGCCTGGTAGACCAGTACCTCTGCTAAATCCTAAATAATTGTCACATGACATCAAGCCTCACCCACAAAATAAGCCGTGCCCACAGAACCGGTAGTAAAAAATTTTAGAGCCCACCCCTAGTGTACAGATAAGTCAAATCCAGTCCAAACAGCTGGTTGATGGTGCCATAATATACTCTCTTCTCTTTTCTATTTTGTGCTTCGTTTGGATAATCCTTCCAGTCTTTGTTTGTTTCCTAAGTGAATTAACATTTGTTTTTACATCTCACCACACAGAGAAAAGCAACATGTAACGGGTGCTTAATTCACATTTTTTTCTGGTTTGGCCATTGAAATAGTAAACATCTACATCCCATCATCTTTATTTTAACTTGGCGCACTGGAAGTTCTGTCTTGCTGCAGATCCAGAGTTTTGTTTTCTCTCTTCTGGGGAAATTAAATGCATAAAAGAATTTGGCCCGAGGATTTGCAAATGGTCCATGTTTACTACAGGCAGTCCTCGACTTACAACAGTTCATTTAGTGACAGTTCAAAGTTATAATGGCACTGAAAAAGGTGACTTATGACCATTTTTCACACCTACGACTGTTGCAGCCATGGTCACATGATCCCCATGGTCACATGATCAAAATTCAGATGCTTAGCAACTGGTTCATATTTACGACAGTTGAAGTATCCTGAGATCATGTCTCCCTGAGTCTTCGGAGAAAGGCGGCATATAAATTGAACAAATAAATAAATAAATGTGACACACACACACACACACACCCCTTTTGCGACTTTCTGACTAGCAGAGTCAATGGGGAAGCCAGATTCATTTAACAACCATGTTAGTAACTTAACATATGCAGTGATTCACTTAAGAACTGTGGCAAGAAAAGTTGTAAAATGGGGAAAAACTCACTTAAAAATGTTTCATTTAGCAACATAAATTTTGGGCCCAATTGTGGTCCTGACTCGAGGGCTACCTGTATTTAAAAGGCCTGCTGCACTATGCTTTCCCATTGGTGTGGCCTCTCCTTTCCCTTCGCCTGTGCAGTGGTGCTGGCTGATGAGCCCTGGCAACCCCTGGCATTGAAATCACAAGCTGTACAGCTGTTGAGCAACAGCTGCAAGGGATGATTTAGCTGTTTGGAGCAGCTGAACATTGCACCTAGCCAGGAAATAGAATAGCACAATTGTGTATTTGTGAACGTGTGTGTGCATGCGTACTTGCGGTTGGGTTGATAAAATGCCAAAAACGTAATTGAGATGGAAGAATGGATATTAGTGAAGACTATACTTTACTAAAGCCGCAGCAACTTACTCATTATGGTGACTACAAAAATGGAGATTAAATTGTAAATTATACCAGTAGGTACTTTCACACTTTCACCAGAAGTTGGTACCACTTCTGAATTGTCACCCCTGTCATCTGAACCCATTTCCAGCTATGGCAGATGAGCAATTGCTTGCTTTCTGTTTTTCAATGTGCAACACTGCCGTTCCATGGAGCTTGGGGTAAGCTGTTTTTCCACTGGTAGAAACTCTGACTCTTTGTTGTCTCCCATTTGCACCTCCTAAGCTATATTTGTGTCCCAAGAGCAGAGCAAAAGATTTGCAACTCCAACTTAAGGGCATGAATTGGCCGCACAATTAAATACAGGGAGGTGAAAGGGGGTGGGGCACTGGCAATAATATTAATATTAGAGCTTCTTCCACAGGCCTCTGGAAGGACTGCTGACACATTCATGAAGAGTTCTCAGTGGCTGGGAAATGAAAATTGCAAGCTATTGGGAAGGCACATCTGAGCTTGAGAAGTGATGATAACGTGTATGAAAGTCCACCATGTTTTTAACTGGATCAATTGAGCAGAAATCTGGACTGAATTTAACAAAACAAAATTGGCTAATTTAAAAAGAAAAATCAACTCAAATGCACAAATATTAACTAGGTTGGGGGAGAATACCTGGCTTGGCAGTGAAAAGGCTAAACATGAATCAACGTGTCATGGAACTGCCAAAAAAGTCTGATGCAATTTTAGTTACAGCTGTAGAAACTGAGTTTCTGAATCTTGAGAAGTAACAGTGAAAACTATAATTTGCACTTTGGGATGCCTTACACTTGTGAGAAGAATGTAGATAAATTGTACCCTGAGAGCTCCTGTCTGTATGTACACTATATGTTTGTAGTATGTATGTACATTGAGAGCTTATGCACCAGAGACCAATTCTTTGTGTGTTCAGTCACACTTTGGCCTATAAAGAACTCTATTAAAAAATAGGTTTAATGAGTATTATAAATATACCCATGAGAAAAGGTTGAAAGAATAGTGTTTGTTTATTTAGTTTGTTTAACAAGCCTTGTGCTCATGAGAGATATGCATAGAAATATTTGGAAGCTTGTTACAAAAAAAACAGTAACGGGTAGTTTTCCACTGCCGTTTAAATTTAAGTTTTTTAAAAATACCTGTAGCTCATGATTGAACATTGATTTAATTTTAATTATAAGTCCAGTTTTGACCATAGGAAATGGGATCTTGGGATATGGTCAACTCGTTCTCACTGGTGAATTTCAGGCAAATCCCTAGATACCCATTTTCAGGGAGTGCCTTATCTTTGTATTTTCTGTACCAAGGAAGGAATGGAATTAATTGTTCATGCCGTGCCTGCTCTATGATTCTAAAGCAGTGAGCCTCTTTCAGTGTTCTGGCTGGGGAATTTTGGGAATTGAAGTCCACATATCTTTAAGTTGCCACGGTTGAGAAACGCCATGCTAAAGTCTCAAAGTTTCTTAACTCCTCCTGGCATTCTGGTGCGTGAATAGTCCTTAGGGAATAGGGGAGGACAAGTGCCATAATCATCATAGATACTGATATCGTAAAAATAGGAGGAACCAGTAATGCTGATAGGATTTACAGGCTCAGATCAGATTAAATAAATTGGTCTCCAGAGTACATGGAAAAACAGATGCATGGAGATCCCAACATCTGAGCTTCTTTCATGCTTCTCTCTCTCTCTCTCTCTTTCTCTGTCTCTCTCTCCCCCACTCGAATAAACACACATGCAATATCCCATCCCAGAGAAAAGTGAATGCCAACAGGGAGCCATCTAACCTAATCTGTGTTGCTATAGCTTCTCTCTTCCGTCACAGCAATTATCATTTAACTTTTCTATCCATACCATCTGCCTTTTGTTTAACAAAATGATTTCTTTCTCTCAGTAATTAACCAGTCGTGGTGCAAAATATTTTGGTTTGCTCATTTTGGTTTGATTTTGATGTTATTCAGCATGGAACTCTACATCCAACTCCCCCCCCCCCCGAATCTTAAAAACATAAACTCATTAGTTCAATGTAGAACAAATAGCTACACAATATACTATGAACTTCACTAGTGCCCAACAACTACTGAGTCATCAAAAGGACACTGTGGAATCCCCCATTCTTGGAAACATTTAAAAATAAGCTATATAATCAGCTCTCAGGCTGGATCACGATAATCCCATTTCCATGCAGACTACACATGATTAATGCTGTTTTAGAAGAAGACAAAGGGTGTGGGAAGCGGATAATTTGCCACCATTCAAATAATGGTTCTCTAGTTTTGTGGCAATGCTTTTAAAAATACATCGCAACGCTATAGGAGACGAAAGGCCAGTTCTGATAAATGAAGTGTTCTTTCCTTTCGAGGTGATAAAATTTGGCTTTGAAAATGAGTAGAAGTATTAAGCCTAATAAAATTCAGAGCATTGTTATGAATATATGAACTTGTTTCCATTTGTATAGGACTTGTATATTTTTTTCAAAAATTCCATGACGTTCTAGAAAATATTGGCAGTGGGATTTGCAGAATCCAGTGGGATTTGCAGAAAACCATGAGTGGGAGTGGGGGGGTACGTAATGGGATTGTGCGCAGCCTGAACAGAACAATCTGTTGTAAGCTTTAATGTAATTGGGTCTATCTGCAAGGCTTGTGTGATTGTTTTGATGTCTACAATACATGTGCATATATATTGTGCAAATAATGTATATGGACTTGGGGGGGCAGCGGGGACAGCTTTTGAAACATCTCTGTAAGCCTGGCAAAAGACCCACCTGATTAATTAATGGTAAAATGCACTATGAACCATCTAGTTAAATCCTTTGCTCAGCTTTGATTCTGAATGATGCCACTTATCCTCAGCATAGCTCTGAGACACCCCAAATCCTTCATATTTTTTACTTTCAGTCAGAGGTGGGATTCACTTACCTTCCCTACCGGTTCGCAAATGTGAGCGCGCGCTCACTTAGCTTGCATGCGCCTACTTTGCGCATGTGCATGGCCTTTCACGCATGCGCAGTGCTCGTGCATTACGTCTGGGCGGGTGGGCAGAGCCTCCCACAATTGCCACTATCGGTTTGCCCGAACCAGACAGAACTGGGTGAATCCCACCTCAGCTTTCAGTCCATTCAAGACAGAGGTGGGTTTCAGCAGGTTCTGACCAGTTCTGGAGAACCGGTAGCAGAAATTTTGAGTAGTTCAGAGAACCAGTAGTAAAAATTCTGACTGGTCCTGCCCTCATCTATTCTCTGCCTCCCAAATTGCAGCTGATTAGGAGGAAATGGAGATTTTGCAGTAACCTTCCCCGGGATTGGGGTGGGAATGGAGATTTTACAGTATCTTTTCCCTGCCACGCCCACCAAGCCATGCCACGCCCACAGAACCGGTAGTAAAAAATTTTGAAACCCACCACTGATTCAAGAGGATGCATAGAGCCAATCTGGACAATAAATTGCTCCAGAGAGCTGTGCACCATGGTATAATGATGTCACTGGTCCAATAACTGGTGTGAGCTTTACACCACAAACTTACTGCCCTAAGGAGCTGTTTCATTCCAATGAATGATAGGGCTTCCCTGTGTATATGTATAAATTAGCCCGTGCACAATTTATACAATTGATGTTCTTTTTTTTTTTTTTTAATAACAATGGAGGAAATGTTGACCTTCTTTTCCTTGGCAAAATAAACAAGACACCCTGTTTGTGAGCTGCAACTTGAGTGCTGTTTCTACCTGTACAATATTGAAGAAGACTGGCCCTGCTCAAAGTTCATGGCCTTTACAGTACTGTAAAACTACGGTACACTGTTTACTACACTGGATGACTCAAAAATAAAAATTCTGTTAAATTTCAATCTTTGTGAATTTCTGCCTTTGACATTGTGACCTTACATTGAAAAGTGAATGTTCACCCCCACCCCCAAAACCTTGTAAGTTATTAGCTATTACAAGAATGTGAAAAGGGAGAGAGAAATGAAGAATAAGAATGCAAGTGGATCTCTGGAATGTATAAAAACCCTTAAGGCAGCATGAATGTACTGATTTTAGTGCCTTTTATTATTTAAACATTCCTTTCTTATCTTGTGATATTTGGTCAGATCATTATTCATTATTAGGTATTTCAAAAAGTAGCATCTAGCGCTGCTATTAGCCTTTTGAGATTATGTCTGGAAAGTTTTATGATTATATAAAGAAATCTTTATATAATCCATTTTCATATAGTCAAAATGTCTGCCCATGCCGGATAGCAGACTGTTGCATGTGGCAAAATAAATATATTGCATGTATTTATTTATTTTTATTTATTTATTTGGCAGTATTTATATGACACCCTTCTCCCGAAGGACTCAGGGCGGCGAACACAGGTTAAAAACATACAATGATAAAATAATAAAATCCCATTAAAACCAAATTAAAATCAATAAATAATAGAACCCAAGAATTAGCATCAGCCCATTCGTTGGAATAGCCAAGTCTTCAGGCCTCAATGGAAGGAGCGGAAATCTGGGGCCGTCCGGAGCTCGGTGGGTAGTTTGTTCCAAAGGGTAGGGTCGCCCACAGAGAATGCTCTACCCCTAGGAGTCGCCAGACGGCATTGCCTGGTCGACGGTACCCTGAGTTGTAGTTGTTTCCCTTAATTGATTATCATTAATTTTTTGTCTTATTTTTTTTAAAATAAACCTACGTACCAAATAATATCCATTATACTGTATAGGCAATTCAAAATTTAACCTTTATGGACACCAAATAAATATTTAGGACATGGTTTCAGTTACACGATGGGGATAACCCAGCCCTCTGGCATCCTGAATAAAGAAAAAACCAAACATCCCAATAATTCAGGAACCCGGGAGATGGCTAATGCTAAAAAGGCTTAAAACACCAAAAGCTCACATTCACCATTGTTCTTATTTTCTTTTTAAGAAGATTCTTTTTAAGAATTTTCAGAGATCCTCTCATGGATATCTATTAGCCTTGGCTTCTTACCACAGTACACCTAAAAGGTACAGTATCAGTGATGGGTTCCAATCGGTGTTACTACCGGTTCTCTTCACGCACGTGCTTTGCACGCGATCACCACGTGCTTGTTCGCTATGCTCGCACATGCACTGAACTTGCGCTTCACGCAAGCGCCTTAGACTACTGCCCAGCTGAGGTGCAGTAATCCACTCTGCCGCACCTATCAGCTGGGCTAAAGAATGACAAATAAAGGTAGGTATAACGCGGGGGCGGACGGGCGGGCAGACCCAGCTCACAGTCATATAGAACTGGTTCGCTGACATCACATTATCACCACTATCTGCTCGGCCGAACCGGGCCGAACCGGGAGCAATCCATCACTGCACAGTATATGTGATCAGTCTCACCTTATGTGAACTTGGCTTGTTCACATAAGTTGTACAACTGGAAACACGTGAAGACTGAACAGTACATAAAACTCCAGCTATTTCAGCTCTTTACAATGATGGTATCCAAATTGGCACGGATAGGAGTTGAATTAAGGCAGAGCACAAATTGGTTACAAGTGACCTTCAAGGTTTTGCCACCCAGATGACGGTGCTAGTCAGTCTGTTTAGGAATAGCATTAAATGGGGACCAAATTCTATGTCTCCCTCCCCTGCTCCTGATTTGGGGGTGAACTGAGCACATGTAGCTCAGGTGAAGTTAAGAACTTCACATAGATGCAAGTTGCAGCATCCTGGCAAATATTCTTTTGTAAATAGTAGTTTTGGAACTGGGAAGACCTAGATTCAAATCCTGCTTCAGCTGTCAGCTCCTAGGATGACTTTGGATCAGTAACTTTGCCCTTGCCCAATTTACTTTAGAAAAGCGTGGATGTAAGATAAAGGGAATCATCTCCCAATTTGCCCTACAGATAGTCCTTGACTTATCACTGATTACTCTGCATCTGTTCGAAATTACAACAACCTCCCACCAAAAGCTACTTATGATCCAGTTTCAAAGTTCCAATGTCATGCCACTCCGCACTCGATAACTGGCCTGCATTTACAGCCGTTAGCAGCACCCTATGACCATATGACCACAAATTAGAACAGTTCTATCAGCCTTTAGCTAACAATGGGTTAGCTAAGGGATTAAGCGTTCATTTAATGACCGCTGTGAGAAAAGCTGTAATATCTGGTCCTGTTGCATGGTGACTTACTTTACAACTGTCACGACTTACAACTGTAATTGCCCAACTGCTCAAATATAGTAGTAACTCAAGGACTACTCTGAACTCTTAGAGGAAAGGCAGTTATAAGCAATAGATGTAACATATTCAGAAGTCCACCCTATGGAAGAAAATCCTTCCTTTGCTTCGGGATATACACAGGAATTTACATAATGCCAAATATGACTGGGACAAACTTGTTGAAAGCAGCAAAATACTTCAATTGCACACACAGAGACAAACAAACAGGCAGGCAGGCAGGCAGGCAGGCAGGCAGACAATCTTCAATATTGATTCTTAGTGGCTGCCTGGACAAGTCCCTGAGGTCACCCATCTGGCTTCATGCCTAAGGTAGGACTAGAATACACATACTCTCGGTTGCTAGCCTGTTGACTACATCAAACTGGCTTTGATCTTAATTAGAGTTAAGCAGAGTAAAAATATAGATAATTTATGTAAATATAAACATCTCAAAATCCCCAGAAACAAGGGTTGGGGGGATATCCTTGACTATTGCAATACCTCTCTATACCTTCAGCTCTCCACCTTTCTTTTTTTTTTTTGAGCAATGGTGCTAATTCTTTTTTCCCTGTTCTCTCCCTTGCCTTGTGCAAACACACCCTGAAATATATGATCTTCCTCTTTTTCTCCTCCATTCTCCATACCTCCTCCATCTAGTAGATTGCACAATCTAAGCACCCCTGTAATGTTAACTCGGTTGAACTTATGTATCCATCCTTCTTGGGCTGATGAATTCAGAAGATAACTTTCCAAGAAGAGTATGACATCCAAAGAAGCTAAACCTAAATTTATTTATCTAACTAATTTATATAGCCACCCATCTTAATAAAAGCGAACCACAAAACTCCCATTTTCTGCCAAAGCAAGCTCGAGACCAACTGTGGTTACAGGTTTTGGACGTTGACAGTACAGAAAGTCATGATGGAGTGGTAGCCTCCATCCAATGTCATATCCATTAGAAAAAGTGAGAAGGAAGGAGAATTGGAATAGTAGGAACATTTTTTATTGCTTTAAGCAATGGTCCTAATGCTGCTCAGATACAGAAATTATGACTATTTTTTTTCTTTGCCTTTTAGTATTTGAAAACCCTCACTGTCATTTGAGAACAAACATTGGATAATTTTGTCTGAAAGATGCAAAAGTTAGTTTTATGCACACAGCAGAGACCGGTATAGTATTGCCCATAGAGAGTCACGTACTGACATTCTTATGGGGTGGATCGAGAAGATACCCTTTTGACCTTTTTGGGTTTACCTTTGGATTGAATTCTAATGTGTTTCCCTTAACAATTTGGGAAATTCCGCAAAAGTTCCAGAAACTGTGAAAACTCAAATTCCGTTCACTTCACTAATGATTTGGTGATTGGCTCTTCATGCATGACAAATCCAGTTTTGAGCTGAATTCTTTTTCTGTGAATCAATTAGAACTGTTGAGTATAGCCCCAAAGTATCTGCATGTAGACACATTGCAAAGGTTCTTCTCCAGGTAGTCTCAATGTGCAAAGAGGAACTAGCACTCTGATGTTGATGGTTTGAGAGGATATTTGCTAACCATTGTAGTTTGCTCAAAGGCTGATTTTCAGACAAGCTAAGCAGGGACAGACTTGATTGGGAGCTGATTAGGAAATCTCCAAGCTACAGACTAAGTTGGAAAAAACATCCTGGAGGAAAGTAGCAGCAACCACTGCCATATTTTTGCAGACAAAATGACAAGGAGTTATCCAGGTAATTACCAGGAGATGAGTTCAGCTTGGAGGAAGATTCTACATAATAAGATTAGGTGAGACAAACTAGGAGCAGGAGACAAGAGCTACCACACGACTTCTCTGGAAGGGCAGCTCTTACGATCCTTCTGACTTTTGATAGACTCCACCTTTTTGCTTGAAATGAAGAATAGCAAGAGACAGATGGAAATGTTTTTTCTGGGGAATTGGAGGTTCAGTGGCATTGGTGTAAACTCTGCATGGTGTCATGGCACTTTCTAACCCCATAGTCAGGGGTGGGCTTCAAAAAATTCACCAATGGGTTCTCTGCCTGGTTGCTGGGTGGGTGTGTCCATGGTGGGCATGGCCTAGTCAGCCTCCTGCACCATGGTGGGGTGTGTGTGTGCATTTTCACCTTCCCCAGGCTCTGGAGGCTTTCCTTGAGCCTCTGGGAGGGCAAAAACTGCCTCCCCTAGGTTCCAGAGGCTGGAAACAGCCCATTTCTGGCCTTCCGGAACTTCTGGGAGGCCCATTTTTCCCCCTCCCTGAGCCTCCGTGCGGGCCCTGCACTCACCTCGCATCCAAAATGGGCCACGTGGAGACTCCTGGGAGGGGTGGGGTGGGAGGGGCCAGCCAGGGTTGGGATTTGGAGGTTCTCTGAACCGGCCATAATGTCTCCCAAACCCGGGCGAGCCCGTAACAGCCCACCCCTGCCCATAGTGTTCAGGCTCTTGTTCTCAGTCTTAACCATTTAAAAAACAGCAACTGAATAAGTAACCTAGTTGTTCTAAAAAATCTTTGGTTTCCTCTATTCTTGAAACAGACATAAGTGCGTTTGACTTTCCTTTTTATAAGAAAATTTTAAATTGTATAATCCAAATTTTTAGATCTGGGATTTATATATTTTTTTAAAAAATGGGTTTGAATTGTTGGGCAATTGTTTAATTTGGTTTTAATTCGGTTTTAAATTTTGTATTTATGTTTTTTTTTATCTCTGCCTGTTCACCGCCCTGAGTCCCCTCGGGGAGAAGGGCGGTATATAAATCAAATAAACCATAAACCATAAACCAACCATGTGCCCTTGTGCTCACATGGACAATAATATTCCAGGAAAACTGATTTGATAGTATGTCCAGACCTGTATCGTGATGTATTTTAAGTTTTCAAATATGAATGTAGTGATCTTAAACTGGAAGCCTTTCACACCTGCTTTATCTACAAGAGTGTAATGTAAATCTCAAAGCACCAGCATTGATGGTTGATGCACAGAGATGGCTCTGAACCTAGATAAAAATATCTGTACTTTTCAAATGGGATTGATAGATTTAAAGAAATGAATCTGCAAATCTGTAAATGTCAGAAATGCATTGTAAGGACATGAGATATGTGTATTTAAATCTTATTCAAAGGAGGGTTGCTAATTCATTGGAATCCATCGGTGACGTTCCAGGCAGTTAAGAGTTAGGCGAGGAGGAATTACAATGACATCTATGGGGGATGGCTTTTATCCTTAAAAGAAAATTAGCTGCATTTGGAAGGTTGTTAAATATCAAATGTGAAAGGTTGTGCTACAGTAGTGCCAAGATTATTATAGTAAAATGGAAGCCACAATAGGTTTAATAAGTAAGTCAAGATTTAAAGCATGGATTTGTCTTATTAACATCATTTTAAAATATTTAGTTATGCAAAAAATTTTAACTGCAGGTAGTGCTCTACTTATGGCCATAATTTCAGTTGTAAGTAATGACTATTGTAAGGTGGATCATCATGTGACCAGACCCACTTTTATAACCTTTTAAAAAAGATTATAAAAAAGGCTGATTTTCAGACAAGCTAAGCAGGGACAGTCTTGATTGGGAGCTGATTAGGACATCTCCAAGCTACAGGCTAAGTTGGAAAAACATCCTGGAGGAAAGTAGCAGCAACCACTGTCATATTTTTGCAGACAAAATGACAAGGAGTTATCCAGGTAGTTACCAGGAGATGAGGAAGATTACCAGGTAGTTACCAGGACTTGGAGGAAGATTCTACATAATAAGATTCAGGTCAGACAAATTAGGAGCAGGAGACAAGAGCTACCACACGACTTCTCTGGAAGGGCAGCTGTTATGATCCTTCTGACTTTTGATGGACACCACCTTTTTGCTTGAAGTGAAGAATAGCAAGAGACAGATGAAAATATTTTTTCTGGGGAATTGGAGGTTCAGTGCTGTTGGTGTAAAATGTGCATGGCGTCATGGCACTTTCTATCCCCATAATCAGGAGTGGACTTCAAAAATTTCAGCAATGGGTTCACTGTCTGGTTGCTGGGTGGACGTGGCCATGGTGGGTGTGGCCTTAGTTGGCCTCCTGCACCATGGTTTTATAACCTTTTTTTAAAAAAAGTTTCACTGGATTTTTTTTTATTGGACCTTTTTATAGTGATCAGTAAACACTGGTTTCTGGCAAAAAATGTAAATCGTGGTCATGTGACTTTGGGGTGCTGCAAACAGCCATAAGTGTGGACTGCTTGCCTAGTGCCAAAAATGCAGTCATGTGGAACCACAGGGAGGAACTTCAAACAGTTCCTAATCAACTGTTTGTAAGTTGAGCACTACCTGTGTTTGTTTATGACTCAGGCAGAGCTGAACATTTGAAATTTTTTGAAATCAACCTTGACTAAACTGTGACTTTAATATATTGCTGTACTGATATAATCATTCTCTTCCCTAAAATAGTTAGCCAAGTTAAACTAAATGTAGGATTATTTATGTACACATACTTAGCAATAAATTCCACTGAACTGAGTGATGCATCCAAATAAGTGTGCAGTAGGTTCCTCAGTCAATGCTCTTCCTGATCCTATTTCTAGCCTTCTCCAGCTGAAGGACCATTTCCAGAATTCCACATTAAATTGGTCAACTGCACTACATCCATTTTGCAAGTGCTAAGATACTGGTTTATTGGACCCAATTAATATTTCAAATACTGGACTGAATGTTCAGGTTTAACACTGCATATTTTTGTTTTTTAAAAAACAACGTAAACAGCTAATAATATAGCTAGCCCTAATGATAACTCTTCTCCCTAGTAGAGGGTAGAAGTGATTGATTGTTGATTGAGTGATTGATTGATTGATTGGAATGCTGAAACCACCCAATAGCCAAAGCTATTCAGGCAAAGGCTTGGATCTTATTTTGTAATCTTGCCATAGCATGCCACTATTTGAAGCCCTGATCACATATCCCAATGATATTATATATCTCGTTCTTTGGGTACAACCTAAGTCCGTGATGGCGAACCTATGGCATGCGTGCCTCAGGTGGCACGCAGAGCCATATCAGTGGGCACGCGAGCTCAGCTCCGGCATGCACACACACATCGGCCAGCTGATTTTTGGGCCCACCAGAAGTCAGGAAAAGGGCTGTTTCTGGCCTCTGGAGGGCCTCTGGAGTGGGGAAGGCCATTTTTGCCCTCTCCGGCCTCCTAGAAAGGCTCTGGAGCCTGGGGAGAGCGAAAAACGGGCCTACCTTGCCATCACATGCCAAAAGTGGGAGGAGCGCGGGGGTGGGGTTGCACACACATGCGTGGGGGCAGGGCACATAGAATTATGGGTGTGGGCACGTGCACGAGCGACCCCCCCACTCCCGCCACTTTTGGCATGCGATGGCAAAAAGGTTAGCCATTACTGACCTAAGTCTTCTCAACATACACATTCTATACAAAATAGCCATTCTATTCTATATCCATTCATCTATAGATATAGAGGTGACTCTGCCATGTGAGTCTGGAAGCACAATGAGGCACTGTAAGTCTATCCTTGTAGTAATGATGGGTGTTATTCTGTGATGCCATTCATGGTTTTCTGTTAACAGGGACCTTGGACCCTTTTTCTATGGAAGGGACCTTGGAGGTCTTCTAGTTCAACCCTATGCTCAAGCAGGAGACCCTATACCAGTGATGGCTAACTTTTTTGCCATTGTGTGCCAGGAGCAGGGTGGTGGTGTTGGTGGCGTCACATGCGTGTGTGCCCACGCGCATAATTCTATGCGCCCTGCCCCCACACATGCGTGCGCAACCCTTCCATGCTCTCCCTGCTCCTGGCATGCGATGGCACAGTAGGCCCGTTTCTTGCTGTCTTCAGCCTCCAGAGCCTTTCTAGGAGTCCCACTGGAAGTTGACAAACGGGCCATTTCTGGCCTCCACAGGGCCTCCCGGGGTGCGGAAGGCCGTTTTTGACCTCCCCAGACTCCTAGAAAGGCTCTGGAGGCTGGGGAGAGAGAAAAATGGCCCTTCCCCACTCCCAAGGTCCTCCGGAGGCAGGAAACAGCCTGTTCTCTCTACTTTTGGTGGGCCCAAAAGGCCCAAAAATCAGAGCTCACGTGCCCACCAATATGGTTATGCATGCCAACTGTGGCACGCATGCCATAGGTTCACCATCACGGCCCTATACCATTCCAAACAAGTGACCGTCCAGTTGTCTGGAATGGCTATCTATTAGTTTTTGGTAGCTCCCGTCTTCAAAGCCTGTAGAGGCTTCATGGTCCAGTGTTCTTCAGTAGGTTCTGTTAGCAGCTGGTTGGCTTTTACAATGGTGTAGGGTTTCCTTTGTAGCCCTTGAGTGGCCAATCTCAAGGTCTCTTCCCAGACTTCAGTAAAGCAATTGGTTAGGCATATGGTGATCATCAATTCTGATGATGTGTCTCCCCTCCCCCCCACCTCATCTGGATTCTGATAATCAGGGACTCCATGCTGGTGGACACTGCATTATCCAAGATCTCCAAGTTCTAGTTTTACCAGTGAATGTCAAGAACAGAGTGGAGAATGATAACCACATTGATGTTACTTCTACCAATGGCCTTTATTAAAAGTAATATTGGATGTGTGAATCTCGGAGTACTTTCAGAGCTTATCCAATGATCTGTCATACAGTGATTGTCTGCATTTTCACAGACTAGCTTTAGTAGCCCAGATAAATTTAGTTAAAAGTCACTGTAGTCCTACTCCATCCTTCCACTAGAATGGATTTTTTTCTGGCATAAAGAAAAAGATAGACTGCATGATGGGAAAATCTTGGGTGGATTAAAAATAGAAACCCTCCATAAATTTCTACAGATAAAGTTGAGTTATTCGACAGTATAATGCCACTTATAAATAGGTTTCAGAATATTAGTACACTAAAAATAACACATTTACATTAGTACACCAAAAATAAAAATTACTACACTAAAAATAACACATTTTACCCCTAGTGTGTACATGTTTCTATTTTAGTGCTTATGGCAGGAACCAGATAGGTCCAGAAGTTAACATTTCTTTTAGATGGGAAGTTGCTTTTTGTTACCCTAGTTCTCTTATCTTCTGAAGGATGAAACCACTTTTTCTTTCCAATGCTAATGAGCTACATCAAATGGCCCTTTGTTGACATGGGAATTGGGCTTATCTGATCACTGGGAAGCCAAACAGTCATGCGGAGTCAGCGCTTATGACACTGCTGGGTTAGTTGATTTTCATCATGTATCAGTAGAAGCTATCCTTTGGCAGTTACAGGAAAGCGCCTGTAAGCAAACAGCACTAGAGACGAGAAAAAGAGGAATGACTTGGGGGTTCTCCAGGAAGGCAAACATCTTCAAACTAGGAACTTTATGACACCAGATGAAAAGCAGCTGATTAAGATGGTGAGACAAGCTTTCAGCTACGATTGATGTAAGAGGACTCCTGTGCAGCTGTGTTTGAGCGGAGTTATAATCCTGTAGGTTTATTGCTGGTGGCCTCATAAATGTTAATTAGAACTGATGAAAAGAGCAACATTCGCAGTTCGCTTTGTTGGTTTTCTGGGTTGGCCTGCATATGTATGTGCAAAATAATTGAGAGAAGGGCAATTGATAATCTTAAGAGACATAGTGTTTTCATCTGCAGAAGAGAACCTGTAACCAGAAATCATGCAAAGGAAGAAGGGACTAAGGGGTGGATGAAGGGGACACAAACACACACACATACACACAATGTGAAATGCAAAAGCTTTATTATATATGAACTCTTTACAATCTCTCTTTATCAAAAGAAACAAAAATAGTGTTCAGGGCAATAGCTAGACAGTATTTTAACGACAACCAGGATTCAAAATGTGCTACTGGCACTTCTTTTGATACCACCCAGACTCCCTGCCCACTCTTTTTGAATTTTAAAACAAACTCTTTTGATTTTCAGCAGAAAGGCTGCGTGCTACAAAATAAACAGCCAGCTTCTTTATTTTCAAGAATGCAGCTGAGCTACAAATAAGCTTTATGAATTCTCTTAGAAATTTAGAATTATGGAGTTACAGTCCTGTGCTTCGTTTGGAAGGGTGTCCAGTGCCCACTTGCCCAGAAAAAGATAAAGCAGAGAATATCTTGTGTGAGAAGATAGTAATTGATGTTTTCTGACTAATCATGCTGATAGTGATTGTGGATATCAGCCAGTGCTGGATTTCAAATTTTTTTACTACCAGGTCTGTGGGTGTGGCTTGGTGGGCATGGTGTGGCTTGGTGGGCGTGGCTTCATGGGTGTGGCAGGGGAAGGATACTGCAAAATCTCCATTCCCTCCCCAATCCAGCGGAAGGTTACTGCAAAATCCCCATTTCCTCCCGATCAGCTGGGACTTGGGAGGCAGAGAATAGATGGGGGCAGGGCCAGTCAGAATTTTTACTACTGGTTCTCTGAACTACTCAAAATTTCCGCTACCGGTTCTCCAGAACTGGTCAGAACCTGCTGAAACCCACCTCTGATATCAGCAAACCTACAGCCCATGGATGTCAAACTCGCTGTGTCACGTTGCTGTCACGTAATGTTTTGTGACGTTTTTCCCCTTTGTGGAGCTGGGACAGGTGTGGCTTGCGTGTAACACATCCGGCCCACACGCCGCCATTTTAGCACCTCTGCTATAGCCATTGTCTGAGAAAACCTGAAACCTGATTTTAAATTTTGAATGTACCTATCAGCTCAACAAGGGTGGAGAACTCACATTATAAGCTTTGTGAGGGTTTTTTTTTCCCAGATGACTTGTTCCCAAGTTCATAAAAATACATGTGTCAATGAAAAAAGGAAATTGGAATGCCTCAAATAGTCATTGTATTGTTCTGATTGATGTTGATGTAGGTGTCCACAGCAAATGAAACCTTCATCAAAAATTATGACAACACATGCAATGGTGGCATTTATGACAAAAGCGCCCCCTTTTGCCTTCTGATGCCCAACACAGGTTTGGAGATTGTGAGGTTTGTTTTGCCTTCTAGAAGTGAATGAAACACAATTCCCCATGTTCATTGTCCACTGCTTGCAACTGGAAAAAGCTTGATTGGGAAAGACCCAACCAGTAACTTCAGAGCTGTTCTGTTTATTTATTTTTTGAAATAAAACTTGTTCTCCATTTGGATCTTGGAGATGCAGTTAAAATGGATAATGATTATTACATGAATTGTGCTGGTTAAGATTTCAAATAGATAACAAACTATTTAGTTTCGCAAGTTGAACCCCTACTGTTTTTTTTTTAATAGAGAGATACAAACTGCCTCCATGTTCTTAGCTCCCTTAATTCTGGTTTGATGACTGCAGATATCATGACTGTCCTGTATCAAATCTGGTGTAAGCCATTGTTTTGTAGCCTGCTTAATTAAAGGTTACATCTTTTGTTCTCTTTCTTTCTCTCAGCAGTACTGGTATGTGACCCATGTGTTATCTGCATTATTTGCTGAAGATAGGGTGATTTTGTCATATTTAGTGAACATATGAATTAGATCTCAGGTTTGTAGAGTTCACAGAGTTCAAAAGAATCTGATTTCCAACAATAGACAGAGGTTAGAAGGTTCCTAGTCTGATTAGTTCCAAAGTCATGTCTCCTGAAGTTGGATATTGAATTGCTAGCACAAGATTAACTTAATAAATATCCTGTTTGAAGCTACCGGAGTGGGGCTGATAGTGCTTGTCGTTCAGCACCACCAAAAGTTTTTTCCAGTGGAACAGCCAGATTAATCAGTTAACAAAAACAATGTATATTAAAAAAAACTAATACAGCATTCAGCGCAAGATCATAAGGACTATTCTTTGTCATCAGATACTTGGTGTTATCTTCAAAGGAGAGGGCAGGGAGACACATGTAGAAAAATAAAGATCCTTGTAACATTAAACATTAACAAATTTATTATGATTTATAGTGTATGTTTGTTAGTCTCTAAGGACAGTAGTAGGAGAAGGAATCTGGTGGTCTTCAGACTTTGATAGATTTTATGTGCCCATCCACTCCGATTGGCATAGCTAGTGGTAAGAAATTATGAGAGTTCAAAGTTAGGATCTATTGTCATTAGAGGAACTTGGGAAAAATAGAAAAAAAGTTCATATCTGATTTTTTTTTCATTCTTACTATAGCATATGTGAATTTTATCTAATTAATTTATAATAAAGTTTATGTATAATATATTGTTTAAGTTTGGAACCCCCTCCCCCCAAGCTATTCTGAAGTTATCTAAATGATGCTTTATTCAGAGTGATTTAATAGAAAATCAACTTCTATTCAGTACAGTATTACACCTGGAAAGTAATTTGAATCCCCATATAATAGAGCACAGTATCACCCCTATATCTGTACTTTTTAATAACATCTATGCTAATTTGTTATTTTATTCTAAAACTACAGAATAATTCTGTATTTTCCATTAGAAGTCTGTTCATTTACCTTCATATACTATATGTTTCAAAAGGCTTATTAGAGAATTCAGTATTATTTAAATTACTGCTTTTCATTGTCTCTTTAATGATTCAATTCCTCTCTTATTCATTCATCCCAATTGATAAAAGTGCATTTAAAAGCTGTCTTCCAATCATTTTTTTGGGGGGGGTGGAGGGAAGTGGGGATGGATAGAAATAATTTCTTTTCACTCAGATTTGGGAAGAATGATGGAGGAAGATACTGTATGCCTACTCAGTGAAGCAAGCTAATTTTTTTTGTATTCGAAACCCAATAATACTTCCTACCATTTCAGACATGTACCATTAATATTATAAATATGGCATTTTGCGCTTTTTAAATATTTTCTTAATGAATAGAATGTTTATAATTTTCAGTAATGCTCTGCAGGAAGATTACAGTCCTTTAGAGCAGATGTTTCTGGGAGTTTTCTGGGTATTGTTATTGTTTGAATATTGCTCAGATATTCCCATTCTTATAATTACTTTATTATTATTAGAAACTACTAGCATTTTATAAATTGGGCCACTGCTATGGATAGGTAATCCATTTTGAGTTTAGTTTTTTATAATACTAATTTTTGCTGGGTTGATAGCTCATCCCATGTTTGCTGAATAGCTGGAAAAGAGCCAGTGCTATATATTGTCCAGATTCTGATTAATTATATCTCTAAATATTGCCATGACACAAGGCTGGGATTGGATCTTATAATAAAAATAATTTATTTTATCATATTTATTTGATAGGGAATAATAAAGTTAAGGCATAGATCATGTTTATAAACCATTATAGTAAGAGCTGCACAGGAAACTACATTATGGCTTCATATGATGTGTGAATTCAGTTTAGAACTTGTTCTAGAAGCAAACTGAAAGTTTCCCCTGATTTAAATCATTCTCATTTAAAAGAGACAGTAAAAGAGGAATAACAAGATAAAACCAATTTTGTTTTAAATTATACAAAATGATTATACTGGCTAACATACTGCTACTTCTTTTCAGAGACCAGAATACTATGGACCCAGCTTTGGAGTATGTGAAGGTATGAAATATGACTTAATTACTTCCATAATTTAAAAAAGAATGTTAAAACCTCTATTTTATTTGTAAATTGTAGTAATTGCAATAATGTATTCCTTCTTTGGTTCATTGGGTCTAATATATTATGATAGCTTGGCTTCTTTAAAAAAAAGTTGACTTTTTTTTTTTTAGGAAAAGAGAGAATGATAACTAATTAGCTTACTTGAATCAAGCTTGGAGAAAGCAAGATCAGATTGCAAACTTAGTAATTAATCATCACTGTCGCTAACGGCTTTTTCATTTTCTCCTGGTAATATTCCAGCAATCATTCTGTTGTATCAAAGTGGATGAAAGGAAATTTGTAATTTGATCTTCATTCTCTTTTCACAAGCTGCTTTAATATGAACAGAATGCCTATCTGTAGGACACATTCATTCCAAATGCTGAAATGATGAACCAGTGTTGGAAAGAAAGCTAAGAAAACTGGAGCAATTGGTGAACCCTGACTCTATTAAATCCTGGTTTATAGTGGGCGAGCAGGATTCTAATGGGACTAAGGTTACTCATTCCTGCTTGGTTCTTATTTCTAGTACAAACAGCTAAAGAAATTAAAAATGCTTTGTATAGTCTAACATGAGATTATTAGTTTGTTGCTCTCTTTAGAAGCTAGAATAGTAATCCAGAATTGTTTTTGGTGTACAAATTTACTCTGTTTAGCAGAAGCAAGCAGGAAGTCTGGATTCAAACAATACACTAAAAAAAAGGCCAACTAGGCTGGTTAACTATTTTCCATGTGAATGTAACCATATTTTTATTTGGGTTTCATAAAAGGTTAAAATATTCCTATCAATTAAGTCAGTTGTTTGTCACACAGTCAGCCAGATGTTTATACTGAATTTGGCACTTTTATCCACTTATCAGATCCTTCCTAAGGACCTGGATAGGAAGATGTTGTAGTTTGATGGTGTTAAAGGCATTGTTGCAGGATGTAAGCTGTTCCAAGTAAAGCTGCCTTTTGTAATCGACTGATGGGGATGTTGTCAATGCCAATAGTGTTCCTAGTAGTGCTCCAGTTGTTTTGGGATTGCACTAAGGAGCCTATTATTATTGGTATTATATTTGCTTTCTTTTTCCACAGTACTGCTATTGTTTGTAGTTGTCATTATTTTATTCATAAATAAATTACTTTTATTTATCAAATTTATATGGCTGCCTATCTCATAAGAAGTGACTCTACGCAGTGTATAGCAAAAGTATAAAAACAATAAACACGTCAAATACAGTCATATAAACCCACACGTACACAGACATATACAAGATTGGATCATCATTCACCATATTGTACCCTGAGATCCCTAGGCCTTATGGTAGAGCCATGTCTTGAGGGACTTCCAGAAAGTAAGGAGGAATGAAGCTGACCTTACTTTTGGGGGAGGGGAGTGTAGAGCGAATGTTTCACAAGGCAGACACCACAACAGAAAAGGCCTCCTTGGGCTTGCCAAGTATGTGTTGTGGCTTGTCGGCCGCTGGCCTCTCCAGCAGCTGAATCAGAGGAGGAGGAGGTATGGAAGTCAGGGCCAGCATCAAGGCAACCTGAGAGCTCTGAGGGGGAAGAGGGAATGGGGCTGGCAGAGAGAGAGAGAGACAGAGGCGGAGCCTGGGCCGTCCGTCAGCTCTCAGATGGAGAATCAACAGGTCCCAGGTCTGGAGGTGGCTGATGAGGAAGAGGAGGAACAACTGCATCCAGTGCCTGATGTGCGGATGTGCAGAAGGCAGAGGAGAGGAGAGCAATGGAAATCGTGGGCCAATCCTTGGGAAGGAAGACCCACCACCTCTAGTGAAGCCCCACCCTAGCCCTGGGGATAAAAGGCAGGGGGTGGAGATGAATAGATGTGGCAGACAACTATTCATCTCCCTGCCGGACAGACTTGTTAGCCTGCTGTGAGAGAGAAACTTTTTGCCAGGGCTGCTGGTGCTTCTAGTAAAGGAATCTTTGAGTTAACTTCAGAGGGTTTGTTTGGGGAACTGGGTCAGAACAGTATAATTGCTAAGAGCCGTGGTGGCGCAGTTGTTAGAATGCAGTACTGCAGGCTAATTCTGCTGACTGCTGACTGCCAGCAGTTTGGCAGTTCGAGTCTCACCAGTTCAAGGTTGACTCAGCCTTCCATCCTTCCAAGGTCAGTAAAATGAGGAGCCAGATTGTTGGGGGAATAAGATGACTCTATCCCCCCAAAAAGTGCTTAGAGAGGGCTGTAAAGCACTATGAAGCAGTATATAAGTCTAAGTGCTATTGCTATTGCTATAACTTCCTGAGAGACAAGACCTACAGCATGACTCTCTTGCCAAATTTGAAGGGACAAGCGGATGTAATTGGTGAGATGATACCTCACCCTGTGGCGACGAATGTGTTCACTCACAGTCTGGTGTAGATGCTGAATGGGAGCAAAGAGAGCACGGAACCTTTTAGCAGTCCACATAGTGGAGACCAGGGGTGGGATCTCTCCTTCCCAATCCCCACTGACTGGAACCAATCTTGGAAAAAGGAGGTGAACCAGCACAACACAGCTTCTGGTGACTTTAGTCATGGAAGTATATATATTAATGCAAATTATATTCAAAACCTATCAAGCAGCAGCTCTGCCAATGTCCAAGGGTGATGTGGTTTATTTAGCAACTACCTTGTTTCCCTGAAAATAAGACATCCCCTGATAATAAGCCCAATTGGGCCTTTGAGCACATGCGCTAAAATAAGCCCCCCCTGAAAATAAGCCCTCCCCGAAAATATTTAAACACATGCACAGCCGGTCCCCACCATTTCCTCTGGTTAGGGTTAGGGAGACAGAGCTGGAAATCAGGTAAGACGGCAAGAGGAGCCCGTCTTGCTCCACTCGCCCCAAAATAATAAGACCGCTCCTACAATAAGGCCAAGTGCTTATTTCGGGGTTCAAAAAAATATAAGACAGGATCTTATTTTGGGGGAAACATTCATGCTTCTAACTCCCCTACTTTAGGTTTTCTTTTTCCTTGTAAATATACAAGTAATAAATTTTGCTTGTTTACCTTGAACTCAGAGAGCTAATTGCCCTAAAGGTTGTCCATTAGTGATTGCACTTCTTCATTTCAGATAATCTTTGACACATGCCTATTACAGAAGGAAATGACTTTGATAAGCAGGAAGCCATAAAAATAATCCTTAAATTGCAATTCTCTGCAATGAGAGTGACCTTTGAAACTAGGCGAACTTCCAGGTAATCCCGAATAGGTCATAACTTGGAACTTCCGAGTAACCATGACTAGATCAACTGCGCAGTATGAGGTAATCCACGGATGTGCTATAGTCAGATTATCATTTCAGGCTAATGGGGGATGGGATTTCACATCTGTTGAGAAGCCATTGCTTGCTTTTAAGTTTGCCTGGCTTTCAAAAATGCTTGCAGAATTTCCAACAGGTAGAGACCTAGCAGGAATGAATTATGTCTCAGTTAAATATTGATGTGGGGGGTTGGTGAGGATATACAAGGGTTGTAGCTGTGTAGGTGCAGTCACTTGACAGAGCCAGTTTGGTCTAGTGGTTAAGGCATCAGGCTAGAAAATAGCAGAGGAAGAGTTCTGCCTTAGCCATGAAAGCCAACTCGGTGACTTTGGCCCAATCATTCTCCCTCACTCCAGCCCACCTCACAGGTTGTTTTTGTGGGGAAAATTTGAGGAAGAAGGAATATTGGATGTGTTTGTCACCTTGAGGTATTTATAAAAATAATAAATAACAATAAAAAATAAAATTGTTACATTAACAAGATTAAGGAAGGAACTTGAAAATAGGTAGTCCTATCATTTCTTCTGGACCTATCTGAGACACACTGTTTTAGCTAATTCATTTGTGAAGAATTATATTTTGCATCTGAGGAAAAGGTCCCCAAAACATTTCTATTTGGAGCTAAATGCGATGAAGAAATATGATTTGGTGCCCCAAATGGCAACTCGTCTTTTGAATTTATTTTCCTCTATTTCACAATTTTAGACCTCATGGTGTGTAGAATGTACCTTTGCCAAAGAAGGACCCAGAAATTCTTCTTTGGCAAACTCCATCACATATCATTTAATATCCTGGACTTTGCTCTTGCAATGAACTGAAACTTGAGCTCTTTTTTTCTGTTTTTTCATGGCTTCTCCCAGTCATTGATCCTGCCTTGGTCAAAGAGTGAATGGAATCATTTTCCCACCTTACCCTGGTATGCAAATTGTCATTTTTGCAAGTTGATAATGTCATAACCATTAGGGCAAAGTACACCAACTGCAGAAGAATGGTAACAGTTTGTTTGCATCCCAACACCATAACACCAATTTGCCAAATGAACAATGGTCATCCTTCTCTATGTATGGGATTCCACATAGCCCTGTCAATCAACTTTCAACCACAATTGGTACCAGAATTTCTGTTGCTAAGCAAAGTGGTTGCTAAGTGAATTGCCCCTGATTTTACAATCTTTTCTGCCATGGTTGTTAAGCAAATCATTTCAGTTGTTAAGTGAATCATATGGTCACTAAGTGAATCTTGCTTTCCCCTATTGACTTTGCTGGTCAAAAGCTGGCTGGGGAAGTCGCAAATGGTGATCGCGTGACCCTGGGAGGCTGTAACCTTCGTAAATTGAGGTCGGTTGCCAAGTCCGTGAATTTTGCTCATGTGACTATAGTGTAGACCAGGGGTTCCCAAACTTGGCTGCTTTAAGACTTGTGGACTTCAACTCCCAGAATTCTCCAGCCAGCAAAGTCCACAAGTCTTAAAGCAGCCAAGTTTGGGAACCCCTGGTCTACACTATAAACTATATGGTGGAGGACTGATTGTAAGTCACTTTTTTCAGTGTGATTGTAACTTTGAACATTCGCTAAACAAATGGTTGTCAGTCAAAAACTACCTATATTTAAATTTAAAGTCTGTTTGGCCAGTTTTAAGAAAAACATTGCAGTTTATGTTGCGCTTATGTTTCAGAGGTGAGCCATGCCAACCATTTCAAATCCTATTCATCCTCTCCTTTTGCACAGTGCCTTT
>WNWU01000004.1:48164027-48179841 GCA_012654045.1 Ptyas mucosa
ATCTATCTATCTATCTATCTATCTATCTATCTATCTATCTATCTATCTATCTATCTATCACATTTTGGAATTGCCTGTCACCCTCACAGAGAGACTCTTCTTCTATTTCTATTACTATCCAGCTCAGCTACATCATAATTTTGTATCTATAGATGTTAATATTTTGCAGTTTTTAAATTCCAGGCATTTAATTTATGCATTTAAATTTAACAAAGAAATAAATGTAATTAAAAATAGCATTTAATTTGTTAAATATAATTAGAAATATTATTTTTATGTTACATTTAAGTATAAATATTATATAATTTAGGTTAAATTTAATTAGAAATATTTCCAAACTTTGTTCCTTGTAGTAGTATGCTGCCCTCTAGTGTAATACATCAAATTGGTATTTCTTGCAGTACCAAAGAAAAAGTACAAGAATTGATGTACCAATAACCACCAGCTTAGCTTGCAAACTATAAGATGTATTTTAAAAGAGGTTTTCAGATTTGGAGATGGTTTCTATATAATGACCCTTTGCTGATTCTGTTTTCTTACTCATGTATATTTGTAACAAATTATTCAAAACTCCTGGACCTTGCAATATTGTCAAAAATATGTATAGAAATAGTTTCTAAACCTTATAATAGGTTCGTGTTGACATAAAGCAAAATATTTTGCATGTACTTAGAACTACTCACGTTTTCCTCAGAAGAGTAGTTGAAATCCTACAAAACTTCAGATGGTACAGAATTAAAAAAGTTTTTCCAAAAAGGTTTTTCGTTATATTACTTTATATTGTATTTGTATTGTGAAATGATCGACACCATTTCATTGAACTAAAGTGGTCCAATAAAATAGCTTTAAAATTAAAGGTGTAAAAATGATTGCTATCAAGTGTCTGAAGAGAAAATGTATATTTGGATGCAATTCAAATCTCACATATTTTGGAAGCTATATGTTAGCATGTAAGACATCTGGCATACATCATAGTAGATTTATTATTTACTAAGATAATATTATCTTAGTAAATCTTACTATTATTGACTAAACAGGCAAAGTGGTTGAGAATCTGGTGGCATACAAATTGGATAAATAAACAAAATAAACCTGTACAGTGGACCTCAGAATGAAGAAGCAAGAAGCAAGGAATCTGAGAAAAGGAGTTTCTTTTTACAAGCACTGAGGGAATGTAATAAATTTAGAGGAAGTAAAATAGCTTTGGGGTAGTTTCTCCCCACCAATCCAAAATGACTGAGGACTTTTCAGTTGAGGAATTTCTTGGTATTATAAAAAAAACCCTAACCTTTGGTGCCCAAGGCTCACTGGGAAGCAGTAAAAGTTGGCATTTCCCTCCCTCAATAAAAATAAAAGGACATTTTAATGTCAAAATAGGGAGCCATATGGAGCAAATAGGACAAAATACTAGCCTGAGGAAAACGTGTTGCCTCTTTTAAGGCAATTGGAATGCATGCCCTGCTTGTAAAATGGAAGCCTTGTTTAGTGAACGTGTAACTGTGCATGCAAAATGCTTATATAGCTTCGTCTTAAAACCAGTCATTCTTATTATTACTATGTTCATCCAACATTTCTGTTTTTCAAAGGAGCAGAATAAATCAGCTATGCTACAACTTTTTTCTCCCCTTCCACTCAAGGCCCTCAGTTGTAGGCTACCGTTTATACAATATGCTGTACCCTTTACATATGATTGGAACTTCTTATATTCATATTTTCCTTTGTAACTATGCTCTTAATGATTTTTAGACTCCATTATACTTATTTTTCTCTTATGTGCATACATGCGTAGAAGGATGTCGTACATCTTTTATTCCATGTTTTGTTTGGATCTGGCTTTAGGGCTGCAACAAATTTGAATTGATTTTATTTTCCTTATTCAAAAGAATGTATTTTCATCCTATAGCTCTTAACCATATGGGGGAGCCAGAGTCCAATTTCTCAGCATGTGGATTTGAGAAATGGGCTCAAATTGTATAACAAAGGAAGCTGAATATGAAATGATTTGCAGAGGGAAACTGCTTAATTAGAAACAGCACCCATAGCAGAGAGAGCTATATCAAAGCCTACTGATTCGTATCAGCAGTCTAATTTGAAAAAGCCACCTATTTTCTAAAAACGATAGCAAATCCTGATTTCCAAGGCAACAAAATATATTAGTAGTAGCAATTCCATCTGTACTTGTGAAGGTTGTGAGTCTCTGGAGAGAAAGAACCTGTTTTGGGGAATCAAAGGCTCTGTGTAGCATTGTCAACAGCAGTTACAACATGCAATTGCAAGTCTATTACAGAGTGGATTTTTCATTCATTTAGCCTGCTATGATTAGTTTGGAAACCCAAGTACACCAAAGCAATTGTCAAAGAAACTGTTGAATTATATCTTTATAAGATAGTTCAGGAAATCTTTTCCTATTTGAAAAATCACATTCCGGTGGAGTTATTGTTCGGATACAACGTGGGGATGTCCACAGCCAAAAAAATATAGGTCACTCTTCTGCTCTCCCCTTTTCTCTTTCATTCTAATTTTGGTTTTCCCCCTCTGGTCTCTCTTGTTCAGTGGATTCCCCAAAGGTTTGATTGGGGCTATTTCCTTATGAATGATTGAGAGCATCTTATGGGCTATAATAATCATCCATGTACTCAGTACACCATACTGGTAGTAAAGAGAGGCTTTATACAGTCACAATAATTGCTGAAAGATGCTATAAGAATTATAAATGACTGGTGAGGAATCCTGGTTAGAAATTAGAGACTTGCAAATGGCCTGCACCTGATTTATAGAATATATAGCAGTCATATAGTGGTTTCACTTAGGATGTTAATGATGCTTTTTTTAGCCTCTGCTTGTAAGTGTTATTTATAAGTATCTCCCGTGGATTTTAATAGCTGGGAAGGCCAATTCCTGTGTAAACTTAGTTAATAGGTTTAGAGGGAAAATATAATATTGATATTTAATATTTGTTAGATTACATACTCTGTATTGTACAGAGTGCACACATACACTCTGTGATGTTTTCTGAGTGGATTATGTAAAAATCAATAAGTAAAACCAGCAACAGTAACCTGCACAGAAAAGAAGGAAATGTAAAATGCCAAAGAATAACTGTTGCAATCAGGGACATTACAATTCTTTTTGCAAGGGAGGCTTTAAAAGTTGAAATACCTAAGAGAAGTTTCTAGTATGGTAAAGGAAATAGAAAGGCAGCAGGGCAGATGTCTTCAGAAAGGGCATTTCATGGATAGGGTATCATCACCAAGATCATTTCCCATGCATCCATCTTCCTACCTTCATTTGGGCCTCCGAAAATAAATTACATATGAAGAGATGCTTCTTTAGTTCATTAGCCTTTTCCTGCCTAGCATTCCCCAGAGATCCAGATTTCAATTTTCTAGGCAGCACATTCATTCCTGAGAATTTTACGAGTTTATATTATTATTTAGATAACCAATTTATTAATTGCCTTACTCACCAAAGGAACTCTAGGTGGGAGTACCATAATAAAACAATAATTTAAAACAAGCTAAATATAACCAGCATTAAGCAAATCAAAACCATCCATATTGAGAAATAGCAATAAAAACACAGCCATGAGTGAGGTCATAAATTGCCCTGTCTCAGCCCCTGTTAAATAAGCTAGGATCTTTATGGCTTTCTTAAAGGGCAATACCATTGGAATCATATAAACTATCCTAGTTTACTACAAGGATAAGCGAAATTAAACAGTTGCTTCTGACATGACATTGCAATTAAAGAATAACGTTGTTATTAATTTGATTAAATATAAGTCACCATTCCAGCGGCTTACAAGCTATAATAAATAAAACAATCAAAAACATAAATAAAATAAAACAAGACAGCCCAGACTACAAACAAGTTTAAACCAAGCCACCCCTCAACAGGCCTGAGACCAAAGGCAGGTTTAGGGGCTTCGTAAAACCCCACAAGAGACGGCTCCATTCGTATCTCAATGTTCCTCCCCAAATAGCTGTCGGTGAAATTAGAAAGTTGGGCTGTTGACTTTGTTACAGTTATAACTCATATTTTCATTTTAAAAACACCCAAGGCAGCTAAGAAAATCAACAACAGGATTATTATAAACTTTTATCCAACTAGAATAGTAATTAAACCAAATAACTCTTGCAAGATTCAATCTGGGTCAATCAACAGGACCAGAGGTTTAGTCTTCCTAGCTTTTGGACTCGTGCAAGAGCCCTTCAGAGAAGTTTGACAGACAGCCATCAATACCCCAATCAACATCTAAAAACCCACATATAACAGGCACTACACAAAGAAAAGTCCAAAGTACACCCTCTGCCTCATTCGTGAAAGATACAGGCAGCTAACTCATTTGTCAAATAACTCTTTCATGTTATGGTTCGATTTTCAGATCTTGTATTAGAGCTACACTTCTCCATCCAAGTAACAGAGAGAACAGAAACTTTTATAGTCTGGCAAAAGCTACACAGCACAAGGCTATTAAGAAAGGAGCTATTCATATAAACATTTCTATCAAGTAGCTTCATGGACAAGTTATAATTCATTTATTTCACAAGGGACTTCTAACTCTATCTAAAATTAACCATGGGATGATGTTCTCATGACTATAAATGGATGACCACATTGTTAAGACTATTTAAGAGATTATCTCATAATAAATATTTTGTGGTTAAAAATTCCGGTTGCTATTTATAATAGTGAATTTTTAAAAATTCTTTTTAAACATTTTATGTTTTATGGAACTTTCACATCAGAAATAATGCTTCAAACTTCAAGAACATGTGCTTAAACAGCGACAATTATGATGGAACTTTTTGTGCTAGCTTTTTATTGGCAAGGAGATACAAGAGAGCATTCCAGCTTGAAGTGTCTTGTTAGCAGAAAAATCTGAATTTCTTTCTTTTTTCTCATGACAAAGGTAGCTTTGGAATCCAAATGTCTTGCTCTAAACCTTTATTAGATTTAGATTTTTACATTTTGGGTTACTAGATTTCTTAGATTTTTCTAATTCCCCTATAGAAATTGGGAAAAAAAATTCTATTTCTTCAAAGCTGGCCTTAATTAAAGGCAAGGTACAGTACTAGGCAATGTGACATTAGTTAGGGGATGGATTTTGCTGAACTAAAATCTGATGGTATGATTTGAAAGGTGTTTTTGAGATTATAAACACACATTTAACTCTCATGTTGGTTGTTGTGCTGCACTGGAGTCATTTGCTCTGCAAATCCTTTTCTAGGGGATTCCTGTTCTCTGATTTTGACATACTGCAGTTAGCGTGAAGGACATCTTGTTATTAAAGGACAGCCTGTTATTAAAGGTTGAAAACACACTCCTGCTGTAGCTTTATTTAGAGCTTTTCTCTACAAAGCAATTGCAGTGGACATGCCCTGCTTGACATTTGATTACAAAGTTTATTTTAATCTTAGATTTCAAAGGGACATACTTTCCTTTCAACGTCTGAAGCCTGCAAACCTCAAAATACAGGGCAAAAATCCTGTAGGCTCTTTTGGGTAGCAAAGTCAAGACCTCAAGTTGTGCAAGGCGAGCATCCTTAAGTGTTGCTTTCCAGAAGACTGCCCTAGTTGAGTTTGGAAAATCTTTTAATTAAAAGAGTAGAAGGCTGCATTTATTACAATGCTGCTAAAGAGGCTAACCCTAACTCTCTGTGATATTACTTCCTTCTCTGATATGGTTGCAGGAAGGCTAGTGAGCAGCTTTCTAATTTAAAACGAGCAGTCTTGTCATCCCCCACCCCCTTGGTTACCTGCTTGCAAGATACAACAATCTGTTTGATTATGAAGAGTAAAGGAGACATGAAACCCCCTTAGATAATTGTCCCTTCCCCTTATTGCTTGTGTATCTAGCAGCATTACTGATCTCATCGTGGACATATAGGTTTGTATCTGCTGAGGAACAACTAGACTTAGAAAATTATTCCTGGGACCAAAGATTTTGCTGCTTAAATTAAAGGTGTGGAGTTTTTTTTTTTGTTGTTGACTGTTTATGTCATAATCTGGGAAACTCCAAAATAGGAAAGAGAGAGAGAGGGAGAGAGAGAGAGAGGGAGAGAGAAAGAGAAAGCAGAGTCCTCCAAGGGTTTAAAGTTTCATTGGCAGGCTGAATAAAGTCCCCTGATGTCACTGATCCCATGGTTGATGGAAGCGAGACGGGCACAGATGACAGGATCAGTTTTCAGCCTGGAATGAAAGGATGAGGTGGGGAGTGTAGGAGCCCCAGTGGACAACAACTCAGCACAAGAGCTTAGTAAGCGCTCTTGGACATAGCTAGGAGGGACCATCCATTTTGTTCTCCATGGGAGGTTTTGGTCAATGGGACAAAAGGAAAAAAATGCCTAAGGAGTGCAATGCTTTTCAGACGTTAATGGCATCTCTGTGCTGCTTTTATCATCAGAACTCCATTCTTGGGGTCAAGGTAGGTGGCCTATAATATGAAGCATAATAATGGTGACACCATTACTTTAGAAGTACTTTACACTACTTTAGAGAGTAGCAGAAGTTGAGATTATAGTATTAAATATGCTTGAATTGACTGTAAAAGCTAAGAGGATAGGGTGGAAAATCTCTATTTATGCCACCCTAAACTTTTTGCAAGACTATTCATTAGAAATAGTAGTAACTTAAAATAACAAACTAGACAATTTCAGACTGAACATGTGTAAAGGTAGTATTCTCGATGTACTTTAATTTTGTATGCATTTACTTTATGTATTTTCATTCAAGTCTGTTTCCACATTAAATTGCAATTTTATTCTTGCATCGATATTGCCTGAACAATGCAACTGAAATTGTATTGGCTCTCAAATATGATTTTTGGATAAATATAAGTCCCACTTAAAATGTTTAACTTGAAAACATACTTTTACATATATTTTGATATAGGTTTTAAACTAAAACTATTTTAAAATATTTAGAAAATGCACAAAAACTATTCTTTGCATATCTTTAATTAAGGAGCTGCCTATCAAGTCAATTTATGAAAAAATTCAATTTCTCAAGCATCTGTGTTTGAAAATGACGTTGCAAAGAAAAGGAAAAGCTAAAAAATAGAGTGAGAGTTTTTTTACAGGTCTGATTGTTTGAAATATCTATTCTTTAAGGGAGAGAGAGAGATTAATAATAATCAGAAGTTTCCTTCAATTTTAAATGTACTTTTCTGTTATTTCCATCTTAAAAAACAAACATATTTAAAAGAAGATAATCCAGAAAAAAGCTTGCTTTCTTTGTGCAAATCCAAAAGCGCTTATTTTTAATAAGAATATAAAATCATTATCCAAATGTGAAGCTTTAATTGTCATCTGCTTCAGATACAACCCTGTTATTGTGCTGGATCGGATCAGTTTATCTAGTTTCGTGTTCTCTTCCTAGTACTGTTCTCAAGTGCTCTGTTTTTCCTTGGGTTTCTCATTAATGTGGCCCAATCACCTTGTTTCTGATACTTGTAAAAGATGTAACAGTCATAATTAGTAGTCACCAAAACAAGTAAGACTGCCTCTACAATAGTGAATGATGCGTTGCGGCAATGGTTAAAGAGAAACTGGCTGGTCTGAGTATGCCAAGGCCTTGAAATCAACTACCTAACAATGGCGTCTTCTTTTCTGATTTTTAAAAGGCATTTTGTAGTCGAAGATACTTGATGGTAAAACTATACCATTATACAAGCTTGTTTTACCCATTTTGTCTCAATGCTCCATAAGTGTAGTTAGCAGTCGAAAAGCAGAAGCAAAGTCCATTTTATTCGCGTAGTCGCGATGGTGATAAAAATGAAATTTGTTACAAGCTGTCTTATTTTTAATCACGATTAGCACGGAAAGAAGAAAGACAGGAAAAATGTTTCATGCTTCATAATCTGAGTAATGTTGATAGCCATACAGAGAATGTTCCAATCCCATAAGACCCTAATATAGCAATTTAAAATTGTCTAACTGCAGCTATTGAAAAAGCTCTCTTAAGATGTTCTTTGTCAAGTGGATGTAAATCACCTTCCTCAATCCAGAATCTTCCACACATGCTGGGATTACAGTTCTCAGAATTCTCCACCAAATTATTTTTGGATCTAACACAGGTAGAAAGTGCCAAGATGGGAAAGGTTTGTGAAAACCACATAGGGAAGTTCCAAAATTATCTGAAAAACAGTGTCAGAATAATTGGAAAGGTTGCTCCTGATGCAAAGACAGCAGTTTAATAAAGGGTGTTTAGATTGGAATTAAGAGTGTAAATGCTGTTATTTGATTTTGACTAGAATCAAAGCATCCATGTGAATTTTGGGGCTTAACATTTGATATCAAAGCAGAATCATAAATACAGTTCTTGGCTGTGCTGATTATCTTGCTGTGAGTCTGTAATACTTAAAATGATGCTGTGTGTTGTCATGGTAACTTTCCATTGGTTCAGTCTATACGTTATCTCAGGGAACAGGAGAAAGGGCAGCATTTTTATAAAGAAACCCAGCTGGCCTTGTTCAGATATAAGTTTTTTTATTTAAAAGGTTTCCAGCTGCTTAAAATAGCCCTGGTATATTCACTACAAAGCTTTCAAGGTCTCCATTCCATCCGGTTTAATAAAAGTCATGGAAATTATATTTTAAACTTCTCTTATCTTAAACTTAGATATAGAAAAAAATATCTTCTATATCTAATTTTGGCTATCCAAAATTAGAATATATGTCTGAGAGATGGTGGGCCCAGGTCATGACTCCAATTAGGACTAATATATTAGCATCTGTAAAATTAAAGACAACCGGAAGGGATTTATGAGCTATAATGAACAGTATGGAAATTAGAAGAGCCTGCTTTATTATAGGGAGAATCACCAAGAGTTGCTGAGAATTTGCTGGATTGCCAGCAGCAGTCAGGGGAATTTGTCTTGCTTATCATACCAAGTAACATAGAATTGCTCTGTTTTTCAGAGGAACAGGATTTGAGCCCTAATCAAGATATACTGTCTTTTATCAGATGCAATTTTTAGTTTGAAAATACATATAAGGATGTGTTTGGTCTTCATCATAGCTTTTGCAGTAAAGAATAATGAGTTGGGAACCTAATGAGATGACATCTGAAGTATGTTGACATCGTTTTGTTGCAAGCAGTAGTAGATTTCTTGGGTTTTATGATTCCCAGTGAATGGAGTCATTTTCACAAATGTGGCGGCATGGCTGTCACAAGCCTTTCATCATGAAAGCATATTAATCATGAAAGCGAAGAGTGAGGAATGAGAAAATAGAGGCTTTGAACAGGTAGGTTGTTCTGAGTAACCCCACAGGCGGGTCACTCACTTGCAGATCTATTTTTACCACTGATAAATGAGACTAAATCACCCAAGTTGGCATATGGAACATGGAATCACAGCCAGATGTATGGCCAGAAAAATGATTTGACATTACGTGCACACAAAAAAGTAAGGGACAATTTACTGGGGGATCCTTGCTCATTTTACATGCCAAGCCTTTCTATATTGACTTCCTATTTGTTTACAGTTTAGGGCTAGGGCCGTATTTGGAAGCAGGGCCAGTCTTTGGCTTTGCCGTTAACAGAAAGAAGAGTTTTCAGTGTATTTTCTGTGTTTCACATGTGTGAGTTAAATCCTTGTTCAGTTCAGAGGTTCTAGAGCTTCTAGAATTAATTTATGGCAGCCTTGCCCCGATGGCTTCTATGCAACTAGACCTCATTCCTATCGAACCCCTTTAGTTTCTTTTTCATAGGCAGAATATTCGTATGTCATCCTTGAGTTGCTAGTCCTTTTGCTTTACCGAATTTATTTATTTTTCCTGCTTTATTGTTGTCTTGCTTTCCTTCCTTTCTCTTAGTACTTTGAAAACTCCTTAAGGCTGTTCATAAGGATGACCTCTTGTCTCACTCGATCCAGTCATGGCCTTCAACCCTATGGTCATTGCATAAAGTGCTGGTGTCAA
Source organism: Ptyas mucosa (assembly GCA_012654045.1). Classification (NCBI taxonomy): domain Eukaryota; kingdom Metazoa; phylum Chordata; class Lepidosauria; order Squamata; family Colubridae; genus Ptyas; species Ptyas mucosa. The sequence continues at coordinate 48,173,949 of WNWU01000004.1, forward strand.
ATGGGTATAACCCAGTGGTGAAATTCATTTTTTTTTACTACCAGTTCTGTGGGTGTGGCTTGGTGGGCATGGCCTAGTGGTGTGGCAGGGGAAGGATACTGCAAAATCCCCATTCCCACCCCACTCCAGGGGGAGGGATATTGCAAAATCTCCATTCCCACCCCACTCCAGGGGGAAGGATACTGCAAAATCTCCATTCCCTCCCCATTCCAGGGGAACAATATTGCAAAATCCCCTTTCCCACCCCACTCCAGGGGGAAGGATATTCCAAAATCTCCATTCCCATCCCACTCTGGGGCCAGGCAGAGGTGGTATTTGTTGGTTCTCTGAACTACTCAAAATTTCCGCTGCCGGTTCTCGAGAACCTGTTGGATTTCACCCATGGTATAACCTAATCGCACTCTCTCCTTCTCCCTCCCTCCCTCCCTCCCTCCCTCTCTCTTTCTCTCCCTCTCCTTCCTTCTCTCTCTCCCTCTCTTTGCCTTCATAAAGGTGCAGCAAACATTTCTTAAACACTTTGGGACTTTACAAATGATCTTGATGCAATTGTTCTACTCATTTGCAGTTACTCTTTGGGATCAAATTGTCTTCCTTCAAGCTTCTATCATGACCCAAAACCTATCTGATGGATCTCTTTGAGAAATTACTGAATTTTCCACTGCCTACAGAAGGTCCTCAGGTTTCTGTTGTGTCATTAATGCCTACTAATTTGTGAGAGTCTACTCAGGGCTTCCCCTCCCTGATTCCAACCAGTGTCAAAAGAGAAAGGGAAAAAGGGCTGCCTATTTGATTCCAACTTCAGCGGCTTCACATTCCAACCCATAGTGATCTTTGTCCACTCTGCTACTTCCATGCATTCTATTGACGAACCCCCCAATATTTACTATCTAGTTCATTAATTTAATTTTATTTGACTTTAAAACATACTGCAGTTAACATTTTGTTTTCAAAATACCATTATGCGCAAACATAAAAAACATGCTAGGTCTTATTTTGGGATAGGTCTTATTTTCGGGGAAACAGGTTATCATCTATCTATCTATCTATCTATCTATCATCTATCTATATCTATCTATCTATCTATCTACCTACCTATCTACCTACCTATCGACCTACCTATCAACTATCTATCTATCTATCTACCTACCTACCTACCTACCTATCATATCTATATCTATCTATCTATCTATCTATCTATCTATCTCTATCTATCTATCTATCTATCTACCTACCTACCTACCTATCATCTATCTATATCTATCTATCTATCTATCTATCTCTACCTACCTACCTACCTACCATCTATCTATAACTATCTATCTATCTACCTACCTATCTACCTACCTACCTATCATATATCTATATCTATCTATCATCTATCTATCTATCTATCTATCTATCTATCTATCTATCTATCTATCTATCTATCTGCCTAACTACCTACCTACCTCTTGAAGAGAAATGAAATAAAAGCCTATAATAAACTACCTAAAAACAAAAGCGAAGAGAAAAAGCAAAGAAACTTGAAAATGAAAAAGAAAATCTTAAGTAAAATATAATCATATCAAAGTAGTAACTGTGAGAGGGATCTTGGAGTTGTCGTGGACAACCATTTAAATATGAGCCAACAGTGTACAGCAGCTGCCAAAAAAGCCAACAAAGGCTGAATAAATAGAGGGATAGAATCAAGATCACGTGAAGTGTTAATGCCACTTTATAATGCCTTGGTAAGGCCACATTTGGAATACTGCATTCAGTTTTGGTTGCCACAATGTAAAAAAGATGTTGAGACTCTAGAAAGAGTGCAGAGAAGAGCAATAAAGATAATTTGGGGACTAGGGATATGAAGAACGGTTGCAGGAACTGGGTCTGTCTAGTTTAATGAAAAGAAGGACTAGGGAAGACATGATAGAAGTGTTTCAATATCTCAGGGGCTGCCACAAAGAAGAGGGAGTCAAGCTATTCTCCAAAGCACCTGAGGGCAGGACAAGAAGCAATGGGTGGAAACTAATCAAGGAGAGAAGCAACTTAGAACTAAGGAGAAATTTCCTGACAGTTAGAACAATTAATCAGTGGAACAACTTGCCTCCAGAAGTTGTAAATGCTCCAACACTGAAAGTTTTAAAGAAGATGTTAGATAACCATTTGTCTGAAGTGGTGTAGGGTTTTCTGCCTAAGCAGGGGGTTGGACTAGAAGACCTCCAAGGTCCCTCCAACTATTATTCTATTCTATTCTAAAATAGTAAAGCAAAACCCTACTTGAATTATATCTATACCTAAATTATACTTTAAACATACATAAAAAAGCCCATATTAGATATCACTCTACTGAAACTATAATTTCCTTCTATTTTTCCACACTGTGATTCAGTTTTTTAACAATGAACCTAGAACTCACATAATCATATTACTGGATCTTATCTCTCCTTCACTACAAAGTTTGTACAATCTGAGGAGAAATAAGAATATCTCTGCACAGAGAACTCACTTGGTGCCTTCCTCATACTAGTAATTGCTTCAGGCTTGTCTTGTAACTACTTTTTTTAAATGATTGGACTGTGAATAATACTAACATACTTCAAAGAGTGAGAGATGACAAATCTTACTAAGTCAGTATTTAGAGTCTGGAAAAAAGACATTCTTCCATATCTACATCATCAGATTTTTTTTAAAAAAAATTAGTTACAGTCCAGGCAAATCTGGAAGGCATCATTTAGCAAACTATCAAATTTTTAATTCTTAACTGTTTTTGAAGAACTTAGTTCAATATAGCAATATAGTTTGTTTTTTTTTTAAAAAAACTTGCCTTTATTATTTTATAGGTATCCGAAAAGTACTTTTTCAAAAGGCAATTGGACTTTGTTTAAATAAAGTCCAGTTGTTGTTTTTTGAAAAAAGCACCTTTGAGACAACCATGACCTGGATGACTGAGAATCGCCATAGATATTTACTTTATAGATAACACAAGACGGTGAACATACCTAATACTCCCTCTTCCTCCTATTTTCCCCACAACAACCACCCTGTGAGATAGACTGAGCCAGTGGTGGGTTCCGCCCAGTTTGACCCAGTTCTCCTGAGCCAGTAGCGGTGACGATATGACATCACCGAACTGGTTCTGCTCCCCCCGCACCCCCCTGCCCCCCACCCCCGCATTATTCTTACCTTTTATTTGGCCCCACCCCCAATCTATTGCTGCCTCCTGAGTCCCAGATGATGGCTAGAGGGGAAAAAACTGTTTAAACTCTTGCCCCTGGGCTTCAAAGGGCCACCCTACAGCTGATCAATGTTAAAAGAAAACAAATGAGTAGACCAGTGCCTGCAAAAATACATGAGTAGACCAGTCCCTGCAAAAATACATGAGTAGACCAGTGCCTGCAAAAATAAATGGGTAGATCAGTGCCTGCAAAAAAAAAATAAAGGAGCCTGAGTGGTGTAGGAGGCTAATGCCTCCTACAAGGCAGCATTTAACATCCAGCTGCCTGCAATTACTGTAAGTTCGAATCTCACCAGGCTCAAGGTTGACTCAGCCTTCCATCCTTTCTAAGGTGGGTAAAATGAGGACCTGTGGGGGCAATAAGCTGACTTTGTATAAAATATACAAAAGTATGAAGGCTATTACTTAACGCATTGTAAGCCGCCCTGAGTCTCCGGAGAAGGGCGGCATATAAATAAGAATTAAAAAAAATAAATAGGTAGACCAGTGCCTGCAAAAAATACATGGGTAGATCGGTACAGCTCTGCAAGCAGTTAAAAGCCTGGTAGACCAGTACCTTTGCTAAATCCTAAATAATTGTCACATGACCATCAAGCCACGCCCACAAAATAAGCCACTCCCACAGAACCGGTAGTAAAAAAATTTAGAACCCACCCCTGGACTGAGCTGAAAGAGAGTGACTGGCCAATGTCATCCAGCCAGCTCTCATACCTAAAGCAGGACTAGAACTCTCAGTCTCCTAGGCCAACACTACATCAAACTGGTTCTACAATATCTTTAAAATATCTTTAAAACATAAATAAAAACAGTAGTGTTATTTTAGAGGCATCAGTGCCATTTAGAATCAAGGTCACTTTACAAATAGGTGACAAATTGTTTTAAGGTAACATTGCTGTCTAAAATGTTAAGGAACAGATGAACACTCTCATTAGAAAATGTCAATAATATTTGTGGGAGTGGAGAGAAGTAAGGCAAAGTGGAGCATAAATGTAATATCCAGACTCCCATTCTGCTTATCTGAAAGTGGATCAGAAGTTAACCTCATTTTTTTTTCCTAAGAAAAGTGTGTGGATCTTTTAAAAAAAAACATAGACACAGTTCAGATAACCCAGTTTGCTTAAGCATTTGAAACAAAGGTTTAGTGTCCTTTATAACATTGGGTCATCATGACTACAATTCCTGAAATGAGAAAGATTGGTCTAGGAACTAGCCTAGGCTCAAGCTTCTTTGTGTTCCAGATCTGCAAAGGATTGTTGATCCACTCACCATAATCCAGAATGGGATGCAGTTGCACCATTAAAATGAATTAATCCCACCTTCCTTGGGACCTTGCCATTTTGTCTTGGCTCTTTGGGTATGGCAGTTGTACAGTTCATTGCAATTGGGGAAGTTCTGTTCTTAGATAGTATGTAGTGTTACAGTCTTTCTAACCATTGTAGAGAGCACATAGCTTGTCATGTCTTCCATCCCCTGGTATCATAACATGGCACCAAAAAACCAGAACTGAGGAAAGGGGCCATGGGGACAGAGGAGATAGAATAGGGTGATAGGTAGCCTGCCAATTTAGTAAGGTAAATCATTACCTCCATTAGAGGCAATAGGTTTGGTGCAGAATAAATTGTGGAGGATGGCCTTCCTATAGGATAGCTGACCAGGTTAGACAAGCTCTGACTGGCTCTTAGTAAAGAATCCCCAAGATAAAAGATTTAAACATGATCTGATTTCAGTGGCATTCTGTTGTCCATGAAAAAACAGCCTACTTTACTTTTATTTTGAAATAAAAGGGTGATGGGAAAAGTTGGTCATCTGGAAGTCATCTGCCATATGATTTAACTTGAGGCGAAACATAATATAGGTCCTTTTGCTATGTGGGAAAGTGCAGAATAGTAATGAAAAGAGATGTGTGTGTCTCTCTGTGTGTGTCTGAGAGAGGGAGGGGGAGGGAGGGAGAAAGAGAGAGAGAGAGAGAGAGAGATCACAAAAGCAAGAACACTCCATTTCTGTTATTTAATTGCTTTCCCCCCCACTTATAAACAAGGCATCTGAAACTCAAATCATTGTGAGGCCTTTTCCAACATGAGGCCTACAAGTAGTCGTTGCTTAACTTCTGCCCTGTTTAGCAATTGTTTGAAGTTATAATAGTGCTTAAAAAGTAACTTTACCACCTGTTCTTGCACTTATAACCATCACAATGTCCCATGGTCATGGGATTGCCACTTGCTAACTCCATAACTGGTTTCCAATAAGCAGAGTCAATGGACGCACCAGCAGTGATATCACAAGTCATGGTCAGATGGGCATTTCACAGGCCCCTTTGGTGATTATGTGGCATCAAGTTGATGTCAATCTCATAGATTTTTTCCCCCAACCTGGTCCTTCAAGATCTTATCTAGAATAAAATAAAATTAGTTCAATTCTGGTATAGAACATAAGGAAGATGACCATAATGGAAATAAGCAAAAATTGTTACCAAAGCAAAAGGGTCTGAAACATTTTTTTAAATCCAGAGAAATGAGATAATATTTGGAAGCAGCTGAGGCAGAAACTTCCAGTACACTGAAGTTTAAGGAGGAGGAGGAAATATAACACAGACTTTTTGATTCTGTCTATTCTATTCTATTCTATTCTGTTCTATTCTATTCTATTCTATTCTATTCTATTCTATTCTATTCTATT
>WNWU01000004.1:48179851-48193569 GCA_012654045.1 Ptyas mucosa
TTCTATTCTATTCTATTCTATTCTATTCTATTCTATTCTATTCTATTCTATTCTATTCTATTCTATTCTAGACTAGACTAGACTAGACTAGACTAGACTAGACTAGACTAGTTGGTTTGAATCTTTCTGGATTTCCTATCTGGTCTACCTAGCGGGGTTGACCTTCTGCTTTTGTTTTTCTCCTATCTCTTTGCTGCGCAGATGGATATGTCCTTCCTTTCAGAAAGATCTTGCTTACTTCTTCACTCTCTTTTTCACTTCTTGCTCAGTAAAGTCAGACTGTGTGGAAGGATGGCTATACCCAGCCCTCCTCCTTACCCTAACTCAGCCTCCTGACCATTTCCCTGGTCAATCCTCACCACTCTGCTGCCTGTGCCTAGAGCAGGGGTATCAAACTCAAGGCCCGCTGGCCACATGCAGCCCATGATGTGGTTGGATCTGGGGCCGTCCTGGAAAATGTAAGGGGCCAGTCCATGTGGCTTCAGCCCGGTCTACTCAATGTGAAGAGGAAACATCTGGCCAGCGTGGCTTCGGCCTGGTCTACTGAGTGCGAAGAGGAAACATGCCAGCAGTTTGGGAAGTGGCGTCAAGCTGGCCACGCCCACCCAGTTGGCCACACCCACCAGTCAGCCATGCCCGCATGCCCCCTCCCCCGAAGTCAACCACAGCCCTAATGCAATTCTCAATGAAATTGAGTTTGACACCTTTGGCCTAGAGGATTGTTCGGAAAGCCCTCTGGCTTGGTTGAATTGAGACCCTCAGGCCAGTGTTCTTCCTAGAGTGCTTCCTGTGGTCCAGCCTGGGTGTACACCCCACAAAAAAATAACATCCTAAGCTAGGTTGTCCCTCCTGGTCTCTTCCTCCTGGATTAAGAATATTAATAAGTCTTCTAAAATTAATGATCATGTTTGATCCTTCATTAAGGGATGCTTGAATAAAAAAAAATCTGTTTGCCAAACATTGATTAAATGCTAATTCTTAATAGATTAACTACATCCAAAAAGACAATTGTTGGAAGTTCATTAAAATGCTATATATCGAAGTACTGTATGGTTATAAGAAGAATCCAGGAAAGTGGAAGCTCCCAGGATTTCAGACTATTCATAGAAAGGCTAGATTAGAGAATAAGAACTTTTGTCCTTTAGTCTTTCAAGTACTATAAAGATTCATTCACATCACTAGAAGCCCGGGAATTCATCCAAGTTACTAAAAAAAAAAAGGCTGTAATCATGGGAAAAATGTTTCGGTGGTTATTGTTGCATGGTAGCTTTCAGCGTACATTCATGGCGTTTCCAACTTAATGCTACTTAGTTCTGCTTCTTTCTCAGGAGCTGTAAGCGGAGATTTCTTTAGAAACCAGCAGGATACTGCAAATGCCCGAGAGTCTAGTTATTTTTTGTTGGCTTTTTCATTGATAGTTTCAATCAAGGGTGGCTGAATTGTACAACGCCTTGTGTTTTGCTCTTTTCGGAGAATTGAAATATTTTAAATGCTTCTGATGGGATCAGATTAGTGAAATTGTGATTATGAGGAGGCCCCCAGGTCCTGGGTCTCCTCAGTTTCTCCACTTTTTTTTCACAGATATGAAATATCTGTGAAAAAAACATTAGCTACAGGTTGGAGAGAGGACAGTTGGAGACATCTTGATTAGAACAGGGCCATTGTAGACTATATTTCCAATTTAACAAAGACCTTCAGCAAGAAAAAAGAACATTGCTTTTGGAACACAGATGCTGGCCAGAATGTCTGTACTCTCAACATTCAACACTAATACATGTGTGTGTTTGTGTATACACATACACACACATATTCATACATAGCCAAGAGCTTCAGTGGATAAGGCAATGGCATTGTCTTGCTGAAATGATGATGATTTTTAGGATTTTCTGAAGATTTGTGGAGGGGATCCTTTTAATTTTGAGGGAATGGTAAGCCTATCTGAAAGCTTAAAGAGATCTTTTCTCCCTTCTAATGAGAAACTGATGACTTTTTAGTGGGAGAATGGAGTTGAGAGAATACATACAGCCTACAGGGTGGTAGATTATCCATTCCTGGCAAGACATTCTTTAACTCAGAGGTGGACAGCCTGTTTCCGTTTCAAATGTATACTGACTTCCTAAAAATGCAGAATTCTGTTTCAAGAACATGTGCAGTGGCTTCAGATACTTTTCATTTTGAAGAATTTTTTTTTCATGATTCAACCATTTATATAATGATTTGGGAATTTCATAAGAGATATGTTGCTCTTTCAGTGTTCTCAGGTAAAGCTGCAAAAAGTAAATAACATAAATAGAAAAGAAAGCAGATGTGTCCTGAAAGGAGTAAAATTATTTACATTTACACTGATATCTGATTTGAGGCAAAATCTGTAAGTAGAGTTGCGAGTTTAATTAAAATGCCACTGCAATCCCTGTGAGTTATCTAAGAAAACAGAACTAAATTAAAGCAGGGGGGGTTAAATTAAAACAAGCTTAATTTAATTCATAGATGGTTTAATGCAGAAGCTTGGAGTACTCCAGGTGCTTTGGACTACAATTCCCATACCACTATGGCTATGTTCACGAAACTTTAAAGCATAGATTGCAGCCCTGGTTTAATTTAACTTTGCATCTCCTAATTATCAGAGATCTCACGACTGTATCAAGGGTGGGATAAGCATCTGTGCAATTATGAAGTCCTTGTCATTTTGCTTTAATACCAAACCGCTTCAGGATTATTTGAAGTTTAAACTGCCCCCTCCTGGTCAATTGTGTTGTTGAAAGAGGAAAGCTAGGTCTAATTTACACCTTCTCTTATGGCCAACTGTCGATGTCCTCCATCGTAGCTCTTCATTCCCTCACACACAATGGTGGGATTCAAGTAATTTAACAACCATTTCTCTGCCCTAATGATTTCTTCCAACAACCAGTTTGCCAAACTGCTTAGAAAGTTAACAACCGGTTCTCCCGGAGTGGTGCGAACTGGCTGAATCCCACCACTGCACACACACTATTTATTTTTTTTTTATCTCAGAGGCAAAACAAGATTGAAAGAGGATATGGAGGAACTCAGTTACTATTGGATTATTGATTTTATGTTTCTACAGTTTTTAAGAAATCCACAACGAACTAGCAAAAGAAACTGGATTATTAGCAATGACGGGGTTGTTCCCACTGCAACCAGGAGCTTCACACTGCCCTCTGTTGCTGCTTCATCAAAAATAATTTTATCTGGGGTTGGGAGATTAGGTCAGTCATGCTGCTATTAAGTCTGTCTGCAATACACTGCAGCTTATTCTTCAAAAAACAGCTATAAGAATAGGAATCTTTCTGCACAAAAGATCAAAGCTGCTGAGAATATGTCAGTAACAGGCCCTTCGTATAGGTATATGGAAGCAAAATAAGATTATGTAACATAGTTACCGTACTGATGTATTACAAATAGGGAAGTAGTGAAATTACGGCAAATCACTTGTGAGCAATTGCTGTACCATTGGTCCAATTCTTTTACTATTGGCCCAGAAGTTGGTGTTCAGGACCTACAATACTTGATAATAGAGTTTAAAATACATTGATCAGAACTCATAACAAATGGTGCCTCCCGCTTCACTCCTCTTTAAACCAGTCTTTGCTGTTAACATTCACACAAACTTGACCAGGTCACTTAAGACCTTTCAGGTGTATTTGCATAATATGTCACACTTGGTTATACTTTGAGGTGTTTAGGAAAGCTGAGTCTAACCTGGAAACCTTAGTTTAGGATGGTTTCTGCAAAGTTAGAAAATGAATTAATTCCATAACCGAAATGTGTTATGTTGGGCGAGCTTGGTGTAAATCTACCATCCCTGATCAACAGGTTTAAACTTGAACCTTCTGCTTCAGCCCAGCTCTTGCTCCTAAGTGCATTTCCTCTTTTATTTTCTTTCTGCATTCCGTGCAGGGAAGGACATAAATGGCCAACAGAACACTCATGCTTATCCCAAAACATCCAGGTGGGACATGAGTGATCCACCCCTTTTGCAAGCAATCATTACCTAAGTTGCTCACCCAGCAGTAGTTTTAGCAAATGCTCCTTAAAGATCAAAGGCTGGCAAAAGGCTGGCAATTGCAGACCTCTTGACATGTGAGGCCAAATGAAAGTTTCTGCCTAGATAGGGTTTTCTGTTGTTTTGCTTGTTTAAGGCCTGATTCGACATAAGCAAGCCTTCCTTCTTGTTCTCTTTTGCAGTTTTTAAAGGAGAAGCAAGTGATGGACAGTTCCCCGGAAAAACTGAAGAAGGAGCTGGAAGAAGAGTTGCAGATGAGCAGTGATGATTTGCGGAGCCATGCATGGTACCATGGGCGGATTCCACGGCAGGTGTGTTCCTTTTGGTCTCATTTTTTAGGGGATCCTGGAGAGTCTTTTGTGTTCTCCCTGCTTATCTGTAGCACCAAATCCTGCCAACACTTCATGTAGTTACAACAGTTCAGGTTTTAATGAGACAAGCTACAGGAATCACTCTTTTAAGATTTCTGCAGGTAGGACAAAGGAACTGTTGGTGGAAAAATGAAACATAGTGGATCTCCACCCCGGACCACCCCAACGATGCCTTTGAAGTGATGTCCCGGTGTCTGTAGGCCGTGTGGATCTGGATGGGGAGGAACAGGCTCAGACTTAACCCATCCAAGACCGAGTGGCTGTGGTTTCCGACGTCCCGATATAGTCAGCTGGCGCCATCGCTGACTATTGGGGGCGAATCGTTGGCGAATCCACAGAGAGGGCTTGCAACTTGGGCGTCCTCCTGGATTCACGGCTGTCTTTAGAAGAGCACTTGACGGCCGAGACTGGGAAGATTTTCCATCAGGTCTGCCTGATTCGCCAGTTGCGCCCCTTTCTGGATCGGGACTCCTTACACAAAGTCACTCATGCCCTCGTCACTTCCTGCCTGGACTACCGTAATGCTCTCTACATGGGGCTCCCCTTGGGGAGCACCCGGAGGCTCCAACGGGCGCAGAGTGCGGCCGCGCGGGTGGTTATGGGAGCAACATGGCGCTCCCACGTGACACCCCTCCTGCGCGAGCTGCACTGGCTCCCGGTGATCTTCCGGGTGCGCTTCAAGGTCTTGGTTACCACCTTTAGAGCGCTCCATGGCTTAGGACCTGGCTATTTACGGGACCGCCTACTACCACAAACAGCCTCCCATCGGCCGGTACGCTCTCATAGAGAGGGGCTCCTCCAGGTGCCGTCAGCCAAACAATGTCGACTGGCGGCCCCCAGGAGGAGGGCCTTCTCTGTGGGGGCACCTACTATCTGGAACGAGCTCCCCCCGGAGATACGGAGGATCCCAGATCTGTGTACTTTCCGCCGTGCTGTTAAGACCCTCCTATTCCAGCAAGCCGGCCTGGCCTAACTTTCTCCCCTTTTCTTTCTTTTAAATATCTTTTAAATTTTCTAAAGTGAAATTTTAATTAGTTTTAAATTATTGGGATTTTTAACTGTCGCGGGCTAAATTGTTTAATTTGGTTTTAATTATGTTTTAACTTTTGTATTTATGTATTCTATCTTGTGCCTGTTCACCGCCCTGAGTCCTTCGGGAGTAGGGCGGTATACAAATCTAATTAAATGGAAATGGAAATGGAAATTCCAAGTCTTAGGATATGGTTAGGTGGAGGACTGTCTTTCTCCAGTTGTTTCTGCCTGACCAGTAAGATCTGGACCAATTGGTATGCTCCAAGCTGTAAACCATTGTATCTTGTGGGATTGAGAAGATGCACCTTCTTGTTAGCTGTGCCTGTCCTGTAGACATTGTGCTCCCTGAGGTCTGCATGGCCCTGGCTCGTTTGTGTTTTCATAAGGCCACAAAGGCCTGGTTCTTTTGACATGCCCTGGGGTAGGGTGGAGGGATCTGTTCCTTGATGGAGAATTGTTGGTAATACATCTGAGTTATTGGTAGTTATCCACCTCTGATACTTTTTTGTCGATCTTGTCATTTTTCAGTGTTTTTTGTGTTTTGATGAAACTGCCGCATAACCACAGAATTTGTTGTCTGGATTTGCATATTTTATGCTAATGTATTCTGAAAAATCACTTTCTTTAAAAGAAACAAGCATGTTTCTAGCTGTCATGCATTTGTCATGAATGATTTTGGGGGTCCTTTTTCTGTTGTTCTCTGCAAAACTTTTTCTAGAGAAAAGATTTCCAAATTATTTGAAAACATTAATACTAAATGCCATTATTTCAAAATAGGCCAAATACATTTAACTTGTATAATTTATTCAGATTGCTGTTTGCTTTTCCAATAGTATGTTATGCACACAATTGGTTAGAGAAATAGCTCAATTCAGGCTGAAAATAATAGTACTGACATTTGCAAAATGCCTATGTTTTAGGGATTTTGTAAGATAGTTAAAAGCAATAAACTACCGTATATACTCGAGTATAAGTCGACCTGAATATAAGCTGAGGCACCCAATTTTACCACAAAAAACTGGGAAAATTTATTGACTCGAGTATAAGCCAGGGGTGGGAAATGCAGCGGCTACTGGTAAATTTCAAAATAAAAATAGATACCAATAAAATTACATTAATTGAGGCATCAGTAGGTTAAATGTTTTTGAATATTGATTTCAAAGAAAAACAGTAAACTAGCTCTGAAAAGAGGATCAACAAAAACAAAAATCTTGTCACCATGGTGAAGAGAAGCAGTTGTGAAATGAGTGACACGGTTGTTAAGAATGCTACAATGGGCATAAATGATGACCAGTCAGAAGTGTGAGGACCAGTCAGAAGTGCAAGGACCTGTCAGAAATCACTTTTTTCAGCCCTCTGGGTAGTCCTTTTGTGCATATGGACTACTCAGAGGGCTGAAAAAATTATTTTTGACTGGTCCTCGCACTTGTGATCAGTCCTCGAACTTACGGCGGTCCTCACATTTTACATTTTTGCCCTATCTTGTCACCATGGTGAAGAGAAGCAGTTGTGAAATGAGTGACATGGTTGTTAAGAATGCTGCACGGGCATAAATATGAGGATGGTCATAAGTGTGAGGACTGGTCAAAAGTGCGAGGACCTGTCAGAAATGACTTTTTTCAGCCCTCTGAGTAGTCCCTATATACATATATCACATAATCAGCTAGCCACGCCCACCAGTCACTGGCTTGATCTAATTTCAGGCAAGTTCAAGCCTCTGTTAAGAGATACCTGCATTCTCTCTCTCTCTCTCTCTCTCTCTCCCTCCTTTTTCTTTTTCTTTTTCTTTTTCTTTTTCTTTCTTTCTTTGTCTCTTTCTTTCTTCTCTCTCTCTCGCTTTCTTTCTCCCTCCCTTTCTCCTTCTCATCTGGCATTCTTAGAGCTCCACTACTGATTAGCTTAGCCCAGGGGTGGGCAAATGTGGCCCTTTTATAACCTGTGGACTTCAATTCCCAGAATTCCTGAGACAGCCAAGCTGGGAGAATTCTGGGAGTTGAACTCCACAGGTTGTAAAAGGGCCACATTTACCCACTCCTGGCTTAGTCTGAGCAAGATTAGCTAGCAGCCAATTACAAGAAGCTCTCAATTACAAGAAGCTCTCAACTCAAGCTCAGTGTACATGGGATCTCCCTAAACAGTGAGGATTTCTTTGTTTCTTTCTCCCTGCAACTTCTGGGAGCCAAAAAGGGGCATGGGGGAGGGGCACCGCACATCCCCCCCCATGCCCCATTTTGGCTTTAGCAAGCCTGCCTGCAACCCCGGGAGCCAAAACGGTTGCAGGAAAAAAGGCATTTTTTTCGTCACTCCATTATAAGCCGAGGGGGGCTTTTTTCAGCATGAAAAACGTGCTGAAAAACTCGGCTTATACTCGAGTATATACGGTACATTTCTGTTCTCAACCTGGTTTTTATCATGACGCCTATATGCACTTTGGTACCTGAGTGATAAGAGCTGTTACTATTTTAATCCTGGGCAACTAAAACAGCATTAGCTAGTAATCAAAATGCAAATCTTCTTCGTTATAACTACTCCTTTGGGAACCAAGCTTGCAATGTCTGATAATTAAAGGTTGTCTGATTAAAAAAAAGGAAAGACAATTAAAATAGTATTTCATGTTGCAAGTAAATGTGTTAGATACAGGTAAAGAAGTCACTGAAAGAACTGTGAAGAAACCAATGAAAGAATATTGTTTACAGTAGTCTAGAATCCTATTTAATTATACTTATGTAGCAATTTAAATTCCATTGATTTAATGAATCTACTCTGACTCAGTTAGATCCAATCCAATATTTTGGAGTTTGCCCATTGGTGGCAGTCAGGGCAAAATCTATATTGATTTTATGTTTTAATATTTCAAATGAGTCCTTGCAGGTGGTCTAAAGATCATTTAAAGCTATAAGTGGTCTTCTAATTAATTTTTAATATCATTTGCCTCTTCTTAAATTTTATACATGGTGTTTATGTTTTCAATATTTTATCTGTATACCACTCAGAGTCTGTGAGGGAAATGTGCAGTTTTTAAAATGTGATATATAAAGAACAAAAAGTAGCACTCTGACCACAGGACAAAGCATTTAATGCTCGCACCCTGCTGTCGTTCAGATGTCTTCTGGAATATGCCTTAGAAATTGGATTCACTGAACTTGTCCTCAATACAAATACAAGTGTCAGAGGGAGAGTTTTAGTTAGCAAAACCTATAGGCTTATATACCACCCCATTGTGCTTTACAGCCCTTCTAAGAGATTTACAGAGTCAGCATATTACCTCCAATAATCTGGGTCCTCCTTTTACCAACCTTGGAAGGATGGAAGGTTATGTCAACCTTAAGCCCATAAGGATCGAATTCCAGACTCTGGGCAGAGTTAGCCAGCAATACTGCATTCTAAGATTAAGTCTACCACAAGGAAGGTTTGGTCTAGCAACTGCCTTAATCCTTCTGTAGCTACAATTTGTAGTTTTGAAATATATATATGGTAATTGTATTTGTGCAATTAACCCCAAGGATAATTTGATCCTAATGGACATCATGATGGGATTGGGTGACCTATCAAATTGTCACAGTAAGTACTGTCAAACTACATCAGTTATCAATAATCTGTTGTCCTCAAAATCATATGGACTACAGCCATGGCCAATAATACAGGAATTATACTTCCAAGTATCTACTGTGTTTCCCTGAAAATAAAACCCAACTAGAAAATAAGCCCTAGCATGATTTTTCAGGATGCTCGTAATATAAGCCCTATCCCCAAAATAAGCTCCGGTTAAGATCGTCAGCCAGACAGATGCATTTAGTACCGTCTTTCTCTGAAAATTAGACCTAACCAGAAAATAAGCCCTAATGTGTCTTTTGGAGCAAAAATTAATATAAGACCCAGTCTTGTTTTCAGGGAAACACGGTAGAAGGCATCGGGTTGCTTAACATTATCAAAGCTTTACTTTTTATTAGCACTGGCATGTTTAAACCTCATTGTGTTCTGATCACTTTGTTTTCTTTTCCCAATTAATATGCGTTCCCTGAATAATTCCAGAAGAATATTAATGCTGATTTTGTAGCAGTCAGAAGGTTAAGAGTGCTTATGCAGCCTCAGAGATTAACAATTTTATTGCGGTATAGAGTCTCCCTGGTAATAGCTGCCGTACATACCGGTAGTTGAGTGAGATTGAAAACACAACAGGAAATCTTCCATCTCAGTTGAAAACAAAATTATCTAGGTAATTGTTAAACCTCATGGAATGCTCTCTGGGCACTCCAGAGTGATGGGGGTAGCATATTACCAAGTATTACTGAACTGATTGTTGTGAAAGACAGCATATATTTTCTTCAAGAAATGAAATTTACCGTAATTAGTCCAGTTTACTTGCTCTACATGTTAGGGTAGGGTAGGGTAGGGTAGGGATTCCTGCTGATGGAGGATTGTTTCTGCACAACATTCTTGCATTCTAGCCAAGTAACTTTGGTCTTGATTTCAGAAGTAACAGAATCAGAATTATGATTCTCCCCAGATAGGGGAGTTTGGAATGTCTTGTATTTATAAATAATCTGAATTTGTCTTGTGAGAAATAGGGTTAATCTTTTTGTAAGCTTCAAACACAATAGCTAATAAACGTCTGCATGAGACAGAGGTAATGAAAATAAAGCCAGAAAAGAAAGAATATATAAATTAAAGTCTGGCAAAAACCTTAATACACAAAAGCTGAGGGACTGGATAATAATAATGATTGGCATTGACAAATTCACCATCAGTCAATTGCAAAAGGCAGTTTTATTCAGAATAGCTTACATCCTGCGATGATACCTCTAATACGATCAAACTTCCACATCTGCCTATCCCAGGTAGGTGAATAAAAATGCCAAATCCAGTCTGAACATTGCCGGGTCCCCTTAGTTGATGCTGTTTCACAGCGGAAACCCAGTGCACGGCCATCCTGTTGGATCTCATGGGATGGGCAGAATTGGAGATAGCTGGTCCAGTGGTGGGACTCAGCCGGTTCTTTCCAGTTCGGGTAAACCGGTAGTGGCGATTGTGGGAGGCTCTGTCCACCAGCCTAGACGCAATGCACGAGCACAGAGCATTCACGGAAGGCCATGTGCATGCACAGAGGTGATGCATGCGAGCGAAGCCAGTGCACACGCTCTCACATTTGCAAACCGGTAGGGAAGGTAAGTGAATCCCACCTCTGAGCTGGTCCCACACATAATCTAACTTTTCCACACTGTGCCGTGAAGTTTGTTGTACGCATATCTTTACTAAAAATATACCAGGGGGAAAAAAACTGACTGGGGGGGTCCAACAATGGATAATTTCCTCTTGTTTCAAACAGGCATGTTTTTGTTTTTCTTTTAAAGGTATCTGAGAGCCTCGTTCAGAGAGACGGTGACTTTTTGATTAGAGATTCTCTTTCCAGTCCTGGCAACTTTGTCCTTACCTGTCAGTGGAAAAACATCTCTCAGCATTTCAAGATCAATAAAACCATCTTGCGGCTCAGCGAAGCTCACTGCCGGGTGCAGTTTCACTTTGAAGACGAAGGCTTTGACACCATCCCTGGCCTGGTGCGATGTTACGTAGGAAATCGCAAGCCCATATCAAAGCAGAGCGGAGCGATTATATTTCAGCCCATAAACAGAACGGTTCCTCTGAGATGCCTGGAGGAGAAATACGGGATTTCTCCAGTCCTGCCAAGAGAAGATAGCATTCTAGAGGGGCAAGTAGAAACCCCACAAAGACTGAGTCTTAATATGTGCAATCGACAGGCCAGAGAGTCCACTTTAGCCAAAGGAAATCTTTTAAGGTACTGCCACTCAGTTTCACCAGAGGGGGTTGTTGCGTATGGGTCATAATGTTGAACAGCTGGGGTACATTTATGGATTGGTTTGCAAAATCACTCCTTTTTCGTTCAAACGTGTTGCAGAAGTTTTGCAACTGAACCAAAAGGTGTCATCTCTCTGAAAGCTGGAAGAGAGCTCTGAAGGGCCAGTGGTTGGGAAAAGCCCTTTAACCCTTTGCTCCCTGCCATGTCGCTTTCAAATACATCTCAAGGTTGTATTTGCTCAAGTGGCAGAAAAAGGCTAGGGACTCTTTTTGCTTCTCTCCATTAAAATATATACACAGGGAGAGAGAGAAAGAGAGACCAAGTTAATTAGTACCTTGTCAAGAAAGGAGATTTGTATTATGCAAAAGGGTCAGCACTTCCTAATCCACCTCTCTGTTTGCAAGCCAATGTCTCACTTCTATATATTTTCTTCTTAAAATAATTGTAAACATGTCCAGAAATCCAGTGCACAGATTTCCTGATTTATTTATTTTTTTGTTCATTGGTTATGTTGCCTTAAATAATCAGGCAAGCAGATCGACCAATTGGCAATACCTTCATTGGTGGGTATGTGTGTGGGTGGGTGTGGGTGTGTTTGTATATATATGTGTGTGAATTTAAATCCTTCTTTGCTCCCTCTGGAGCTCAAGGAAATCTGTGTGGTTCCTTTCTCATTTTCTCAAGTGTAGTAGGCTAGGTTAAGTGTAAGGACATATAGGCTAGGTTGAGTGTAAGGTTACTGTGGGAAGAGGTGTGCTGATCTTACTACCCCAATTTCGATATTCTGACCCAACCTCTGCAGTTTGAGAATGAACCACAGTAGGGTTCATTCATACCAGTTGATTCCTAGCTAATTTAACCATGCTTTATTCCATTAATCCAATCTTCTGAAACACAGTGAACCATAAATGAACCAATAGCATGGGTGAGGGGTAAAATGCAGCCGGCTTCCCTATCGGCTCGGAAGCGCGCACACCATCATCACGTTGCGATTTTGACCATCTGTGCATGTGCAGAAGGCTTTGCGCATGCGCAGAGGGTTAAAACCGGGATGTGATGATGTCCAAGCAGGTGGGTGGAGCCTCCCACCACCGGCGCTACTGGCTCACCATACCTGCGCCGCTGGCACTACCAGCCCATGCAAGCCAGATAGAGCCAGCTGGATTTCACCCTGGCATGGGTTCAAAGCAAGTTGGGCTCAGAGAGGGTTGATTAGTTTATTGTACTTTGTGTGACATTTGATAAATGCAGGCAAGACTACTTATAACAAAAGCTTTAGGGAGAGCTTGATTTCTTAAAGGCTTTACGCTATTTTGGTTCTGGTGCACAGAAATTAAACAAAAATAAAATATTAAAGACAGACTTATCTGTCTTTGTCCATTTAGATCAGTGTTTCTTAACTTTGGGAACTTCAAGATTCTGGAAGTTCCCAAGGAAAGTTCCCAAGGTTGAGAAACACTGGTCAAGACAAAGTCCAACATTTGAAAGACTAACACTTACTTTAGATCAGGGATTTCCAGAATGCTGTTAACTTTCCTAAAATTTGAAGCTGTAAGAATTCTTTTTACTTGCTCCCAGAGGAGCATCCACTTCCTGCACATGCCATGCTCTTACTTGAACAATATGGACATGTTTTGAAGGGCAGGTTTGCTTCAGGCTTCTGAAAAGCAATATTTCTCTCTCTTTGGAACTTTGCATGTCCCTTGAACCCAGTGAAGCTCAGTGGAGCATTAGAGGAAATAGATCAAATGCGGAGGGATGAAGACAGATTCCGTAAAAAGTTGAACTACATTGTGCCAATTGCTTCCTTGTTTCAGAAACAAAGAAAAAAGTGGTAGCCAGCCCGCATGTTTGGATCACATGCCGGAGAAGCGATTCCCCTTAAAGACACATCAATCGGAAAGCTATCTGCCAATAGGTATGTTTGGCCTACATTAAAAAGGTAAAGAGTTGGGACAGTAGGTTGCTGTTAATATATCTTCTGTCTATAAAATATCTATATGTATTTCTTCATCCATTCCTTGTCCTAATAGAAGCTCAATCTTAACCAGATTACCTTCCTATTCTTAATTTAATGATAAATACATTATGGCGACTTTGAGTCCTCACCTATCTGTGTCTTATTTTGGTCTCAGAAGCGGTGCAATTTAGATAAACTAAAAACTGCAATCTCATCCAGTGTACTTTTAGGTAAAAATCTTTAGGGTCGCACTATATAGGAGCTTATTTGCCAAATAACATTTGAAGCAAATTTTCTAACTATCACAAAAATTAGTGAGTTAAAGAAGCATTCTACAAAGGATGAAATAAACAATGCTCCAGCAGATAACAGAAATTAGCCAACCTTAGTTGCTTTGGGAAGCTAAGCAGAATTTGCGCTGGTTAGTACTCAGGGGCAGCATGATGGCTCAGTGGTTAAGACACTGGGCTTGTCAGATATATACTGATGGTCGTGCTCATTCAGTCTATGTGGAAG
>WNWU01000004.1:48193579-48229875 GCA_012654045.1 Ptyas mucosa
AACCCCTTCTGGTGCCTGGGGCATCATACGTAGGCAATATCTGACAGGGCTTGTCAGTTGGAAAGCCGACAGCCCGGATTTGAGACCCAAACATTGCAGGACAAGGTGAGCACTGATCTTCATCTTGCTCCTGCCCACCTAGCAGTTCAAAAGCATGCAAATGCAAGTAGATAAACAGGTACCACTTTGACTGGAAGGCAATAGTGTTCCACGATGTCATGCTGACCACATGATCGTGGAAACCTCTTCGGACAGCACTGGCTCATGGCCTCGAAATGGAGAGGAGCACGCACACCCCTATGCGGTCGTTGGCAACAACTAGCAGAATAAAATCTGCAGGAACTTATTATTCAGATGGGAGACTATCTGGGATTTTTCAGAGCTGCAGGATAGATTGAGAATTTGAAAGAAAAAAAACATTGTGGAAGAAGGCAAGAAACACCAAAAGTTAAACTCATCTTGAAGGACTCTTAACCTTAAATAAATGGTAAGGATGAGGATCTTGCTATCTCCTAGCAATACTACTACATGTATTGCTTTAAGGATAAAAAATAAACGTTACGAGCTATATGGATTCACCTACACATAGGCAACAAAATCCAGTATTAACATGCCAGGATTCAACAAAATTCAACAAAAGAATGACAAGAATTCTAGGGACTGTCTCTTTATTTTGTCCTCCAACTATATTGAACTATAACAAACGCACATCTCCGACTATACGGTTTTGGTTTCTTTGAAAAAAGAAAACCAAAACATAAAGAGGAAATAATAAAATCTATGGCAACTGAGTCTTTCACTCAATCTTCTCCTCTTCCTCCAGAGTATGATAATTATGTTAGCTTGTTGTAGCAGAAAACATCTGTCTCACAGATGTATCCCAACATGTCCAGAAAATCTCCATGAGAGCACCCTTAGGGCCAAAATATGATAAATTGACAAAACAAGAGGAATTGTGGGCCTCAGTACTTAAATTAAGTGATAACTTCATCCCCAATTCCCATTTCCTCTTTATTTTATGGTTTCTTTTTTTCTCAAGAAAGAACATTTTGCACTTCAAAATGTTTTTTGAGCAATTCCTCTTCCAGTCTCTGAGGTAGCCAAGGGATAGAACTATTCTCTAAACTGCCTGTTGATAATTTCCAAGCTTCCAAAAGCAAAATAAGGAATGCAAAACAAAACTAATTATAGAATAAATTATTTAGAGAGAGAGAAATCAGACAGATTGTTTTTTTTTTAATTTGCAAAGTCTAGTGTATAATTTTAACATAATACAAAATTGTTACCATATAAGCAGGGGTGAAATGCTCCCGGTTTGGACCGGATCGCCCAATCCGGTAGCAATGGTGGCAGGTGGTTTGGAGAACCGGTAGCAAAAATCCCCCCCCCCCATGCCCAGCTGAGCCACACGATCATCAGAGGCTTTTTTTAAAAAAACTTTTAAAAGCATTTTTTCTACAACCTCTTCAGCCGAAGAGGTTGTAGAAAAAATGCTTTTAAAAGGTAAAAAAAAGCCTCTGACGATCCCAGCTGAGGAGCGCGATCGTTAGAGGCTTTTTTTTTCTTTTAAAAGCAATGTTTTTAAAAGTAAAGAAAAAAGATTGCATGCCACAGCTGATCACCCCCCCCTCGCACGCTGTTCTACTTACCGCATTTCTCCTTTTGGCGTGCGCTGCATGTGCGCACCTCACATTTGGTACGTGGTGCGCACTGCACATGCGCAGCCAGCGAACTGGTAGTAAACTGGTTCATATTTCATCATTGCATCTAAGTCCCTGATGGCGAACCTATGGCACAGGTACCACAGGTGGCACGCAGAGCCATATCGGTGGACACGCGAGCTCAGCTCCGACACATATGTGTACGCCAGCCAACTGATTTTCGGGCCTTCTGGGCCCATCAGAAGTCAGGAAACACAGTTTCCGGCCTCCAGAGGGCTTCTGGGGTGGGGGCGAGGCTGTTTTTGCCCTCCCCAGGCTCCTAGAAAGGCTCTGGAGCTTGGGGAGAGCAAAAAACGGGCCCACTGTGCCATCACTGATCTAAGTGTAACCCTGTTGTGTTAAAATAAGATATATTCCCCCTGAACATTATTACCAGTACAGGTACTGTTGGATGTACAGTATATCTGTGGTGTATCTCTTCCCTTGTTTGAATGTTCCCCCATTTCCTTATTCATTCCCCCAAACAGTTTAGAGGAAAAGAGGAGAACAGGAGAAGTGGCTGAATTTGCCTCATGTTACTTCAAGAGGATGAGAAGCTTTGACAGTCTCTCCCACTTTGCATACTGATATTGCAGTTTAGCCAAGTCTTTTTTAATGTCAGCAGAACCTTTGCTTGTGGACCACTTGGCAAATCCTGAACTTTAATAACTCTATAAGTTTTGTCCTATATTCTAGAGGCCATTGGCTAATCTCTGGAGTCCATTCCATTCATAAGTCCTCGTATGCTCAGCTTCCCTTTTCTAGAAGAATATTCTTTTCATCTTCGTGAGTCACAAAGTCCTCATTTCTTCTTTGGCCCACCAGAGTCAATTATAGATCAGCTTCTTCTCGTAAGGCCTGGAGATTTTCCACTGCTGACTGTACAGCTGGTAATATCTCATTTACCACACACTGATTTCCCACTGCAGCTGCTTTGTATAGCTGGGATGTCAACGGGGAGAGTCTGTAGATGGATGGAATTTATCACTCAAGTGTCCCTCAACTATGCAACTTACATATGTGGCATTCAAATTCCAGTGATCTGAAACATTTTCCACTAGGAAATAATGACAGGCCTGGGGTGGAGGGGAAATAGAAAGCTCATGGGGCTGGCATGCTCACTAGATTCGCATGTGAAAATATCTGTAGGGGAACATATTAAAGATGTGGCACTCCTATGCAAGAAGGTATGTAGCTCATACCCCAAAGCTTAAGAGAATCCCATTCTCCTCTTCTTTTCTCCTCCCAATAATTGGCCAAAGCAAAGCTCAAATGTGTCCAAGTTATTAAAAATCCATATTATGAGTAAATGTCAGGATTTTCATATGATTCCCCCCTTTCATTAAACTCGCTGTGTCTTTAGGTAGTCCTCGACTTACAACCATGAAAAAAATCCAACATTTATGTTGTTAAGTGAGTTTTGCCCCATTTTACAACCTTTCTGGCCACAGTTGTTAAGTGAATCACTGCCGTTGTTAAGTTAGTAACACGGTTGTTAAGTGAATCTGGCTTCCCCATTGATTTTGCTTGTCAGAAGGTCACCCAAAACTGATCACATGACCCCAGAACACTGCAACCGTCATAAATATGGGCTAAGCATCTGAATTTTGATTATGTGTCCATGGGGATGCTGCAATGGTTGTAAGTGTGAAAAATGGCTCATAAGTCACTTTTTTTCAGTGCCACTGTAACTTTGAACTGTCACTAAATGAACTGTTGTAAATTGAGGACTACCTGTATTTGGATTCCTCTCCCTAGAATTGCTTTCAGCCCTCCCCCTTTTTTTTTGTACCTCTGCAAAGTGCAGCCTACTGATATCACAACCTTCAGTTGTGGTGTGAACTCTGTTCACTTCAGTGAAATTATCTTGTTAAAGAATAATATCATATCCTAAAATCAGGCAGAATAGTAGACACGGGAGTAGGTCTGGTCCACTTCACGAGAAATATCATGGCTATGCGTATTCTGGCAAGGGACTTTAGGAATCCCCCATCTTCTTTGACTTTCTGATCAAGCTTTGGTCACCTTCAACTTGATACCTCAAATAGCAATGTCACACTTCTTTTCTCCCACCTTTTACTTTTCAGGTTCAAGATATCCTTCCCAAGGATCGGAAACTGAAAATAGTCCTTGTACGAAGTCTCCGGCTTTTAGAACTGGCAGTGAACCTAATCTGAGCCCCCTGGTGTTCCGGAGATTTGCTTCAGAGTTGCAGATTAGTGATGCCCTCAGGGGGTCTGACAGCCAACTTCATTTGAGACCTCCGCCGAAGCCCAGTAAACTGCCATTTCTGAGGCCACTGCAAGGCTTGGAAGTCCTCTATTGTGAACTGAATGCAGCTCTTCCCACAGAGGGCAGGCCGACAAAGCAATCTTTATGTCAGACGGACAGCTTTGTAGAGCATCTGACAACTAAGGACAATGGGACGCATTCATCCTTGATCCTGGATGACGGTGACTCTTTGCCGAGTTCTGTGGATCCACACACAGCTCAGTTGGAGATAAGCAAAGAGTGTCCCATCTTTGTCACACCTGCCATTGAGAAAGTCTCTGGTTTCAGGCCAAACCATTTTGAGTCAAAACTGCTTCCCCTAGAAAATAAACCCCTGGAGACCACAATGTTAAAGAAAGTGAAGGAGCTGTTTGTGAATAATGATGCAAAGGTCATTGCCCAGCATATACTGAAGATGGACTGCAAGGTAAAACCTCTGTTTTTAATTTCAACAAAGTGGGTGGTGGTTTTTAACAGCCATATTAATCAGACCAGTGGCTAATCCGGTGTTCTGTTTCATGCGCAGCTAGAAACAAACATATTCTGGCTTTAGAATATGGCACACTCTAAATATACATTTAACTTATGTATTAATAATGTTAACACAACGTATGACTCACTCCAGATTCGCATAAAATAAATGCCAAGCATACACACATAGTACTAACAATAGATCCACACACACCCCCCCCAAATTGGCAAGAAAAGGTCCAGGTGAATAGATTTTATTATGTACAGAATAAGTGATGGAAAGAGGCAAACTCCTCTAGGGAAGGATATTCCGAGAATGTGGTGTACCAACCCGAATCTGCTTTTGCATGCTGAATGAAGGATCAAGTCTCAATGCAGAAGCTGCAGAAGTTATAGAGCTGGTCAGATTACAAACTGAAGGGTGATCCTGAATGATCCTCAGAAGCAGCACTGTGCTGAAGGTGGACATATCTCTCTCAAGGCGTTGAGCAGAGGATTAGTTCTGTTGTAGCCGATTTAAACTGCCCAAAGACATAATTGGATTAAGAATAGTAAATCTGGTATATTATTTTTATTAATAACTACCAATATAAACTAGGGATGTGGAGGCTCAGTGGTTAAGAAGCTGAGCTTGTCAATCAAAAGGTCGGCGGTTCAGCAGTTCGAATCCCTAGCACCGCGTAACGGGGTGAGCTCCCGTTACTTGTCCCAGCTTCTGCCAACCTAGCAGTTCGAAAGCACGTAAAAAATGCAAGTAGAAAAATAGAGACCACCTTTGGTGGGAAGGTAGCAGTATTCTGTGCACCTTTGACATTGAGTTATGCCGGCCACATGACCACGGAGATGTCTCCGGACAGCACTGGTTCTTCGGCTTTGAAACAGAGATGAGCACTGCCCCCTAGAGTCAGGAACGACTAGCACATATGTGCAAGGAGAACCTTTACCTTTACCAATATAAAAGATATTATTTGAGAAATGGCCCTCTTCTTGCACAAAAGGAATGAGATGAATAAGTGAGTAAGTCTGGACATTATCCCGGAAAGCTAATTTAGAAACATATTTCCCCGTACCTTAGGAAGCCATTATGTGTTTTGTTTGGTTTGTGATGTTGAATGTATCTATAGTGGTTTGTAAACTATTTTTCATGGTTCACAGTACTGTAGCTGAGCCCAAACAACTTCGATTTATTCAATAAGCAGATTTAGCAGACCATAACTTCCTATCTCAAAACAGGGGTCTGGATTTGATATTCTTCAAACTATTTTTTTTTTAAATGCTGTATGTTGTAAAGAAAGGAAACTCTTGCAAATCAGCCAAATAGGCAATCTATCGATAAGGAGAGAACATAAGGATAAGGGAGAACTCTTTGAAAGGAGGGATAGAATTCTTGTCTGAATTCTAATCTTTCCTTAACTTGATAAAGCCTAATTGACCAGGGTTTCTTGATATAACTTGTCCAGAGTGCATTTAGTTCAAAGCCAATTAAGAACTCCAGAGTGTCCACAGGAATGTTAAGTGTGCCCTCTAGTGGACCTGCTTTTGAAGTTAGCAGGTCCACTAGAGCTGGTTGACTTTGGAGGAATTTGGTGGAATGAAGAAAAAAATGCTTTTCTTGCCTTCAGTTCGAGTATCTCATAGAACCCAGTCACTCTGTTTCTTACCCTCCATATTTTTGTGGGGATTTTTGTTCTTTGTGTTAGATATTAATAAGAAAGTTACAGGAATGACAACAAACAAAGAACAATTTTTATCCTTGGCAAGAAACTAAAAAGGTCTTATCAGATTTGTGCTTAAATTGCTATCCCTTCTTGAAATTTCCTAGGACATAATGTGAGAAAAATTGCTGGTGTAGGTATTTCCAGGATCAAATTTGGAAGGGTTTCCAAAGCTGACAAAGCAAGCCTCATAGATATGATGATTCTAGTTTTCTGATGCTCTTCAAATCTGCTAGATTTCAGTTCTCATAATACTGTGGCAACATAGTGCCTATCCAGAGAACCAGACAGATTCCCGCAAACTCTTGGAAACTTGCTTGGAAACATGCTAAGCAGCCTTCTCTAACCTTGCGCCCTCCAAACATATTCAATTACAACTCCCAGAATTCCATGCCCATCCAATGAAAATTGCATGTGCTGGCTGGACATTTTGGAAGCTATAATCCAACTTAACCTGAGAAAGATTATCCTAAAGCAGGGGTCAGCAACCTGTGGCTCTGGAGCCGCATGTGGCTCTTTCATCCCTCTGCTGCGGCTCCCTGTTGCTGGTCGGCTCCACAATTGATAGGGCTTTCGGTTAGGACAGGTAGAGGAAAAAGGATGCTGCGCTAGGAGGAGTCTCTATGGTGGGGGAACGGACTTCCAGTTGGCAGAGGAAAAAGGACACTGTGCTAGGAGGAGACTCTATGGTGGGGGACCAGACTTCTGGTCAGCTCCAGAATTGAACGGGGGCTTCCAGTTAGGACCTTTGTGGCTCTTTGAGTGTTTAAGGTTGTTGACCCCTACCCTAAAGTATCTAGAATAACTGAGTCAAGGAAGGCGGGGAATTAAATATAGCCCTCGTTGCAGTGATGCGTCTAGCTTTCGGTGAAAATTACTTATTCCTTTGAATCTCTGTCAGATAATCTCCTAAATGTCAACCGGCATTACTTTCACCCAGTTTCCTGAAAAGATCAC
Source organism: Ptyas mucosa (assembly GCA_012654045.1). Lineage (NCBI taxonomy): Eukaryota > Metazoa > Chordata > Lepidosauria > Squamata > Colubridae > Ptyas > Ptyas mucosa. Next base: position 48,200,694 of record WNWU01000004.1, read on the forward strand.
GCTTCTCGATGTCCTTGCCTTTAGTAGCCCATTTTTGACCTCCTTTCCCTAAAAGTATTAGAGACTTATTAAAAGCAGCCGTCTGTCTGGATTGTCGAAATCATGTTGGCCCCAGCTGTGATCCTGTGCACTCAGGCTTGAAAAGACCTTCTTGTGTTCTCTTCCTCATCACTTAGAGCACTCCATTTGGAGGCTTCAATCTATATATACAGGCCACTTAAATTGAGTGGAGAGGAATCGTGTGTTTCCTGACATCGTGTTTGTCATGGTCCCAGGAGGGGCTCTCGATGAGATCAGTTAAACACAATAGCCCACTGGACCCATTATTAAGGAAGGCGGGAATAATATTACTAATGACATTTAGTGCAACCCACCTGCAGCCAAGGGAGGGTTAGGTCCCTAATGAGGTTGATGCTTCCTATTAAGCTAATGCTGCAATATATGACTGTCATTAGGATTGTGGGTGGAATGCCTAAATGCTTTTCTTTCCTTCAAAGGCATTTATTGAGAGTGAATCCCCCGGTGGCAATCATGTACAGGGTCTCCAATATACATTGATGGCTTCTAATTCTTATATACGTTTTAGAGAAACATGGGCCTTATAAAGAAAAGCGTACACACAACTACGTTGCTGTTTGTCTACAACGTCAGTCTTATTTGCTGATTGAAAACATTTTTATAGCCACCCATCTTTCAGCTAACTCTGAGAGACTCCAATCGAAGATGAAAAGACATCAAAAATCGTTTTAAAGCTATAAAAAATACACAACCAGTTAAAACATAAAACATTAAAAACAATGATGACCTGGCGTCAATCCATGATAACGTGCCACCTGATCTTCTCCCAATGCTTATGGGGAAAGCTTTACGGGAAGCTAAAAGAATCAATTTTGTAATGAATGCCACACTGATTAACTATTTAATTTGATTTGGCCGTGTTTCTAGCCTCCCCAAATTTAGATAAGCATAAAAAAGATCAAAACCAAAAGTACAAACTAAAGCCTCAATACAAGTATTAAAATATCACCAGTAAACAATCTGAAACTTCCTAGACACCATTATATTAAAGTAAGGACCAAATTCCTGCTGGAACAGTAGTGATTTTACTACTTTTCTAAGGACCAGTAGAGTAGGTGTCGCTACTGAAAATGCCCGTCACCTGATGAAGTCCAATGTACTTTGCAGGAGAGATTAGTATAAGGAGTGAGAAATGATACATCCATATTCCACCTTCCTATTCAAACTGAATTTGATTTGCATGTTATTTTGGCTTGGATCCACAATGTTGTGGAGTGAGATTGTGTCAGCCACCTACATTTCTGAACAGAAAGCAGCATCATGGTGTTCAACAGTTGAAGATTCTCAAGAACAGCCCATAGACAGGGTAGACATAAAAAGCAAAGAATAGTCAGGGAAAAATCACCGTCTTCTAAAAAAGCACAGTTCTTTTCTTTGGGGAATTGGAAGAGCCTTTAAGTTTGCAGAAGGGAAATTGGAAACCAATCCAGAATTACAGTCTAAACACAGCCATCTTTATTGTAGTTGGGGTAGAAACATGTGGCAAGATTTAGAAAGTCTGGGTGACAACAGACTTAATGAAATCCGGAAAGCTAACTATTAAAAAAAACTGGATTTTCAAGGATCCAGTTTTGGTGTGCTTGGTTCTTTGTCAGTATTAAAAACCAATATTTTACTTTGTCAGGGAAAAATGAGTGTGCTTGACCCAAACAGGAGTTATCTGATTCACTGCGCCTTGATAAACTTCTTGAAGCACGTCTGTTGATGCTTACTCCCTGCTTTCTCCTTGCATTTAGCAATGCAGCAAATGTGTTTTGCTGTTTTCTCTTAAGTGAATTCTGACATAAGTTAATGGGTACTCTTCTCTTGAATAATTAACCTTTCCATTTGATCTTTATAAGCTATGCCTGACCCCTGCTTCTCCTCCATCATAGAATAATCATCCAATGGGTTAGTTGTTCTATTTGTATCCCTCCTGCCACGATGCAAGTGTCTGTGTAAATAGGGCACCCCAGTGGTATCCCATTTAGGTACCGATGCCATCCAGTCTTGGCTTTATTTTGGAAAACTCCTGTAACATGTACCTTGAGAACAGCTTTCTCAAACTGATGTCTTCCATAAGTCTTGAATTACGATTGCCATGATCTCCAGTGAGCAAAGCTAAGGAGGAGAGGGCTTGTTTTATCAATGGCCTGAGACTGTTTCCTAGTTTGTTTTGACAACAGTGAGACACATAAACCTCTGCGACAAGATTGGTTCAAGGATTTTAAGCCCTTTAAGCAGGGCTGGGGTTCAAAAATTTTAGCAAGGGGTTCTCTGCCTGGTTGCTGGGTGGGCGTGGTCTAGTTGGCATCCTGCACCACGGCAGTGGGGGTGGGCTGTTTTGTCCTCCCCTGGCTCTGGAGGCTTTCTTCACGCCTCCAGGAGGGCGAAAATGGCCTCCCTGGGCTCTGGAGGCCAGAAACGGGCCCATTTCCGGCCTTTCCGAACATTGGGTAGGCCCATTTTTCACCCTCCCCGAGCCTCCGTGCATGCCCTGCACTTACCTGCATCCAAAATGGGCCACGTGGGGACTCCTGGGAGGGGCGGGGTGGGCGGGGCCAGCCAGGAGGGGGATTGGGGGGTTCTCCAAACTGCACAGAATCTTAGCTAGAGGTTCTCCTGAACCCCTGCGAACCCCCAGCAGCCCAGCCCTACCTTTAAGTGAATCTTCAAGTTGGTGCCCTCTTTTAGGCATCCTGTCATTTACATGCATTTACCTATAACTTAGTTGAAAACATTCCATTCAGGCCTGTAAAATGCTTGTTAATGGGGAGTGACATTTTTGAACAGGAGGATAGGGTATTGCATTATTGGATTATTGGATTATGTATAATTCAGATGAAGGGGTTGAAGGGCAGTCAAGAGACTACCTGAGGACAATCAGAGAATTACAAATGGGGAAAGAAGGAGCAGAGGAAAAGATCAGAAGAAAACTTGTGAAAAGTTAATCAATTTGTAATAGATTTTCATTTTAAGTCTCAAATGTTGCATAATTATACATATCCAAATGAAGAGATAAGATAATGGCATTATAGATGCAGATAGTGAAGATGTTAAATGAAGAAACTGATTGGGGAAGATTAATTGAAGCCCTCAAGACTGGAAGAGTTGATAGCTCAAGAGAGCAGACCTAATATGATAATCACAGCTCTGGAACTTGCAGACAAGCTGCTCCTGGGGCAAACCTGAGATGAGACTTTTAGTCTAGAATTACTGTGCTTCATTAACTGAATTTTACTGAACTCTGGATGACTTTTTTGTCTTATAACCCCTCTTTTTCCACCCTCTTCTCCCCCCACCCCAACTCCAGGCAGTTGATTCTCAAAACTATAAAAGTTTTAAACATATGCATTCCAAGAAGGTATCCTTCCCTCCATCCCATGCTCTAAATTTAGCATTTTGTATTGATTGGCAGAGTGTGCCTTTAGATTAGGACAGTGATGGCTAACTGCAAATTGCATGCAGAACCATCCTGCCTGGACTGTGCGGCCTTGCTGGCCTTTGCGCATGCAGGAGTGCCGAAACCCGGAAGAGCAGTGTTCTGTCACGCATGTGCATACAGGCACCCAAACTTATGGTTTCTGGCATGGACATGCGCCCGAACAGCTGGCTGTTGTGCATGCCCATGACGGAAACCCGGAAGTTCAGGTTGGTGCGCACATGCACGATGGAACACTGTTCTTCCGGGTTTCGGTGCTCCCGTGCACGCAAATGCCAGCTGACCGGCACGCGTGTGTACACAGGAACACGGAAGAGGAGCCAGCAAGGCCACGCGTCCCTCAGGGGATGGTTCTGCGTGCCGCTTCCGGCACGCTTTCCATAGGTTCGCCAACACGGGATTAGGAAATAGATGGTGTGCAATTGTCCAGAGTGTTTTAAGTTGTAATTTTCTCATATCCCAAAGGCAGCATTTTGTCAGCTGCACTGCACAGAATGTCCAGATTACTTTCATTGAAATTGGGCATAATAACAGAATTTTGCAGGCCTGATGGAGCTATATTGCCTCTTCCTTCTCTCCCCTCCCCCTCTTCCTTACAGGTCAGTGAATTGGAAAAATTTCTATGTGAGCTCCTTCCAAATATTATGTGAATATTCTGGATTTAAAATGTTTTAGCTGTTGTTGTTGCCTTGGCATATTACCATCAAGTTCATCTTGCTACCTTTATACACATTTCCTCCTATCATTCATTGCTTTTCTCAGAAGAGCTGCTGGCAGCAGAAGCTCACTCAGGCTAAAACATAAGTGAACCAGAAGAGCAATAGCTCATCAATATTGGGGTATATGTTCTGTAATCCTAGGTCTTGGCAGTGAGTTTTGTAATGGGGAGGCTTACTGTATCTAGTACTCTTTCTCTCCAACACTTTCTTGGAAGACTGGGCTAAGGAGGGAAATAGATTAATTGATTGGGTGTAGATGTTTCCATGTCACAACCGAGATTGCCTGGAATTAGTTTAACTTGTGCATGACTTCGTCAGCTTGGAGTCAAATTTAACCACCATCCCCTGGGGAATTAATTCATTAGCTTATTTAACACTGGTTTGGGGGTTTCTACAACAAACTATTCTTTTCCTTTCCTGAAGCATTAATCCAGTAAAGCATACTAGTGATAACAGAATAATTATTTGGGGAAGGGGGGGGAGTAAGTTCATCCCCAAGTGATGGAAGGCAAAGCTGTCTCCTTAACTATCAGCTCATGGGGAGGGGGGAGGACACAGCTGTTGAGTTCAATAGGTCATTGGGTAGAAAAGGTGATGGGCAGGGGAGCTGGGTGCCTGCTAGCTCAGGATTGACAAATCCCAGCTCATATTTGAGGCATCTGCAGGAAGTGTCAAGATGGTGGTTGGGATTGTGTGATCAAAGCTCTGCCCCTTTGTGTGTGTGTATGCGGAGGGCAGAGGGGATGGCTTTGAAGACAGCAGGAAGAATTATTACCAAGGCAGACGAGTCAGATAAGCAGGGCTTAAGCCTGGGCCAAGAAACTAACTTGAGGGAACATCTCAGACAAGCCTCTCTCCAATTCACAATGGGTATAGTCTGATCTATCTTTTTGTGAGCATAATGTTGACAAACATTTTTAAAAAAGAGGGGGCTTTCACTTTTTCACACGCACGCACATCACAAATATTCCTGGCCCACAGAAACCAACTCAAAACTGTCCGATAAGTGTATCCTTTCTGTCTGTGAAGAAAATGCTGCTTGAAATCCATGCATTGTCTTCGCTTGTCTTCTCTCCCATTCAGAATGTTCACGTGCTTTCCTAAAAGTTTCTGTCTTTCATTAGTAACGCTTGGAATAGAGTTGGTGTTACTGTCAATGAGTGGTGGGTCGTGCGGGGGAAGCAGGAGCCAAGAAGCAAAAGCTGACTAGGACAAAAGCTGGTTTGGCCAGGCCACATCCTCTATAAAATTCTACATTGTACAGAAAGCGGCGAAGGGAGCCTTTTAAATGGCTAGAAAGGTCTTCCAGCAGAGGGGATAAAACTGCAGCTTGAGATGTATCAATAATGACTCCTTTTGGGAACGGCCTTGTAGGCTTTCCATCAACAGTGGGGGTGTCCCCTCACAGAAAAGGCTTCCTGGGCTTGCAGAGAGTGCCTGGGATCCCGCATTGATCCTGCAATGCGGGTCAATGTCTGGGCCTCCTTGATTCCACTCGGTTTTCTTTTGTTTGCACATTTGCCTCTCTCAGGTTGCTAGGATACTTGAAATCTCCGAAGAGACGAGGAGGATCATGGGAGTGAAATCAGGCTTGGAACTGATTACCTTGCCCTACGGACACCAACTGCGCCTGGATCTAATTGAAAGGTGAGCACTGCCGTTGTGTTTCTCTCAGCAACATTGAGTTGTCGCGAGGAGGCTTTCTTCAAGGTCCACAATCACAAAACCTGCCGAGTGGGCAGTTCCCGGGTGGGTAGACCCTTCCCATGTTTCTGAATAAATCAGAGCAGGTCCCTTATGATTCCCAAGTAACCAGGACTGAACACTGAAACTATCCATGCATCCTATCAGGGCATTCAAAGTCTTATCAGAGCATGCTTTGGAGTTTGGGAATGAAGGGCCTGATGATCCTCATGTTGATGTAAGAATTTTAAATGGGGTCCTGATAACATATGAGCCACACTTCCCTTGGAACATTTAATTATAAATACATTTGTTAAGAGAGCCAGTTTAGTGCAGCAGTTAAGGCATCAGGTTAGAAACTGGGAGACTGTGAGTTCTAGTCCTACTTTAGGCACGAAGCCAGCTGGGTGAAGTGGGACCAATCTGTGTCTTTCAGCCTAGGAAGAAGAAGGCATCGACAAACCCCTTCTGAAATTTTGCCAAGAAAATTGCAGAGACTAGGCGAGGCAGCCACACACCAGGAGTCAACGCTTACCTAAGGGCACATTTAAAAAATTTATGCTTGTTAAGCAGTAAAAAAAAAAAAAAGAGAGAGAGAGAGAGAGAGAGAGAGAAAGTCTAATAGCTTGTATTGCACAGATCTCTTACATAAACAATCCTGCAGATCAAGTAATAAACAGTTTTGAAAAGCCCAAGGATTCCAACCTCACCCAATCTTTGGAATAAAAAGTAAAATGCTGCAGTTTGGAGACTTTAGCCACGTTGCCACAGTTTCCTGCTTCCAGAGAAGTCCTTTTTGGCAGATACAGGTGGTCTTCGACTTACAACAGTTCGCTTAGTGACCGTTCAAAGTTACTCCCACACTGAAAAAGGGGACTTATGACCATTTTTCACACTTATGACCATTGCAGTGTCCCCATGGTCATGTGAGATAGATTCAGATGGATGGCAACTGACTCACATTTATGACAGTTGCAGTGTCCTGGGGTCATGTGATCCCATTTTGCAACCTTCTGACAAGCAAAATCAATGGGGAAATCAGATTCACTTAACAACTATGTTACTAATTTAACAACTACAGTGATTCACTTAACAAATACGTCAAGAAGAGTCGTAAAATGGGAGAAATCTCACTTAACAGATTTCTCACTTAGCCACATAAATTTTGGGCTCAATTGTGGTCATAAGTTGAGGACTACCTGTAGTTGTCCTTTTCTTGCTGCACCATAAGACAATTCACCTTGAGACACCTTGGATAGATGCATTACTGTTTCTTCATGTTTAGAACAGTGTAGCAACACTTATCAAATGGAGCTTATGGATGAGATTGTTTAAAGGACAAGATCTTCCCTAGGATGAAGACTATGTCCATCAAGGTTGTTCCTCATTCTGGAAACATAGAAACCTGCATATTAGGGGATTCTGTTCATCAAGGGTAGGGTAGGGCTTCCCTAGATGCCAAGATAACAACACTCAACCTTTCCCAGGTCATCAGAAAGGCACTAGCTGTACAATGTGGAGCACAGCACTAGGTTGATATGAGTGTATCATGCAAATCACCATGTATTGTGAAAATCCATGGCTATTTTCTGAGAGACACTAAAGAAACCACTATATGCCAGCCAGCAAACAACAGAATGGAAGGGTGGGGTTGGAGGTTGCCTCTCTCTTTCATTTCCTTCAAGAATTAAAAAAAAATAAAAATAACAAAAATTCCTCTTTGCACTCAGTGCGAGAAAAGCACTGAGCTTCATAACTATTTACATAATGGAAGGTCAGAAGGATTTTAGAGCCTTTGACTCCAAAGCCTCTAATTTCCCAAACACTACACATGAACCACAAAATTCTCCCCCACCAATGTGGGGGAAGGAAAGGCTTATGGATGCTTTTGCATTGGCCAGGAAGGGTTGAACTAATGCTGATCTTCACCTTGAAGTCTAACCTCTCCTTTTTCCAAAGTGCTATTGTTTCATTGCAGAATGTAATTGGTTGCATTCATTTATTCAAATCTTATTAAAATATTTTCTGGATAATTACACAGGAAAAATTTAAGAGTTAACTTAGATCCATGTTTATCCATAGCTGCCATAGTTCTATGGGATTCATATTGGATTTAAGGCAATGAAGCCTAATTTGCATTGATTTCTGTGGGTCTCTATAGAGTGACGTGTCCAGCTAGATGGCAGCACTTATCCAATCTTGGCTGATCTCAAAAAGCTAAGCAGAGGGGAGGGTTGGCTAATACTTGGATGGGAAATCAGGAGAAAAGACCAGGAGTGCCAGCTAGGAAGTTCAGAACAAGAGAGTGGTAAATCAATTTCACATTGTTGCCCAGAAAACTGCAGGAACATAATCATGAATCTAAGCTCAAGTCAACAAATGATTCAAATTTTAAAGAGAACTGAATTTAAATCAAGTTCATTATTTTAATATATTGCAAATATTTACAAAAGTGCACCAATAGCTTGTTTGAGTCTGTGCTATGATACCTGAAGCAGAGGAGGAATACTGTTTGTCATAACTGTATAAATCAAACAGGTCAAAACTCAATACTCAATTTTCAATCAATTAAAAATACTCCTTTTTTTTTAACACTCAAGAATTCTAGAAACAGCAGGTGTGCATTTCTCTGTGCCGATTGGTTTGCTTCTTCTCATCAAAATGACAATGGGAATCTAGTGATGCCAACATCCCAGATCCTTTTTTTGTTGTTGTTGCTTGAATTCACAGGGAGTGTAGCGTCTTTTTGGTAGCCCTGACTATACCCGATTTGTTTTCTCTCTAGGCATACTACGATGGCAATAGGAATTGCGGTGGATATTCTTGGCTGCACGGGAAATTTAGAAGAGCGTGTTGCAACATTAAACAGGATTATCCAGGTTGCAGTCGAACTAAAAGACTCCATGGGGGATCTGTATGCCTTCTCAGCTATAATGAAAGCTCTGGAAATGCCTCAGGTAAAATGGAAATCTTATATGCGGATGTTCGGGATAATGAATATTTCTCGAAAGGCCAACAATATGCAAACAAAATCAACTGTTGCCAAGGTCCATTAGATCTGCCTCTGCGGATCTCCCTGTTCGCTACTCCCAGCTGGCAGCTGAATATTTATTGAAACGAACTGCTGACTTAAGGGAATCAAGCATGAGCTTTTTCACACTCCTGTACTGGGTTGTAGAACGACTGCCTGGGAAAAGCCCACCTAAAATCATAGGCAAAAACCTATCTTTGAAACTCTTTTAAGTGCACCAGCCATCCTAGTTAGGGGAGGGAGGGCTGTAAAAAAACTTAGCACTGCCCCTCCCGGCTTATCTTGCCATGCCTTGGTTTTGATGGACTCCATCTTCCATTGCGCTATGTTCAATGAGATAATATTGTAACATATGGCAGGAAAAGCATATTTCCCTTTTTTGCCCTCTGTAGATCTCACGGTTGGAGCAAACGTGGACCAGCTTGAGGCACTGTTATACACAAACGGCGATTATGTATGAGAAACAGCTGAAACCTTTCAGCAAACTCTTACATGAAGGAAAAGGTGAGTGTGTGGCTATCTAGTTACATAACATTTTTCATTGTTGCCGAGGGACTTCAATTAAGCCTTAAGGGCACATCCATTATTCCCTTAATGGAAAGTGTGTAAAAAAAGTCACATCCTATCAAGGACAGCGAATGGGCAGAATATATTTGACTTAATTACATCCTGCTTTGCTTTTGTTATTTTTCTTGTCCGGGGAAGAATAGAGAGCCTGCAGCCAAAGAAGATATGTACAATTGCTGATGTGTAAGTTCTATGAAAAAGGCCTCAGATGCACTTTCTCTGGGTTTGTTTTTTTAAAAACACGCCAAAATACAGGTAGTCCTTGACTTAACAACAGTCCATTTAGTGACCGTTCAACGTTACAATGACGCTGAAACTTATGACCGTTTTTCAAACCACCATTGTGGCATCCCCTTGGTCATATAATAAAAATTGGGATGCTTGACAACTGACTCATATTTATGATGGTTAGTGTCCCAGGGTCATGGGATCACCTTTTGGGACCTTCTGACAAGAAAAGTCATTGGGGAAGCCAGTCACTTATCTTCCATGTTACTAATTTAACAACTGCAGTACAGTTGCACTTAACAACTGTGGCAAGGAAGGTCGTACAATGGGGCAAAATTCACTTAACAAATGTCTCACTTAACAACAGAAATGTTGGCTCAATTGGGGTCCTAAGTTGAGGACTACCCGTAATTGTCCTAGGCCTCCTGTTTTGTCGTAACAATTGGTTGCATAATGAATTTCCTAATGAAAAGTGATCAATGATCAATTTTCTTGCCAAAGTTAAGGACGTTTTATGAAAAGAAAGCTGAATTAAAAAGGGAACAATAACTGTCTCTACACTTGGTTCACGCTGCTTATTGGGGTACTTAGATGTGTAATATATGTATTTATTTATATTTCTAATCCAAATAATTAGATGTTTTCCGCAAAATTATTGAAAATGCTAAAATCGGGAGGGAACCCAATACTTTAAGCATGAATGTTGTATGTTTTTGAAGGTATACTCACAAGAAACGGCACATATAAATATAATAAAGAATATGTAATATATAATGCAAGCACTTAAAACAATTATATATTAATAGGTAATTCCTTAAGTGGATACCGAAACTGAGACGATTCTCTTCCTTATTTCCAACAACTATCTTAATTTGGTAGGAGCACTCAGAATGAGTTCTCTGATGACTGAAATGCTGGGTAGACATGGAGAATTTCTGACCCTAAACCAGCTGTGCCATTACAAACCAGAACTAGGCCCAGAAATTAGACCTACCTAGCCAAACATTGTAGAGGTAGTCCTTGACTTACAACCACGATTAGAACTGGAACTTTGGTTGCTAAGCAATGAATCGTTAAGCGAGTCATCCATGTAACTGGGCCCATTTTTACCACCGTCATTAAGTGAATCACTCCAGCCGTTAAAGTGAATTATCCGATCATCCAGTGAATCCATCTTCCCCAATTGGCTTTGCTCGTCAGAAACTGGTCAGGAAGGTTGCAATCAGTGGCAATCAGGTGGCCGAGAGATGCAGCAGCCATCGTAAATACAAACTGGTTGCCAAGAGGTCAAATTGCAAACACGTGGCTACGTGCGTGGTGCGATGGTTGTAACTTTGAGGATGGGTCATTTTTTCCAAGGCCATCGTAACTTTAAACCAGGGGTCACCAACCTTTCAGACCTCAGGTACCACTAAATTCATAACTTTAAATCCCGTGGACCACTAATATGAATTAGTGATGGGATGGGGTCCTTCAGGCACTTAGCGTGGCTGCCTGTCAGCAAAGAGAAACGCCCGGGGTCAACCCTAGCTTTCCTGTCCATTGCAGCTAGGAATCTCAAATATGACCAAGAATGAATGTTTGTCTTGTAGTCAGCCCGGGCACTAGATGCCACCCCCCCACCCTGCAAGCTCTGTCTCTCGAGGAACCCAGCTGAAGTTCCGTGCACCGCTCACTGAAGCACCTGGACTCCCAAGGAGGAAGGGAGGGGCTGGAGCTATTAAACAGGCAGCCAAGCTAAATGCCTGAAGGACCCCATCCCATCAGCGAGTGGGATTAATTGCTCTGGCAGGCTGTATCCAGCCCAGGGGCCATAGTTTGAGGATCCCTGATTTAGTGCAATATAAAAAACGCAAAAATGCAACCACCAGTTGGTGACCGCTGCCTTAAACCATCGTTAAATGAACAGTTGTTGAGACCTGCCTGTAGTAACAGAAGGTTGTGTTACTGCATTTCCATGAAAGACCTATGGGAATCTACGCTTGGTATCTAAAGTTGCAGGCTATAGTCTAGTTCAGGGCTGTCAAACTCCTGGACCGCAGGCCGGATGCGCCCAGTTTAGCGAAGGAGGGCGGGAGAAAGTCCCGATATGTCACGTGACGCCACCATGACGACTTGAGTTTGACACCCCTGGTCTAGTTAGTAGAGCAATTTGTCATAGCCATAGTGCTAACATCGGGTGCTTTTCATTTCTTTGTTTTCAGAGATCACTTGTGTGTCGCAAAACGTCGTCACCGTGCCGTTGCTGATGCCTCTGGTTACCCTGCTAGAACGTCAGACTGTGGTCTTTGAGGGAATGGATGTGTGGGAAAACACTGACCAAAGCTGTGATATCATGCTGAAACATTTGGCAACAGCTCGTTTGATAGCACAAAACGCTGAAGAGTATAGCGCAAATGCAGAAAGGATCCTTACAGGTAGGGAAAAAAAGATAATAGACCTCTTGATACGGCTGTAAGGCTTTTAGTAGTTAAGCTCATAAAAAGAGACACAGGAGACAATCGAGCCCAGGGCTGTGTAAATGCAGTCTTAGACAACAAGGTTGTTTCCACTCTTATTTATGTGCCTGACAGATGATTATGTTGCTGGTAATTTAAAGAAGGCAGCTTTACCTGAGTTGACCCATGTCCCTTCTCATTCCCTGAACTGTAAACAGGAAGAGCTGGGATTGGACTGACTTTCAATAGCGCTTGTGAGGAAATATGTGGCCTTCCTAGGGACTTTGCATGACTCATTTAGCAACTTTAGAACGTATTCTTAGCTACCTTTGGAGAAAAGCTGTTTCTAAGATGATAAAAACGGGTTGGAATGTTTATTTTTTAAAAAAGAGTAAAGCCAGGGCTTAAGTTTGGTTGTTCATTTTGTCCTCTTAGGCAGAGATGTAGCCATGTAGAAGAATCAGTCATCTAACTCAGTGAGATTCTATTACAGCATTTCTAAACTTCGGCAGTTCAAAGATATGTGGATTTCAACTCCCAGAATTCCCCAGCCAAGATGGCTGGAGAATTCTGGGAGTTGAAGTCCACACATCTTCGAGCTGCCAAAATTAAGAAATATTGCTGTATAGCCATTATTTGTTGTATATATTCTCTGCATGTGTATTTCAAATCCCATATTCATTCCACATGGGGGGGAAAAGAATCTTGCAATTGGGAGATGATTTAGATCAGGGGTTCCCAACTGGGGTACTCACACCCCCTGGGTGTGTGAGATGATATTCCAGGGGATGTGAAAACTTGGGTTTAGAAGTTTCAAAATTATAGTGTATATGCATAACTATATATGCATATAATTATTTACTTTTGTAAGGGGTGCGAGAATACTGTATATCAGAAGCATTCTAGGGGTATGGCAGGGGTGGGTTCTACTTACCTTTACTACCGGTTTGTAACGGGGCCGCGTGTGCTCGCTTCGCTTGTGTGTGTGCTCTTCTGCGCATGCGCAGAAGCATTTTAATGATGTCGGGGTCGGTGGGAGGAGCCTCCCGCCGGTTTTACTACCAGTTCTATAGAACCGGTGTGAACCGGGGGCAACCCACCACTGGTGTGTGGTATAGAAAAGGTTGGGAACCCCAATTTAGATCAACTACCGTATTTTTCAGAGTATAAGACGCACTCCCCCCGTCTTTAAAAGTGAGTGAAAATTCCAGTACGACTTATAGATTGAATATGGGCCTGTTTTTGGACTCCAGAACCGTCCATGGGTTGCGTTTTCACCTTCTCTGGCCCCCAGAAGCACTCTGCAGTGCTCCGCACATCCCCTTTTTGGCCTCCCAAAGCCTCCGTGTATCCCATTTTCACCCTCCCTGGCCCCCAGAAGCACTCTGCAGGCCAAAAACAGGTGAGGTTTTGGCAAAATGGGATGCATGGAGGGTTCAGGAAGCCAAAAACGGGCTTGTTTTTGGCCTGCAAAGTGTTTCTGGGGGCCGGGAGGGGTGAAAACTGAATGCACGGAGCCCAAAAACTATTTTTTTTTGTTTTCATTCTCTAAATCTAGGTGCATCTTATAGTCCGGTGCGTTTTATAGTCCAAAAAATATGGTACTTTGCCCATTATATTGTCATGTTTTCTCCAGGGAGAACCTACAGCAACCTCAAATCATGTGCTGCAGTCAAAGGTGACATGCAGCTGGCTTAAGTACATGCAGCACTTGGTAGCAAAGACTATATTTTATAGGTAACATTTGTACATTTCCATTTTCTTCACCAGGTTTTCAGCCAGATGAGGCAATGAACGAAATCTTCAAAACAGAATTTCAGATGAGATTGCTCTGGGGCAGCAAAGGAGCACAGGTCAACCAAAATGAAAGATACGAAAAATTCAATCAAATTTTAACTGCACTTTCCCGAAAATTAGAACCTCCTCTTACCAAGCAGATTGAACATAGAAATGCCTGATGGACTCTCAGCTAAAAAGAAATTGGTATACTTACCAAGAAAACATTTTTTTAAAAAGGAAAGCTGTAATTTATGTTGCTTATTTCTTAATTCCCTAGGGCAAAGACTGCCAAAAAAAACCCCTTTAAACAAAATACTTCCTTGGGAGTATTTGCTGCCTGCCAATTCCCTTCTATGCTGCTAGTGTGAATTTTTTTTAAAAAAAAATCCTGTTATTTCCCCAATCCCTCCCCCCCCCAAAAAAAACAAAAACAAATTTCAGGTCAATCAAAAATCATATAGCAAACACTGCATCTATACCCAATTGAGAATCAGGACACTACTTCATGGATTATTATTACTCTTATTCTGAAGAAACTGCCGTAGCCCTAGATGGGGTATGGAAAACGTGGTTATACTGTCAAAATTTTTTTGTAAAGTTCCTCTGATATCAAGCAGAATTTGTAAACTGTATTTATGTACATTTATTTATGAGTTGCTAATATTGATTTGTGATTTATAAAGGATTATTTATTTGTTATAATTGTTACCTTTCATGGACATCTCCAGTCCACTCTAAAAAAGTGATCATTTTAGGACTTATATCCAATAATATTATTAACAGTCTGTTTTGTAAATATAAATAGAAGTTAAAGAAACGGCTCTTTAGGCGGTATCAGTTGTATGATATCCCTTAAATAGATATGGAAAATTTTATAATAGCTGTGAATTAAAGAGTAACACTTTAAATATTTTATGCCTTACTTTATTTTTTATGCCTTATTTTATTATGTCAATGAAACACAAAATGACTTGTTCGGGGACTTAACGTATTAACTATATCAATGTCTGCATTCACACTGTTAAGGTAGTAACAGGGGTACACAACTCTTTCTTTCTTGCTGCCATATTGCTTCTTACCTTTGAGTGTAATTGATAAAATTTACTTCCTCACAAACATTTATAAATTTTCCACTCCCATAATAGCTTAGAGTGGCCTAGTGTAAATACAACTAAATTAAAAGCAGTTAAAACAATAGTATTAAACACTAGAATTGTGAATCATAAAAAGATTAAAAAGTGTGGCAAATCTACGTATGGTGTGTATATCATCTATCTAATCTATATCTTATCAATATATCTATATATACACATACAACTCTCTTTTTACAAATCTGCAATCTCTTAATTTGAGGTATAGTTAGGGCGACTGGATGGAGTTGAGCGTGTACTGGCCGGATGCCCTTCCTGATGCCATGCTGAGTTCACAGCAGATATTTTTTCTTTATGCCCTAGGAGAAACATCTGCCTCTATCTAGAATTGAACTCTCAACCTTCCAAGTGGGAGGCGAGCACCACTAGGCTACTCTGTGTGTGTGTGTGTGTGGGTGGGTGGCGTTTGTGTGTATCAATCTACAAATGTGTTAACTAAAATTACATAAAATGTATCTGAAACTGCATTGAATTATCTGTGTAAACAGGAACCTATCCTGGGATAACCTGGTCTATCAAGGTCCAATGACTCTTTTAAACTGCCCTGCAAAATCTTGCCATTGTAATACATGCCAGTTCATCTGCAAGTAGCATCTGAGCACAAGCTGAATCAGAATGAAGGACCAGTATCACAAGGACTAGAGCTTTCAGCCAATACTACTTTTCATGTTTGCCATCCAAAACTGAAGGGAGAGTATGGTACAGCCTTGGACAAGAGTGAAAACTTTCTTATGGATGGGTGTTTCTGGTTATGTGAAATAGTGGACAGCAATGACTATATATTTGCTGATGAGAGGAAGGCTAGAACCTTCCCTAGACAACTTTGTTGGA
Organism: Ptyas mucosa; assembly: GCA_012654045.1. Taxonomy (NCBI): domain Eukaryota; kingdom Metazoa; phylum Chordata; class Lepidosauria; order Squamata; family Colubridae; genus Ptyas; species Ptyas mucosa. The sequence goes on from WNWU01000004.1 coordinate 48,216,620, forward strand.
CATATAGTTTTCAGAGTGCCCAATATTCATGGTCAATTTTATGTTCTACTCACCCGCTTACTATATGTTCACATTACAAATCTGAGCCTTTTCAATGTTTTCCATTGTCCATGACTATTGCCAAACTTTTGCATTGTGGACCTATAAAATTGAAGCCACTTGATGGCATTTATCTGTATCACTTATCAATCATATTTTCTATGAAGTTACTTTAAATATCATCAGGTACCTTGGTTTAATAGATTCAAATCCAAACATCTTCACATCCTGCAAGGTGGTGGGTTTTGTTTTCCAGTGACTGATTCTTCCTATATTACTTTATATCAGGGCTGTCAAACTCGTGGCCCTTAGGCCAGATGCGTCACATGCTGGCCACGCCCAGTTTAGCAAAAGGGGAAAAAGTCCTGATTACGTCACTTGACGCTACGAGTTTAACAGCCCTGTTTTATATGGATTTTTTGTTTAAAAATATCAAAAGGCTTTAAAATATATGCATGTCTTCCACCATTGCAGATTTTTAAAAAATAATTCTCTCGTGAAAGAATTGAGTGAGAGCTATTTCACTGCTAGTTTTCACAAGCAGTAATGGGTTAAATGACTATAATACTAGTATGAATTTCACCAAATTGCGAAATTGTGGTAGTGCTGTACTACCAAACTTTTATCTTACTGTTCACTGTGAGCTAAATTAGCTTTTTTTAGGATTTTCCTTTCATGTTGGAAATAGTAATTTTAAAAAATCTTTTTTGTTGTTCTAATTATACAGACGTTTGCTGTTTTAACCAGTAACACAATTTACTGACTAACCCATTTAAAGTCATACGCTGAGGGAAGAATAATATATCATCTCTTTTTTCCTCTCCTCCTAATCAAATATCCCTCAATGACTTAGGGAAAAAGAAGACATCTATCTTCCTCTTTGTACTCTGGAAGTCATGGTGAGCATGACATGAATCCCAAGACAGAGGAAACAAGCAAACTTAATAAAAGGGATTTAAATCCACCATGGCCTGCCCAGTCAACTGGAAAATGTGAAGCTTTTATTTTAATAAGCTAGTAAGGCAGACTGATAGCAGACCTTTTAGGACTGCTTTTGAAATCTATGGCTGAATACTTGCATTATCAGTTCCAAACAGAGACTTTTCCATCAGCACCTTAACCTATAGTTTCAGAATTCAAATGAATACACAAATTTTAGGACAATGCTTTTTTTTTTTTTTGTGGAAAATTTATGAGCTGAACACGAATGATCCAGCTGGGATTAGGAAGGCAAGAGAAAACTGAGAGGGGAAAAAAAGGAGGATAAGAAAATGGGAAGAATCATTTCCTTTTCATAGTAGTCCTGAAATCCGAGACCCACCATGCTAAAACTATGTAGGTCAGGACAAAAAAAAAAAATCTCTAGGAATTTTGGAATCCTCCCAAAAGCTTCTGTTTGCATGTGTGCAGTTCCACCAGAAGCCGCACTGAAGTGTATTGTTTCAGACTTTTCTCCAACTTTTCTCTGGCAGGCATTTGCATTGTGCTGGGAATTCTATGCTCCTTATTTGTTTACGGAGGCCAAATATAAATACAATTCTTTGTTGCATCGTTGTTTAAACATGCCAAAAGTGCTGCCGTTTCTAAGTGTTCGTGTAATTAGTAAAGCTTTAGTGTAATCCCAATCTGGATTCGTCTGCATCTTTGGCAAATTAGGTGGCGTATAAAGAGAACTGAAAGTCACCTGAGAAACCTTGTAAAGAATTTAAGTAATCCCAAGGAATAATTCTGGATTGGAGGACTAACAGTGAGGAAAACAAGGGAGATTTGTTTTCCTGGTGCAACTTTTGCTTCCCTTCACCACCCGAGCATATTTATGACAAATTAAACAAGACAAAAGTCACCTATTGACTTGCCTGCAACAGAAGACAAAGAAATGATCAGGGCCATGAAAAGATTGTTTAATTCCATGAAAATATCTTGAAGAGAACGACTATTATTTAACAAAGCATTTAAACATTTAAAAAATCAACACGTGCACGAAAGATTAAAAATTACTGAAAAGTTATGACTCAGACAATTAATTCTCAACATTTCAAAATAATTTTAGCCAACTGTGCAAGTACAAAGATTTTTTTCCTCCCCTTTACATTTAACTACCCTCATAAAGGTCGCTTTATACCACAGGAAGGAAAAGATCCTCCTGAGGAAACAAATCCTGCCTTACAAAAACAGTAGCACAAAAGAACTATTAGTCCTTTACTAGAAGTGTTAAAAGCAGCTCAAACTGGCTGTTAAGCTAAATCCATAGGGTTCTTGGCTGGAAGAGTGAGAACCTAATCATTGTCTTTCATTTGGAACTTTAAAATAAAAAGCCAGCATTAAACGAACAACTATTCGATGTAGTTTGGTCAGTAATGGCATACGGTCACATTATTATAAATAACCCTGTTTACAATATCCCAAAACTCTAACCTTTAGTGTTTTATCACCCTCAATGTAAATACACTAAATCATCTGTGTAATAGTGGCACACTTAATAGTAAAAAGGAAGAAATTTCCACACAAGAGTCACACAGATTTAGTTTTACTGATAGTACAACTGCTAGTAACACTGAAAAAAGTTCTAAAGGAATCCAGCATTGCTGTGTTCAAATATTGCTTTGATTCCCACCTTTAGAAAAGCAGGATTTTAAATATTACCACAAACAGCAGAAAGCTGGTTTATGAAGCTTAATTTAACTGTTCCTTTGCCCTTCCCCTCCCCTCCCCTATACTAAGATTACCCTATTTTGCTTAGATTCGATGTTTTCATTAACATAATTCACAAATGGCAGACAAATAACATGAGCAATGACGGGGTGCTGCAGACAACTATATTTACATGTATAAATGTGTCCAAATCGCAATGTTTACAAATAAAAGTGCACATAGATCATTACAAAGTATCACTCCAATGTTTAACTGGTCCTTACAATAAAGCATACTTGGAAATAGACGAGCACTGCAGTTCATTTAAAAACTGGTGTCTTCTCCCATCCCCAACTCAAAAAAATAGGCAATTAAAAAAAGGCTCCATAAAAATCCTATTAAAAACATTCATTGGACGTAAAACAAAATCGATACATGTACTTTTGTTTTTCAATGTGTCACGTTCACAATGCACCTTGTGTTGTGGAATGGTAGAGATCGAGAAAACATCTACCATTGGCTACCAACAGCTGCAGAACTGTAGAAAGATTCAGGAGGTCATACAGAGCTGAGACCCAATAGCCCTTGGCGGGATACTGAAGTGGTATTGTTGGCAATCAACAGATTTAGGCACTCGAGAGTTTAAGGCAGCATCTGAATGACAAGCACTTGATTTCTGAAAAGAGTTGGTTGTCGTACAGCGGCAAAACTGTGCTCTTTATTATCCTAGGATTTCAGTGCTCATGAGAAAGTATTGAGGTGCTGAGGATAGGCTGGAATGGCCTGGTGCTGAGATGTATTCCATTCCCAAAGCAGAATGAATGTTACTTTCACAGCCGGTGTAGCGCCAAAGAACTGGAATGGTCACAATGAAGAAGATAAAACAAACAAACAAATTACAGCGACATAAACGGGTAGGGAAATAAAAACTTTAGTGCTGGAGGTTGCTACAAATGCAAGAGACGAGGAAGAGCTATGGAAGTACAAAACATTAGGCGAACATGCCTGACGCGTTATCTAGACATGCAGGAAAAGGTTAGGGCGAGCATGGAAGTGGCACAGGCAGAAGACTGTCAATGACAAGATTTCGACTGAATGCTGATTTTAAAAATGGATATGGAAAAAGGAAGCAGCTGAAACAGCCAATATAAAATGCAAGTGGTAAACAGCTAGCATTTCAGAACGTCAAACTATGGAGAGGATATGTTTTCAAACTGGGGTGTTTGGTTCTGTTGGAATGGAGCTTTAGCTTACCACAATTTTGAACACACAAGAGAAATGCTAACATTGTTAGTGAGAAACATATGCCTACATGCTTTCATGCAACTGGCTTTCCCCCATCTTGCTGGGCCTAACACCCTCCCCCAAAAAAGCAGCTGCATGTAACCTCCTTCAACATCTCGCCCATTTTCTCAGATACCCGCTTCAGGAACCTGCAATCCGAGAGGAAAAGAAGAACAGAACAGAATTACCAGGGGCCGTTCAAAAAAGAGAAGCACAGTCATTTTTTTTTCTTTACAAACATCCACCTCAGATTATTACGATTATACTAGATAAAATGGCTCAGATCCTTTGCAAGAGTTCTCCATGTCACACTTTCTAGGTAAGACCTTCACTCAGTAGAAAATTAGTGCAATTTAACTTCCAAATGGTCCCTAGCATCCAAGTGAAAATGTACAAGTATGAAAGCCCAAGTAATACAGGTTAGAACACTCCAATTCTAATCATTTGATACCACAGATTAACATCCTCATAAAACAACCCGATGCCGGCAGGAAAACTTCTCCACGTACAAAGACCTTATCTGTTCATTTTTTAACAAAAGGAACTATCCGCATTTATTCCTATGGGCACTTTCTATTGGGATGAATGGAACCAAGAAAGAGAGGCCTGCAGGAAGCAGTTGTAACTATTCTGCGCTTTTTGAACAAGACAATTAACAAGAGAAATGTGCCAAGTGTTGGCACGAGAGGCTGGGACTCTTCAGTTGTGTATACAGAAACGTACAAATTCTCCCCAATACGAGAAAGAGCAAAAAAGGAGCCGATCAGCAAGCTATGCGGCCACTATAGCCCTTGCAATCTTTTGCATGTAGCATTTTTAAGAATCTCAGATTTGATTTTGAAAGGAAAAGCTGCAAAAGTACTTACAGAATAGGAATGTTTGTAAGCCTATATCGCAACTCCCTAGGTTCCATTACATGCAGGCAATAGCATGCAAGTCAAAGTTTTCCTTTATTTCTGCATAACTTTACATTGTATTAGCCTGCAGACTGTTCTTACAAAATGTGTGCAGGGTATTAATGGGCGGAGGGCAATGAGAAGAGGAGTTGCTGTTCAGAAAATAAAAGTTAAAACGCCGATCTTCATTTTCATTTAATTAGGTTTAGTTATTGCTTGGATACTGGAACAAGCTCTGGTTCAAGAAGAATAATCGATTGCCCAGAGATGGGATACCCTCATGAAACAATTTGTTCTAAAATGACTTTCTTTTAAAAGGAAGAAATAAGCTTTACAAAAATAACATTAAAACAATAAAAACCAATAAAATACGGCCTGACCGTGTACTGGAAAAGAAGATGTACAAGTACATTAAGCAAAGATGGCACTGAGAACGATCTAAGTTATTTATGCGCAGACATTTTCCAGTTTCAAAACTGAATTCTTAGTTTGGGCTCCTGTGGTCAATCACATATTGAAAGGACTCCTAAGCGGTTTTGGACTTTTTCCATCCAATTACGAGCTTCAGTATTCATTAAGCAATGTTCATGGACAAGATGATGGACTGGAGATTAGATATAGGTTACTGCACCTTTACTGTTTTTTTCTAGAGTTACATCTATGTAGGTAGTTGGCACATATCCTTCTTCTCCATTCTGCCTCCGAGCTCTTGTCCATCCATCTCCTTTATCTTCCTCTATAATATACAAAACCTCCCCCTCTTTCATGGCAAGGGTACCTTCATTGTGACCTAGGAGGAAATCAAAACAAAGGGTAGTGGTTAGGGTTTCTTGTTCCCTTGTAGGATTTAAAGCTAGTCTCTTTCTCAGCCCTCATTTTTCATTCTGGGAAGTGGGGATCATCAGTTCTCTGCAGTGGAACATATGTTTCAAATGTAAGCCAACAGATGAAAACCTGGTCTCTTGTTGCAAAGTTGAACCCTTGCCAACGACTGCTTTTCTAATCTAACATATTTATTTTGTTATAATGCAGAAGTACTATTGCCATTAAATAGAAACGCGTTACTGCGTGTATTTCTCAGAACTTAAACCAGATGCATTATAAAAATTTACATACAATTGTATTTAGATATCCGGGGGGAGGGGGTGTAACTGCGTACAAAGATGCACACACAATGTTGTGTTGGGGTGTGTGTGTGCACACATGCATAGAGGAATGTGCACCTATACCGAGCTTAAATTAAATTCTTTGAGAGTTCCAATGTCCTGCAACTGGCTGGTGGCTGATTGCTCATTAAGAAAAGATTGCTATCTGTGTGATATGTCTTTGGTAGGGAGAGATTTAAGAGTTCTACTGTAGCATTTACTTGGATACTTCTTTCTTAGACAGGCTGTCAAATATAAAAGCATGCTAATTATAGCTAATAATGCTATGCTGCTGAGCTTTCATGTTGCCAAATTCAGAAAATTGAGTTTGTTGAGTTTTTCAAGTTGGTTGAAATACAAATACAACCTTACCAAGTGTACTATGCATTAGGAAGAAGCCTCCAGCCAACAACCAGAGAAGCCAGTATTTCTGCAACATGGTTATGTGGAGCATTCAGCAGAGACTAGCCCTACTTTTGTGGTAAATTAAATGCTTTGAGTTCCAATTGTTCTTATAGTGTAACACTCTTTAACACTACAAATCGTGTTTTGTTGAACAATGAAAATTCAAAATATTCTGGATTGATTCAAGGTCACTTCCATTTATTCTACATGTAGGCTTAAGTCAAATTCACCTTACCATCAAATGGATATATAGCTTTACAATGTCCTATAGCTGGCAAAGGATCATCATCTTCAAACTCGTCATCAAATTCATTATGGGGGCCATGCTGCTGGGGTGGGCTCCGAACTTCTTGGTTGGCATCATCTGTGTAGCTCCCCTCCGGACTAAAATGTAATAGATAACAGAAAGCACTTTTGCATTTCTCTAACCAAATTTGCATAGTTTTTCATCAGTTAAAACAGAATCTCAAACGTGTTTAGATTTTATTGCAAATCGTGAACCTTTGTGAAGTAAGCATTAAACCCATCCTATTATGGACCTGAGTACTGCACAAACCAGAAAAAGGGCTGAGAAAATATCTATAGACTCCTCATATCCTGAACATGATCAATTTCAATTTCTCCCCTCAGGATGCTGCTACAGGGCATTGCATGCCAAAACTATTGAAGGTAGTTTTTCTCCCGTGCCATCACTCTACTGAACAGCTATTTCCCACAGCACTGTCTAATTTCTCATCTTTTCTCACCCTCTCATCTTTCCTACTATTTTCTCCTATTGGTTTGATTTATGATTTATCAGTTGTTGTTTATTATGATCTATGACCTATTATTTGCTGTTTATATGTACACTGTGAGTTTATGCACCAGAAACAAGTTCCTTGTGTGTCCAATGACACTTGGCCAGTAAAGAATTCTATGATTCTTATAAAATGGACGTTGTCTTACCTGAACGTCCTTTTTCGGAACGCTGCGGATACACTCCAGCACAGGGACATACCCAAGCCTAACTTCCAGGGCCGGGCAACTGACTGCTCCCACCAGAACCAACAGAAACCACACTCTGAAGAACCCGACGTCCAAAGGACGCCTCAGCCGAGGCGTATGCATCAATACGGTAATGTCTGATGAAAGGAGACAAGGAAGTCCAAGTAGCCGCTCTGCAAATGTCCAGGATGGAAGCCTGAGTCGCCCAGGCAGCCGAAGTAGCCGCACTGCGAGTAGAATGCGGCAAAATCCGCGCCGGCACCGGACGAGCCCGACGTTCATAAGCCGCAGCGATGCAAGCCTTAATCCACCGACCGACCGTGGCCGAAGACACCTTCTGCCCCATTGACGCGGGATGGAACGAAACAAAAAGCGCCTCCGTCTTCCGAAACGACGCCGTCCTGCGAATATAACGTCGCAAAGCCCTGCGGACGTCCAGAGTGTGCCAAAGAACCTCACGATCATGTCTAGGTGACGGACAGAAATCTGGAAGCACCAACTCCTGCGAACGATGAAACCAGGAATTAATCTTGGGCGTAAACGCCGGGTCCAACCGCAACACCACAGTGTTCGCATGAAAAACGCATAAGTCTTTGCGAACCGAAAGCGCCGCCAGCTCCGACACACGCCTAGCCGACGTAATCGCCAACAGAAAGGCAACTTTGAACGACAGGAACTTAAGTGAAACCGACCCAATGGGTTCGAAAGGAGACATTGTAAGGGCCTGCAACACTAGGGGCAAATCCCAAGAAGGATACCGATGGACCGTGGGTGGTCGTAAATTCGTAGCCCCGTGCAAAAAATCCCTCACCCACGGGTGGTGAGCCAGAGAGGGGTACGGAGGGAAAGAAAGGACCGTGGCCAAGGCCGCCACCTGCCGCCTCAGTGTGGACGGAGCAAGACCCTTGTCCAATCCAGATTGAAGGAACCCCAAAACATCCTGAACAGTAGCCGACGTGGGATCAACATGAGCACCCGCACACCAGCGACAAAAGGCCCCCCACGATGCCTCGTAGATCCTAGTCGTAGAAGGCCTGCGAGCCGCCTGCATAGTGCCAATCACAGCGTCCGGAATAAGACCCCTCTTCAAGATGATACGCTCAAACGCCAAACGGCCAACTGGAGCCAGCGAGGGTCCGGGTGTCGGATGGCCCCCTGACACAACACCAACCGATGCGGAGGTATCACCCACGGATCCATCACCGAGAATTCGACCAGATCCGCGAACCACTGTCTGCGAGGCCAAAAGGGAGCCACCAACAACACCTCGGCTCTCTCCGTAATCATCTTTCGAACCACCTGCGGGATCAACGTGAGCGGTGGAAAGGCATAAAGGAGGCCCGCAGGCCATGGGCAACGCAAAGCGTCCACGTTTTCTGCCAACGGGGACGGATAACGGGAGATGAACTGGGGAAGCTGTGCGTTTGCGGCGCTGGCGAACAGATCCAACACCGGCTGCCCGAACCGAAGCGTGGCCTCCCTGAACAGGCTCGGAAGCAGCTGCCATTCTCCCTGGTCGATCACCTCCCTGCTGAGCCAATCTGCCCTGACGTTGGCCGTCCCGGAAATATGGTCCGCCCTGATCGATAGCAAGTTGCGCTCCACCCAACTGAACAATCTCTCCGACTCGAACATCAGGGATTTCGACTTGGTCCCCCCTTCTCTGTTCACATGCGCCTTCGCCGCCGTGTTGTCCGTGAGAACCAAGACATGACGAAAGCGGATCCCCGACTGGAAGCTTACTAGGGCCAGCCTGATCGCCCGAAGTTCGAGAAAGTTGATACTGCGCGTCCTCTCCTCTGGACTCCACCGACCCTGGGCCACCTGATCGCCCAGGTGAGCTCCCCAGCCGTGCAAACTGGCGTCGGTGGTGACAACCACCCGCTGCAGCTCCAGAAACCAACAGCCCTCTCGAATGGCTGCCGACTGCCACCAACGAAGAGACAGGCGGACTTGCGGGGGCACAAGCACCTTCCTCACTGAAGTGGAGGAGCCCCTCCGTTGGAAGGGCAGAAGAAACCATTGCAACGGACGAGAGTGCCTGCGGGCCCAAGGCACGATGCGGAAACACGACACCATCTTCCCCAGCAACTGCGACAGACTCAGGATTGGAACCTTCCGCTGACTCAAGAGTTGCCGTAGAAGAGCCTGGATACTCTGCACCCTCTCCGGTGACAGGAACACCCTTCCGCTGACAGAGTCTATTAGAGTTCCTAAATGTAAAATTGAGGTCGAAGGCACCAGATGACTCTTGTCCAAGTTGATGGTGAAGCCGTGCTCCCGGAACGACGAGAGCACCCGGTCCATGTCCTGTGCCGCCCGCTCCCGGGAAGAAGAAAGAACCAGGATGTCGTCCAGGTAACATAAAACCCTCACGGGGACAGCACTGAGGGTCGCGGCCACTACGGCCACCAGCTTCGTGAAGGTCCTGGGGGCGGAGGAAAGCCCGAACGGCATCGCACAATATTGATAATGCTCGCCCGCAAACTCGAAGCGCAGAAACTGTCGATGCGAAGGAAGAACCGGAACATGGAGGTAAGCCTCTCGTAAGTCCACCGACTGCAAGTAGTCCCCTCGTCGGACCGAGGCGAGAATCGACCGCAACGAGTGCATCTTGAATTGGCGATAACGAACTGCCCGGTTCAGATGCTTGAGATTGAGGATCCCTCGGACTCCCCCCGAACTTTTCGGCACCAAAAACAGCACGGAGTAAAAGCCGGTTCCCCTCTGGTGCGATGGCACAGGTTCTATTGCTTTGATATCCAGCAAATGGGAAATCTCCTTCAACATGAGATTGCGACGATCGACAGCCAGAGGGACTGGACAACGAACAAAACGACGAGGCGGACGATCCACGAACTCGATTGCGAGGCCTTCCGCAACCGTGCGACGCACCCAGACATCCGGCGTGGACAACTCCCATCGGCTGCAAAAGGCCTGAAGCCGACCGCCCACGGGGCCGGGCGCCCTCGAGTCATTTGCCCCGGCGGAAGGGCCGAGAGGCAGATCCCCGAAAGGGGCGCTTGGAAGCGGATTGAGGTCTGCCGCGGTCCCTGAAATGTTGCCTATCAGAGAAGCGGTCAGACGACTGGAACGACTGCCTGTATGAAGAGGCCCCCCCGGGGCCCTGGAAGGAACGAAAGGACTGCCTCTGCCCATATGGTGTAAACCGCCTGTCCTGCTTACGAAAGGATGATGGCAAGACCTTCCGTTTGTCCTTATCCTCGACCAATAAGGGGTCTAGCGCCGCTCCGAACAGAGCCGGAGCCTTATAAGGTGCCGCTGCAAGCCTCCACTTGGTCTTTACATCTGCCCTCCAGGGACGCAGCCAGAACAGACGTCTCGATGTGACAGCAGCTGCCAAAGCCCGAGAAGCAAACTTAACAGAACTCAATGATGCGTCCGCCGAATACTCAGTGGCGGCTATAATCTTATTGATGTCATGATGCAGACGAGTTTCTTCAGGAGGAAGCCTCTCCTGAAGCTGCCTCAGCCAGATCAAAGAAGCACGATTAAAAAAGGAGGTAGCCGTAGCAGTCCTGACAGCCCAGGCCACTGCTTGATGCGTCTTCCGTAAGGCTAGTTCAAATCGTCTGTCCTCAGACTTAAGACCCTCCAGGGAGTCAGCCGAAACCAACGACTGAGACGTAAGTTGAGCAACCGGCCCATCTACCGTAGGCAACTCTAACAGCGCTTCTAATTCCGGGGCAGAGCAAAACAACTTCCTGTCCAAATTAGTGGGCGCGGTGGACGACCCTGGTTGACTCCAAGGAGCCTGCAACACTTCAGAGAAAAGTTGAGGGCACGGAATAAAATCCTTCTCCTGCTTCACCTGTTTGAACAATGCGTCGTGCGGACCGGCTTCAGACTGAGTGTCCGGGGGTTGCGCCCCAACGGACCCCAAATTCGTAGTCATGCGAGCCTTGTGAAGCAGAGACTTAAACAGAGCAGGCCGAAAGAGACCCGTGAAGGCAGGGGAGTCAGGCACCAATCCTTCATCCTCCGAAAACTCGAGGTCCTCCGGGCAGTCTTCCCCTTGATCGGAACTATCTGACGAATCTGACTCTCGTCGCGAAGAAGGGCGGACTCCTCGCGAACCCGATGAAGCCGACATGCCCGAAGGACCCGCCACCGAAGCGTGGGCAGCCGTCTGGGCTCCCGCCGCCATGATCGAAGCCAAGGCTGTGGAAAGCATCTTTTGGAAATCAAACTGTTGAGCAGACATAGGGGGAACCCCCTGCCGGAAGCCAGCTGCCGTAGGCGTAAACGTAGCAGAAGGGAAACGCCCTGGGGCGGGGACAGACTCCCTACCCGCCAAGGAGACATCAGGCAGCGACTGAGACACACCCTTGCTCAATGCCAATGGAACCGGTGAGGACAGCTCCGAGCTGCGCCCCCCTCCAGCCAGCGCCTCAGCCGCCAACTTGGCCTTCTCGCATTGTTTCTCCAACGCCTTATGACGACGAAGAGCATCTTTGTCCATGGAAGTAGAGGCCTTAGAATGGCGTGACTTGTGTCCGCTAGATGTAGAATGTTTGCCCGACTTTTTCTTGCGGGACTTAGCCACAGTGACAGGAGAGACCTCTTGTTCGAGGTCAGAAGACAGGGAGGAGTCCGCCATTTTTTTTTTTTTTTTTTTTGGAATATATAAAGAAAAAAATATGCCCAATTAATTACTCTAAGGCCAAGAGTAACTACTGCTCTCAAGGACAGCTGGGTCAGGTCTCTCCCACAGCGCTCTGCCCCTTGAACTGAGGCAGGGTCACGCTTCTCAGCAGGCTCAGAAGGCTCAGAGCCCCTTCTCCTTCCTCAAGCAAGCCTTCCACTAGGTCTTGCAGGGAGTTTCAATGACCCCCCCCCACTAGGAGCAGTGGGGAAAGAGGAAAACTATTCCTTTTCAAAATGGCGGCCGTCACAAAATTTTTCAAAATGGCGGCCGTCTTACCTCCGAACTGCGATCGCCCGCCGTAGCGCCAAACAGCTGGGCGCCAAACAGCCGTACCAAAGCCCCTTGACCGCTGGTGGTAATGCGGTCCAAGGGAGTAGGAGCGGCCAGCCAAAGCCACGCACGCCGCCTTTATGCCGCCCCCGCACACACAAACGGCCAGGCAGGCACTCAGGGCCGCGGCGCCTCCCGCAGCAACCTGACGGGACGGACGCCGATAAGAGAGCCGCGGCGGCACACCCAGTCACGCCCGCCGGCTCCGCTCCTCCGCCGCTGCCTCCCTACCTCCTGAAGCGGCTCCGCACGGGTCGGGGAGCGACGGCGAACCGCCCAACCCCTTCCCATGTGCTGGAGTGTAGTAGCAGCGTTCTGGAAAATGTACAAGAATGTAAAATGTTACTGAAAAATACAGGCAGGGGATGAACGTTGTTGGAGACAGAACATACAATGGCTTTTAAAAGCAAAAGCGCTTTGATTCCATCTGTCCAGCATATGAAAATACAGAGCAATAATATTGGGGTTTTAAATGTGCTCAGTCTACTGGAATAAAATCCTGTCTGTCTCCTGTTACATCTTCAGACTTTCTCCACCATGCATGGTTATAACGGTAGGGGGAAAAAATAACCATACATACCCTTGTTTAAAATTTCAGAGTGAACCAGTCCATAATTTTTAATCCACGCTTTACTTAAAATAGAAAATGAAATATTTTGTTTACCAAAAAAGTTTTTTAAAAAAAATTTCTACTGCCTGCCTAAAAAGAGCAGAATATGTAGGAGTGTGTTTTACTTTTTCAGCCTGCTTTGCCTGTATAAACAACTCTTAACTCACACAGTTTCAATCTTGTTACACTTCAACTGCAATGTAATGTAATGAAGAGAAGCATATTCATTCCTTAGCAGTTAGCCAAGCACATAAAACTGATTG
>WNWU01000004.1:48229885-48366868 GCA_012654045.1 Ptyas mucosa
CTATTGTTTGTTGTTTTGTCTATTGTATAAATGTTTTGCTTTTTTAAACAATTACAGCAATTTATAATATATGAAAGAAATCAATCCACTAAAATGCAATTATATTATAAAAGAAATACTGAAGTTTAAAATTTCTAAACATACATATCAGCACATAACAGAAAAGATGTTAAAAGAAAAAAAAACAGGGTAGGAGAAGCTGGTAAACATTGGAAGCTCTGGGTATTTCCTTTTCCAATCAGAAAGTTCAATAAAACTGGAACTACGTAAATAAAACTTCTTGTAGGATGAAGATTTAATGCAAAGCTTTTCCAAGATGATGAGACACAAAAAGATCTTGTGAAAAAAAGTCTTTTTATATTTCTTTACACACACATACACACAAACATTATATATTTTAGTAAAATGACAGAGTTCTCATTCTGCCTTGTCAAAAGGACTGGATGAGAAGCCAGATCTTCAGAGAGGTGTGTGTGTGTGTGTGTGTGTGTGTGTGTGTGTAATTTGAATGAGGGGGAACCTTATTCCAGGTGCTGCTACAGAGAAGGCAGACTTCTGGCGCACCTGTGTAAGGAGGTGCTTTGAAATCCAAGGAATATATTTGGTGCACCTCTCTTCCAATGATTAAGTCAGCTGTAGTTTCTAAGTATGTCTGGCTATTCCTGATACTGTATGTTGGAAGAGAGGCATTTTATATACTGTATGTTCTTGCTATTGCAAAGCACAACTTTCTGAGGATTTGTCTTGCTCTATATTTTAGGTACGGTATATAAATTACAGTCACTAGATTTACTTGTTTTAGAAATCTGGCTTTATGATCTACTGGTAAAGGTAAAGGTTCCCCTCGCACATATGTGCTAGTCGTTCCTGACTCTAGGGGACGGTGCTCATCTCCGTTTCAAAGCCGAAGAACCAGTGCTGTCCAAAGACATCTCCGTGGTCATGTGGCTGGCATGACTAAACGCCAAAGGCGCACGGAACACTGTTACCTTCCCACCAAAGGTGGCCCCTATTTTTCTACTTGCATTTTTTTACGTGCTTTCAAACTGCTAGGTTGGCAGCTGGGACAAGTAACGGGAGCTCACCCCATTACGCGGCACTAGGGATTCAAACCGCTGAACTGCCGACTTTTCTATCGACAAGCTCAGCATCTTAGCCACTGAGCCATCACGTCCCCATCAATCTACTGGTACATCAGGCAAAAAAAAAAAAAGAGGAGTAATATAATGACCTTTCTCTTCCTTGGGTTACGAGATGGTTGATATCACTGCTATGCCTTCGGTCTCCTCTTGTTGCTACTTTACCTTCAACTTCAGAAAGCCATGCCTGAAGAGAGAGAGAAACCCGTTACCTGTGCCAGGATGAAATATAAAAATTCTGTTCAGGTGTCCAGGATACTTCTGGAACCATTCTTGTACATATGTATGCACTTTTAGATGTTTTAAAGTTTTTTTCTTTAAAGGGACACTGGTCTACTGCAGTCCAAAATGACAGCCTCCAACATTATGGTTCCAGTTATCCACTTGGTTCCATATGGGCGTTAAAGGCTTACTCATAGGTAAATAATTATTTGGAAATATTTCTTCCTGTCCAGAAGAAAACAGATAAATGTAACTTGGGAGTGATAGGAGGAAAAATGCCAAGGAACATTTAAAAAGCACTAAAGGGAGATAGAGAATTGAGAAGGAGTGCTTGGCCTGTGTTGTGGATACACAAGCATGTATGTATGGTCAAAGGAAATAAAAATTTAGTCCAAAATCAATTCCTTGTTCAGCTATCATGAAACCACCACTTACGAACTCTATAAATAGCCAGACACAGTTAAATTCATCAACGTTTGAAATGCCACAGCTACTAAAACTATACTTTGTGACCGTCTTTGTCTGTTTACTAAACTTCCAATTTCATTTAAGAATTAAGCTCACCCAATATAAATTTCCTGAAGTGTATTCTTTTCAACTGCGGCAGATTTAAATAAATAATATAATAAAACTATATCTACCAAAATATTTTTCTAACTGAAGTACTTCCAAATATTCTATTAAGCCAGAAAAATTGCAGACTCCTTGATTCAGTATAAAGGTAAAGGAGTCCCTGTGAATTTTACTCTGCTAGTTGTTGCTGACTATAAGGGGCAGTGCTCATCTCCGTTTCAAGACCACTGAGCCAGTGCTGTCTGAAGACATTTCTGCAATCATGTGGCCAGCATGATGTCACGGAGCGGTTACCTTCCCACTGAAGTGACATTTATGTAATTGTATTTTGTAAGCTTTCAAACTGCTAGGTTGGCAGGAGCTGGGGCAAGGACAGGAGCTCACCCTATCTCGTGGCAGAATGGGAGGACTCGACGCCGCTAGCTCAGGGCAGCCAGCAGGGGGTGGCCTTCTCGCCACGTCTAACTCTCCTTTGCTAATTCAATACCGCCATTTCTTCACAGGACATCTCAACACTGGAAAGTCAGTGCAGGGATAACTCACTGAGGGCACTGGATGGAGAGCCGGATGAGCAAGCGGGCTGTTAGAGGGTGGTGGCGGTAGGTTGGCTCTGACCTGAATGCTGAACCAGCAATTTGGCTGCAGCGGGGGAAGAGGCAGTGGCAGGCGGGGGCTTCCTATTTTGACACCCCCCCCCCACCATTGCCTCTGAGCTTTGGGCTGCGCCACTCTAGAAAAACCCATGGCTCTGCCAGTTTTTTCCCCCTAAAGTCTTGCAGGGTTTTTTTTTTCCTAAAGTGTCTTTAATGAACTGGAGCTCGGGTCTCAAACCTGGGCTGCTGGCTTTCCAGGTGGCAAGCCCAGCATCTTAACTGCTGAGCCACCATACTGTCTGATTCCTTGAATATTTTTAGGTATCCTGCAGGCAAAACCATCCACATAATTATCGATTACTGTTGCTGCATTCAACTGAATATTACATCTAGCTGGCATAGAAATGGAGGCTGTTGCGAATGGGCTCAAATGCTGCAGCAAAGATGACTTTGCCTACTTTGATTTGAATGACTCTTTGGAACTTAACCTACTCTAATAACTATCCAAAGAACAGATTTTTACCTCATTCTTGTGGATTTCCATCCGCAGACGGTCCATGTTGTTCATAGTTTCCATTAATTTTGGCTGAAGACTTCCTGGATCACCCATTTGTGGATTTTTCTCATACACATCTTTCATTTTGATGAGGGCATCTCTATAGAAAAAATGCAATTGTCAGGAGTTCATCAAAGGATGTTCAACAGCCTGCCTCTGTTTATCATCTTTTGGGGAGAAAGAAAAGTGAGTGTAAATCAAAGCCAGAGGAACTATGAACTGGCTACCAAGAGCCATGGTGGTGCAGTGGTTAGAAGGCAGTACTGCAGGGCCAACTCACTGCACTCCAGGAGTTCAATTCTGAGCGGCTCAAGGTTGACTCTCAGCCTTCAACTCTTCCGAAGTCAGTAACATGAGGGCCCAGATTGTTGGGGGCAATATGCTGACTCTGTAAACTGCTTAGAGAGGGCTGTAAGACTCTATGAAGCGGTATATAAAAGTGCTATTGCTACTTATCTGTACTTGTGATTCTTCAATTTATTAATCTGTGAATTCACCGAAATAGGTTGGGTCTTCCAATGCTTCACAGATGTTGGCAGGAAGCTGTCCCCTTTGTGTATCACAACTGCTCTTTTATGTGGTGCATAGCATCTGCTAACTTCCTCAATACTCAAAAACAAAAGTTGCATTCAACCCTAACAGAACCAAACAAATATAGAGTAAAATATCTCAATTTATAGATAGAAAACCCACAGCTGGCTTCAGTTTTTGTGATTTGTACATATGGGTATGCCATATCTTTTTGGACTGTTGCCTTCTGGCAGAAGATACAGAACAATTAAAACTCGGACTACACGTTTTCTGAATAGTTTTTATCCCAGAGCTATAATTGCACTCAACAATGAACTAAAGGGCCACCATCAGTGAGCTGTTGTATAGTATTACTTGGTCTGTTGTGTGGATGTTTGGGTGATTTAGGGGTGTGTTTGGGGATTGTTATGTGTGTTGGACCTGGTCTTTGGGTGTTAAGTGAATTTCGTTGTATGAGTATACTGTGTATACACATACAATGACAATAAAGTTATTTATTTATTTATTTATATGGTAGAACCAAGTTTATTTGGTAAGAAGCAAAATCTGGGATTGATTTTTTTTTCCTGAGTTTGCTTTGCGTCAGATAAATATATTTTAAAATATTTCAGTTATCATCCCAAAATGATAAGCATAGAATTATTTTATAATAAGATTTTATTTTATATAAACGTTACCTCCTCTCTTAACAGTTCTTTCCTGGAACTATAGTAGTGAATGAGATTATATTTTGTCTCATTTACTCAGACAAATGTTGGGTTATGAACAAGTTAGGTTTTGTCTAACAATAACACTGTATGAACAGATAATAGAGGCCATGGACTGTTTTTCTTTCAGAAGCACACTGACACTTATTACCATTTTCACAAGGATTATTCATACAGGTAGTCCTTGATTTATGAGGATTAGACATTACAATGGCCTTAAAACGGGTATTTTATGGCTTGTAAATCACTTCCCAGCCATTGTAAAATGTGCTCACCCCATTTACAATTGACTGCCGCATCCCAGTCAATGACCACATTTTGTTTCCAACAAAAAATACCCATTAGGAAGAATGGGTTTGCTTAATGACTGCACCATTAGCTTAATGACTGTGTGATTTGCTTAACAACCATTGAAAAAAAAAGTCAGGAAAATAAGTCTGGTCACACAGGTGCCTTGACTTACAACTTCAATAGCTTACACTGGATTTCCGGTCCCAATTGTGATTGTAAATCAAGAACTACCTGTATTTTTTTCCCCTAGATATTAATTATCTCATTTTTCTTTCCCTATTTTTACACCCTATAATTGTCAACTTCCTGTCACTACTGTTATCTTCCTTTTTGCCATGTTTCTTTAAATATTTAGATGCTGGTTATCAATTAATTCTTTCTTTGCATTCTATTCAAATAACAAACTCCCATTTCATCACAACCAGAGGAAGATAACTGTTCACAAAGTGAACGATTCCACCATCTTTTGGGGAATAAAAGTTGAGCTCTAGTGCTACATAATGGTGGACTGATATCATTCAAAGCCCATAAATGTGAATCACACAGATCGCAACTGAAGAACCCAAAATTCCAAATGCTTAGGAGGATTTATGATCAATAAAATCAAACGGATGCTTGAAGTGAACAAGTTTCAAATTCCTAGGTACAGCAAAATAAAATCAGCATCAAGTCAGAATAATGTAAATACTTTTGATCATTCTCTTTCTGCAATTCTCTGTTAAGCTCATCAATCCGCTGCTGAAGTTTTTTCCGCCTTTGTTCTGGTGGCAAGTGACTGAAATCTTCTTGAGAAGGACCCTAAAAGCAAAGAAAAGGCAACACTTAGAAATGGCAGCTCTCCCACTGATACTTCTGTTGGCAGTAAGCCCCAATAGTTCTTCTTTGCTGAATAATACAGTTGAGTGAAACAATTTGCCCGCTTCAATAATGCTGCAAACTATAGATGTAGAAAATATGTGTCTCAAATATTGAATTTGGTATCTTGATGACCTACTCTTCTCTGTTATTCCAAAGTGACAATCAAACAATCTGCAAAAGGATATAGTGGATTACTATGTTCTTTCCCTATGTACTTAAAGTAGAATATAACAATATTCTTCCTTATTACAAACAACACAACAAAATAAGCTTAAGTTATAAAAGAAATGGAATTAACATATTAATAAGAGAATTGTAATGCATCTTCTTGCAATTTTGGAAATTATTTGAAGGAGAAAAAAACCTCCAGAAATGGTATAGATTTATTAATCTATTTGCTGTAGCACCATTCAAAAAACTAATGTACAATACATACGTTGGTTTTTCTTCAAATCGTATAAATGTTTTTGCCATTTTTTAAAAAAGATTTCTCTAAAAAGACATAAACCTAGCACCCTGATAATTTGCAACAGTAAACTGGAAACCAATCACAGGAATGCATATTCCTTTCCCAAAATGAAGATATATTTCAGTGGTTAAGCAGTACATTTGTGCCAATATCAACATAAATAGTTAGATGCTTTACTCAGATTTGAAATGTTAATTTAACATAGGAATACTTGTATATATTGGGAGTTTTTAAAACTGTGACTATTGTGCCAACAAGGTTTCCCTTCATTATTTTACTATAATAAAACTAATATTGGTAAAACTGGTCAGCACAAGAGTGAATGCAGTAGCAGTATACAGTAAGGCTGTATCTATTTTGGTTGTTTAACTCTTAGTTGAAAATAGGTCTTCATAAACCTGTGGTAAAGGTCCTTCTTTAACCCAAAAGAGATTTCTTGGGAAGAAAAGCTATTAATGAACTTGGAAGTAGCCCACTGAAACACATTGAAATATTCTCCAACAGGGAAGTTCACATGTCAAAGTTTAGATCAAAATTGATCAAAACCAAGAACAGTAGCACCCCAAATCTGTAAACCAACAGCCACTTCTTTTTAGCCTCTATTTCTTGTTTACCCATAGCGCATGATAACAAATTAATTTCATAATTCGTTCCATTTTCATAACCTACAAAAAGTTCCCTTCCAAATCCTCCTAATATATTGAAGAGAATGCAAGCAATTTCTGTCACATTCAACACTGGGAACATAATTAGCAAATCCCAAGCTATAAACAAGCTGTTAACAAAGAAAAGATTCACAAATCCACTTACTTGAACACATGTGATTAACAATTTAATAAATTAACTAAAGTACTCACTGGTTAATTACAAGCCAAAGAGGAATTTACAAGCCTTTATTTTAATGGTTTACCATCTGTTTAGAGAAGCTAAACAAGGCAGCTAAATCCACTTTTCTACATAATTTTATACTAATTTTTCTAGATCAATAGTTTTACTGAAAGTATTCTTCAGGAGAGACTGTCTAGTGAAGTTCCTAAATACAATATGGTAAAACATAATGATTTCATATCATCTTACATTCTATTTTTACAATTCAATTTATGTTAGTGGTATTCTTACGCCACTTAAGAAAAACAGATTTTCTTGGGAACTTTCTACACTTATTTTTTTTTATTTTTAAATATAACACAGGAATCTCTACCATGTACAAAAAATATCCCATAAGGGTTCAAGATAGTCAAGTCCCAAAGAAATTGAATGGGATCAGGGACTGAAAAATCCAGCAATTCTTACAATGCTGCCTTCAAACTGATTTTAGATTACTGCCTTCAGTACAATAGGCAACATTTGTTTCTAGCTTTTTCCACCATATATATCATTTCTACTGAATTCTGAGTAATTTTCTGTCAAAGAATTAATATTACTGTCAGGAATATCTGCAGAGATGTGTCCCTGCAGCACCGAGCTACGTGCCCTGTCTTTTTTGTGTGTATATTGTCATGTTGCACATATCCAAAAGGGGCAGAGCTTGAAACAAAATGTTGGTTTCCTTATTTTGACAAAAGCAGAAGGAGGCTATAGATTCTTCTTCTTTATGGAAATCAAGTTTCATGCTTTTGGAAAGATAGCCAAAATTATATTTACATATTCCTTTTTTTTTTCCATTAGTCAATTTTTTTCAGCAACTTTCTTATTATATTCAACAGCAGAAACTTATCAATTTTCCTATTGATTCACAAAACTAACTAAAACATTGTGTAGTATTATGATTGTGCACATTAAGTCTTAACAGTTTTATTATTAAGTTTTATTACTAGAATGATAATCTCTTAATATTTCTTCTTTTATCACAGCAAATTATACTCAAGCGTCAAGTTCCACTACTTCCCTAATAGCATTCTACATCGATAGTAGAATTATCTTGATATATTTCAATGTTATTTTAAATTCATTTTTTTAAAAATTCAAATGATGTAAGTAGAACATTAACTGAAAATGGGTGTTGTTTTTTTTAACCAAACCTGAATACAACATGCCTAGTATATGAAACTGCACTGCAAAATATGTTGAGGATTTTTTTTCTGATTTAAGTCAATTTTGCAAAAAAAAAAAGTTCTAACTGTATGTTAATGAAAAGGATAATGGATTATTTTATCACAATGAACCAGCTTTATATTACTTCTAAATAATGGATGAACTCCTATGAAATGTAAGACCTCTTAGGCAAAGCTAATTTTTTTCTTTTCCCTAAATGCTTCTGTATGATTTGTCTATTATCTCCAAAAATTTCAGAGCACTTTTGGAAGATGTACAAAGACCTTGTTTATTCTGGAACTGGATGCAGAAATAGGACTTCATCCCCAAATAATTGTAAATATTCAGTCATTCAAACAGAACAATTCTATAACACAAAAGACCAATCCCCCCCCCCAACCCAATTCATATATGTAATTTGTATAACAGGGTTCAAGTAAACTGTAAGTAAAATTATTCTCATTTCATAATGACAATGCATAAACACATTCTACTTTATAAGAAGAATTAAAGGTAAAATTATCCTTATCGGATCTGTAATACTATCTATAAAATAGCAGGAAATTTTGTTTACATCAAGCACAAACGAACTATGAGACAAAATGACAAACAAAAGTAGGCACAAATCTGACTAACTGACTTAGAACAACTATGAAATGGATAGGCTATTTCATGCTACTGTTACGAATTACAGCAGACAGATCAGCACACACGCCTTACCGTCTTCATCGACCACTGACCAGTTTAGTTGGAAACAGAAAGAAACAGGAAATTATTTGCATACTTCCAACCAGTATTTAGGAAGATATCTGAATGTAAAATTGCCATCCAATATCAGCTAATCTGGCATATGTTATTGAGAAGCAACTCCCACTGAATTAACTGGGGTTTGCTATCAAGCATACATAGTACTATATCCTCAGTATGAAATATTCTATTGTTATTCTCATTTTAAGTATCATCTAAAACAGTGGCCCCCAACCTTTTGGGCACCAGGGACTGGTTCCATGAAGAAAGGTTTTTCCGCAGACCGGAAGGGACGTGGTTTTGAAGGCTGCCTGCATCCTGTGGATAAAACTTTGCTTGTTTGCATGCTGGCATGCCGCTGACCGGTGCCGGTCCACGGACTGGAGGTTGGGGACCTCTGATCTAAAGTACTGCAATAAATATACATGGAGGTTGCGGGGAGTCAGGGTTTAAAACAGAAGCAACAGCGCAACAGTTCAGAAGTACACAATAACATTACTATTTTACTATTTCTACAAAAAAGCATATGGGAACTCTATATAATGCAGAAGCATTTGACAATGGCAATGATCTTAAGTTTAGAGTCAAAATCTATAGTATACTCCTATTAAATTTAGAAAAAAAATGCCAATATTTAAATAAAGCTCCCAAAATTCTGAGGCTCGTGTACTTCTCTAGGCTTTTTTAGCTAGGTTTATCCACATGGGAAAATAGTGAAAACAAAGTCATTCAAGTGTTTTTCTCTCTTTTTGATATGTTCAGCTGTCAACAGATGGCTAAAGCTATGTGTAGTTTAAGTCCATGCCTTTTTATTCAGGGGGAAAAAAAGAATATTTGAATTATCCGGTTTGTCATAATAGTTATAGCATTTCTTGATTATTTTCAATTTATTAAAATGATAATCAAACGGTGATGCTATATGAATTGTTTGGTTTTTAAATGTTTGGTCATTTTGTCCAATACAGGAAATACTATTTCAAGTCAGAATATGTTGATTATAAATTAATAATAGAATACAGAATAACAGAGTTGGAAAGGAGCTTGAAGGTCTTCTAGTCCAACCCCCTGCTTAGGAGGAACCTCTATAGTCTATACCAGGGGTGTCAAACTCAAGGCCCCTGGGCTGCATCTGGCTAGCAGGTGCTTAAATCCGCCCTGCGGGGCCAGCCTGGAAATATCAAAGGACCAGCCTGCAATGCCTCTGCTGGCTAAAACGGCCTGTATGTGGCCTCCCATGGCCCATGCGGAGGCCTTGGGAGAACTAGAGGCCACGCAGCCTGTGGAGAACTACAATGCTGATCCAGCCCTTGAAGAAATCCAATTTGTCACTCCTGGTCTATACCATTTCAGACAAATGATTGTCCAATCTCTTCTTAAAAACTTTCACTGTTAGAGCATTCACAAATTCTGGAGGCAAGTTGTTCCACTGATTGTTTGAATTGTCACGAAATTTCTCTTCAGTTCTAGGTTGTTTTTCTCCTTGATGAGTTTCCATCCATTGCTTTTTGTCTCGCCTTCAGGTGCTTTGGAGAATAGGTTGACTCCCTCTTCTTTGTGGCAGCCCCTTAGATATTGCCTATTGGCATGAACAAACCTCTCCAGAGTTATGATATGGGACTGTATGTATTTCCTTTTTTTATACAACACAAAATCATTACCATTTCCCAATCAGTATGGGAGATTAGAATCTAGATTCTAGCTTCCATAATGAAAGCCGATGTCCTTACAGAGATTGTCCCTTTCGCTTTCAATAGTGAGTCAGGCAGCATATAAAATTAACAAATAAATATAAATGCTCAAAACTAATGTTGCATCTGGAGAACTCTGACATTATTATTAAATTAAATTTTATTGAATTTGGCAGGTGTTATTTTTTTCAAATAGGAGTTATATTCATAAATCTTCTTAACAGAGCCACCATAATTAATAGTTAAGAGAAAGGAGACACTGTAGACTGCGATTTTTAATGATTTACAAACTTGTTAAAGATAAGTTTCTCTTACTGCAGTAATTATTATGCTAAGAGAATTTTTTCTCAGAATGCTGGATATGGCTACGAATACAAAAATGCTATATAAGAATTAGATGCAATGTGAGTGCAGAATCAAGCTAAGTTTCAGAGGTATAAAGGAAGCCTAAGAAATATTTTATCATCTCTAACTTCCTTAATTCCAACCAGAGACGAGAACTCTTGCCAAATTTGCTTTTTTTCTCCTTATAAAATCTACCATATTTTTCGGACTATAGGACCCACCGGAGTATAAGATGTACCTTAGTTTTTGGGGAGGAAAATAAGAAAAAAACTGGCGGATGGATCCCTGAATACCCCTAATCAGCTGTTCCCAGAGGTGAACTTTAGCAACAGGTTCGTTGGTTGTGAGCTCTGCGCCTTGCTTTTTTTTCCAGCCTCTGAAACCTCCCTTTAAGAGGCTTTTTTCAGCCTCTGAAACCTCCCTTTAAGAGGCTGGGTGGGGCTACATTCAGTATATAAGATGCACCCAAAATTCAACCCTCTTTTGGGGGGGGGGAGGTGCATTTTATACTCCGAAAAATATAGTAAGTTATCTGAAAAACTTAAATGTGGAAGAATAACAAAATTATAATCCAAAAATATGTTTTTAATGAAGCCTAATCATATAATTTGTTCTAAATGAATGATCAAGGTTTTTCGGTTCAAAATTTGCAATTTTTTATGATAAAGAGCATGAATTATAGATTAAAACCAGATGCTGAATGGAAAAATGACTACATCATTGTGTTCCAATTTAAGACAAGGAAATTATAAGACATCCATAGCCAAAAGAGAAAAAAAAAGACCAAACCAACTCACTACAATGAGAACCTATCTAATAATTAACTAGAACTGCTTATGATATCTTTGGACTCTGAACTGCTTCTCTCAAGACCAACATGCCCAACTATAATAAGTATATAGTGTTATAATCAATTGTGATTCCTCTGTACATGTGTATGTATGGGGGAAGGGGGGAATTCATTACATTTCTGGTTATCCAGACTCAGTATTAGAGTCCTACATATATGAAAGAATGTTTTTCAGAGTAAATGATCTAATGCTAGTTCATTTGTCATGGAAAAATAAATGTTGGTTGGCGATTACGTCTTCCTTAGAACAAACTCCATTTGCAGAATCTGTCAGTATAAATGAGTAAGAACACTTCCTGAATTGCACTCTTAATAGTAATCCATAAAATGATTGAACAAACATGTCCTTCAAGAAATAACAGTAAATTAACCACTATTTAACTGCATTTAAATATTATTTAAATATGTATTATACACTAAAATGAAGAGAGTTGTGTTTTATGTGTGTGTGAACAATTAAAGTGCAGACAGATTCCTTTAAAAGTGAAAATATGTTTCCCAGAAGCTAACATTTTAAGATATCCCATTACAATCAATAATCTGAAAAATTAAAAAGCTTGCTAATATCCAAGGTGGCATAAAATGGGTCTAACATTCATTATACAAGATTCATAACATACTTAGAAATATATACACTGATTATGAACCAGAGTCAGTTCATGGGTTGCCAAGGCTAAATTCAAATTAACACTAGAGGGCAATAACAGGGAGGTCAATATACACGTAGTCCTCCACTTACGACTACAAATAAGCCCAAAATTTATGTTGCTAAATGAGACAATTGTTAAGTGAGTTTTGCCCCATTTTACAACATTTGTTGCCAGTTGTTAAGTGAATCAGTGCAATTGTTAAGTTAGTACAGTTATTAAGTGAATCTGGCTTCCTCATTGACTTTGCTTTTCAGAAGGTCGCAAAAGAGGTTCACGTAATCACCCAGACACTGCAACCGTCATAAATATGAACCAGTTGTCAAGCATCCCAACTGTGATCCTGTGACCATGGGGATGCTGCAACGGTTGTAAGTGTGAAAAGTTATAAGTCACTTTTTTCACTGATGTTGTAACTTTGAATGGTCACTAAATGAACTGTTGTTAAGTCAAAGACTACCTGTAATTCTGAACTTGTGCCTAATCACTTTACAATAACAAATATTTGAGGAGAGGCACCTGATAGAAACAAGTCTTTCTGACTAGACCACATCTTGGGAAGCTCATAGTGAAATATTGGATCCACTGTTCATGTATGGTGCAGAGCAAAAAAATATTGGGAGTTCAATCATAAAGGACTGGTCTCTATTAAAATGCAAAATTAGCCTATAGAGAAAATATATTTGGACGACATTTTTATTAGTAGCAATTAAAAAAGCAAAGATCTTGGAACAGATACAACAGCCTTGCCTAGACTTCCTAGAGCCGTGATGGCGAACCTGTGGCATGCGGAGCCATATCGGTGGGCACACGAGCATTGCCCTACCTCAGGTCCAGCGCGCATGCATGCGCCAGCCACCTGATTTTTGGGCCCGTTTCCTGACTTCCGGTGGGCCTGGAAGGGCCGTTTTTCAGAAATGGGCCATTTCTGATCACTTGAAGGCCTCCGGAGGGCCATGAGGAAGGCCCTTTTCGCTCTCCTGAGATTCCAAGAAAGCCTCTGGAGCCTGGAGAGGGCGAAAAACAGGCCTACTGGGCCCACCATGCTATCCCATGCCAAAAGTGGGGGGAGGGGGGGTTTCACGTGTGCATGCATGGGGCGCATTAAATTACAGGTGTGGCCGCACACACGCGCTCCCCCTGCTTTTGGCATGTGATGGCAAAAAGGTTAGCCATCACTGTCCTAGAGGATGGGTCAAGGGGAAATACATTATCAGATATGCCATACACAGGTTCTTGGAAGAAGGTTGGAATGAAAGAATTATAAAATAAATACCTCATAGTTATTTATTATAAACATCTGAATTAAGTATGGGTAGCTGTCAAAATGACTTTTTAAAATCTCTCAGAAAAACTAGACAGCCTTTGTCAGAGAAGTCATCAGACAAGATAGTAATCAGTCTTTTTTAAAAAAAACAATTATCTCACTTCTCTTTTCTTACCAACAATTTCTAGTTCCCAATGCTTATATTAATATTAATGCCAATATTAAGTACGCTCAGGAAACAATGAGAACATGCACTCAGCATCTTCTTTGTAATACCATCAGAGTCAGCTATTTCTAACATTAACATTCATTGTGGAGCTAAGCCAAGCTATTTCACAACATGGAATTAAGCAACATGGTTGTTGAACACACCACTGCCAGTAGAAAACTTATGATGGTGGAAGGTACTACAAAAGCCACATAGAAGCACACCAGAGCGCCATCATGCACCTACACAATCTCATAAAACTTACCCCTCTTTTGAGGTTTTTGAAAGAAGGAATTCTGGGCTTCCCTGTCTTTATTTCATTCATGCAATAATGCATTTGTTCAATGGAGAATATGGGATACTGGGAACCATTAGAAGTACTGGACGTGTACAAATTAGTAGGGGTAAGGGGTGGGGACTGTGGCTGATATAGAAAGAAAGGAAGAGATAAGGCAAACATTCAAAGTGGTGAAAATTCTGTTTTCTCCTTTCAATACAGAAACAAATGATGGGTTGGATCCAGAGTAACAAAGGAACAGAATTCTGCAAACTGAATGCTCCCACAACTGGATAGAAGGGGAGATTTTAACCAAATACCTCTACTTCTGAAACCTATAGTAACTATCCTTTCATAAATAAAGATTGGAAGGCTTTAAAAATAACATGAAAGGTGGAACTGGAGGTGGAGAGAGGGAACAGATGAAAATAATCTTCTTTCACATTACATAGCCTCCGTTGCACGATTCATTCACTTTAGGGAATGGAAAAAAATCTTCCAATTCAGCATACTGGGTCTGGATCCAAGCCCACATCATTGTATATTTTCATCATTATAATTATCAGCATCAGAAAGAATGCATCATTATAACACTTGTATCATAATAAAAATAAGTGATAATATTTCAGGCATCACAAAGCTCTTGTTTTTAACTAGCAAAATGCTAAAGACACCGAGCTGAGGTTACAAGAATTTCAAAATCACAGTGAAAGCTACCCTTTTGGACTAACTCAAAAATACACTAATAAATTTCAGTCATAAAAGGAAAAACATACAATAGGCACTGGCATTTTATTTATATATGTGGTATATTACATTTGTTTCTTGCTATGAAAAAATGAAATTAAAACCTTATTTTATCTCAAATTTGGATGCCCATTTTAATGATACATGAAACCAATGGCTTCAAATATTAATAGAGATACACCATGTAGTTAGAAATTACAACTGCATTCTTTCATCAAAAGCAGGTGTATCCAACCTTTTAGCTTGCCTCGGCTTCATTGAGTGAAGAATTGTCTTAGGCGCCATATAAATATATAATATAGTTAATGCATATAAATGCACATAATAATGTTAAAATTACACAGTGTTGTAGGCTGCCTTACTAGCTGCCCAGGGCCAAATGCAGCTCATGAGTTGGACACGCCTGATCTAAAGTATTAAAATTTTCTGCACAAATTTCCCATACAATCCACTAGTTCAATGAAAAGAAGAAAAATTAAACATTGTTATGCTCATCGTTTGTCCCAATGCCAACAATATCCACAATTATAGGGTCAACTTAGACTTAATATTGCTGGTTTTTCATACTTGAAAAGCAGTTAACACTAACTTCCATTTGAGCCTTCAAGTCACCCGCTTCTCAGCAGTATACACTTCTTTCCAAGTTTTATCTTATAAATATAGAGCCTTGGATAGTACAGTGGTCTAAAGCCCTGTTATTAACATCAGCTGCTGCAATTATTGCAGGTTCGAATCTCACCAAGGCTCAAGGTTGACTCAGCCTTCCATCCTTTCTAAGGTAGGTAAATTGAGGACCCAGTTTGTGGGGGCAATAATCTGACTTTGTATAAAATATACAAAAGTATGAAGGCTATTGCTTAGCGCATTGTAAGCCACCCTGAGTCTCCGGAGAAGGGCGGCATATAAATCAAATTTAAAAAAAAAAAAAAAAAAAAATATGAAGGCATCCCCAACACTCAGGAGCCTGAGTGGCGTAGCAGGCTAATGCCTCCTATTAAGGCAGCATTTAACATCCAGCTGCCTGCAATTACTGTGAGTTCTAACCTCACCAGGCTCAAGGTTGACTCAGCCTTCCATCCTTTCTAAAGTGGGTAAAATGAGAACCCGGTTTGTGGGGGCAATTAAGCTGACTTTGTATAAATATACAAAAGTATGAAGGCTATTGCTTAATGCATTGTAAGCCGCCCTGAGTCTCTGGAGAAGGGCGGCATATAAATATAAAAAAAATAAATAAAATAAATAAACAAAGCTTCCCCAGGACTAACAAAGCTTAAATAAACTATACTTCTAATTGTACTACATTTATCATGTAAGTTAAAAACCTTAAACTGATTGCGCTTATTAATCTCTCTTCAGTCCACCAGAACACTTCAATTTCAACAAGTACAATTCCATATGGATAGCAAAATATTGCATGCTCTAACAGTTTAGCAACAACTACAGAGGCTGCTACAACTGTTCAGATCAGCTACAGGAATTTCTGGCCAAGCCACTGTCTGGTATACACAATAATTTTAAAATTACAGGGCAATTTCAGTATCTATAATCCTAATCAGTCACAGTATATGCTTTTGGCTTGCTGGGACTTAGCTGCTGGAATTCCATAGTTGAATTATGTAGGGATGAAGTTCATAATAGCAGTTATACTCTGGAACATACTAGAACCCAGTTTCTAAAATGAACAATTTTGCCCCTACAATCAGTCAACAAGAATCAATCTGATTATTCTGTTGAAAAAGGCAACATTTAATCACTGAATTATAACCTTGAATGTGCAATCATGGGATACATTTTGATTTTACCTTTGGTTTCTTTCCAAAGAGCCAGAGTTTTCCCTTAGCCTTGCCCACAGTGGTTTTTGCATCGATTTTCATTCCTTCCTGTTTTGGGGTACTGATCGTTCCATCAGAAACAGTCCTATAAATGTGCTGACTATAATCTTCAAATGGAAAATCTCCAGGAGGTTCAAAGCCAGACTTAAAGGAGTCTATTACAATTTGAGAATCCTTTATGGGAGAAATATACACAGTTAATTGGCTTACATATCGCATTTAACT
Organism: Ptyas mucosa; assembly: GCA_012654045.1. NCBI lineage: Eukaryota > Metazoa > Chordata > Lepidosauria > Squamata > Colubridae > Ptyas > Ptyas mucosa. Next base: position 48,246,692 of record WNWU01000004.1, read on the forward strand.
AATATTGCATTTAAAGACTACCAATCAGCCCTTCAAGGTACTTGAGATCAGGAAACCAAAATCATGAATATTTTTATTGTTAAGGTTACAGCAACAGAATCTTGCAAGTCTGAATGGGGGGGGGTTGAACTAGGAAGGATCAACTCTGAGATGATTCCTCAAAATACATTTCTAGTTTGGATTCAGATTTTGTTTAACTGACCACTGTCTAGGTTGCAGCTCTTCCTCCTACATCTCAAGGTTATTCCTTCTGCCCATTATACTACCAAAACTTAATGTAAATTAGTTTACATCATTATTTTTCAGTGTCTCTGTTTTGAATGGTAAGCATTTATTGTAGAGAAAACAAAATGCAGATATCCTGTATTTCCTTTTATCATTATATTGGAACCGTTACATAGAATCTATCCAAGAAACGCATTGATTCCCAAGAGTCAGACAGTTTCATTTTCCTCAAGTACTGAACACAAGAAATTCCATTTGGAATAAAATGGATTTAAGAAGAGGCAGGAAGCAGTATCTTAGCATCTTATCACATTTGAAGCCATCTCTAACAAACACAGAATGAGGGATGCCAAATACTGCAATTCCTGTCTTAACAGGTTTGCTGTAATAAGTGTTTGCATCTCATGAAATCAGACTACTCTAATTTTGACATAGTGTAATACACACATGAATCATTCAGGCTCAATTGCTAACAACATTCTTAAGGAAATTATAAACGTACACTTAAAATCAAGTTCTACAAGATTAAAAATTATGCATTGATTGGCACCTAGATTTAATGTTTTCCTTTTTGGGATATGTGAAAATATTAAGACTGGTTTTCTTTTCAAACAGGCAATATTAAATAGCCACAGTGCTTAGAGACATAAAAATGGAACATGCTATATTTTTATTATTATCTATAACAGGTGTGCAAACCTAAAACCCTACCAGTAAGACTGGCTGCTATTTCTCTTTCCTTGAGAGAGAGGTTGTTGCTTCCTGCCATTTAATTTAGATAAAGTTCTCTCATGCAGCAATACTAATTCTCTCTCTGGCATACGTTGTTGTCCAATGCAGTTTAGGTGTTAAGTGTGGAAAATTATTTTTACTACTGTTTACTATCATCGTATTTGTGAATAGTCCCAAACTGAGGACTGGCTGCAATATGATGAGTTCCACTTTCTGCTGCTTCTTAGATCAACAAAAATGTTGGGAAAAGAAAGAGGGAAGTTATTAATTTCATAGAAAAAAACATATGGGATTGACTGTATTTTGCTTTACGGGACCTAAGCTGCGTAAACTTGACCAGCGTAGGCGCTAGTCTAGTTACGATAGAATGTGATTGTAATCTACAAGACTAGATTTATTTCCATATCAATGTGCTTAATACTAGCACTGAATTATGCAAAACAAATTAAACTTACCCTGCGGTCATCAACTGATTTGGCTGCAGCAATCATTCCTTCTAAACATTTTGAGACTATTGGAATAACTTTCCGCTCAGAATCTGCAAATCCTTTATAACATTCACTAAGTTTGATGGTTCGTCGTTCATCCATTTCTTGAAGGTGCTAAGTAATAAAGGAGAGACTGAACATCTTTATAGTAACATTCCAAATAGAGTGAAACATTGTCCTCCCTATAATTACCATTTGTTTAATTTGTGGTGTTTTAACTAAACGTTAGTGAACTAAATAAAATAAATAATAAAATTTTAATTGGATCATTATTTTACTAAACTTTGCTCATTTCTACAAATGGTATTCACAACTAATGTCCTCTAAAATCAATTAGAATTGGCAAGTATTAACTACAGTCATCGATAATTAAAGTTGTGATTTGTATTCTACATGCAACCTAAGACTGTGGTAATAAAAACAAGAAAGAATAACTTAAGGACTAACACTTTTTTTTACAAAATAAACTCTGCAACTGTAAAAGTTTATGCCATAATTATCTAGTTAGTCTTTTGTTGGTTTCTAAAACATTTTCAAATCTCACAAATTACCCAAAGGTGGATGGGCATTCTTCACTTTTAGAAGTATATCCTATATTTAAAACTAAGTAGTAATTATATAATTTATAAAATAAATTATAATTTATATTTTAATTATATGTATACAATTTATAATTTCAATTTACAAAATAAATTATATACATTTAATTAATGTATATAATTAATTATATACATTTAAATAAACAGAATCTAGAAGAATAAATGGTAAATTGTAGAAATTTACCTTCACACCCATCAATAACCAAATTCATTTAGATGAAAAACTTATTGGCAGTCTTTTTTTGTGGGGGCGGGGCGGGGGGAACTTGGAACCCTGACACTTACCTTGTATATTTGAGGAATGACAATATAGAAATGCTTGTGCTGTTCACCATTGAAATTTTGGAGCTGTGCAGCATATTCATTTTTATTTTCATCAGCCATATGTGTACGCAGGTTTAGTTGCTGCTTTGCCTAAAAAATGGGGACAGATCAGTAACCGTTCTAAATTATTTTTCAAAGAAATTCATACTTAGAGCATGCTCATTATCTTTAATGCCCAGTAAAGTCTTTGTGTCCAACATATCCTCTCATTAACATTTGTAAATTACAGAAACTGTTTCTCAACTATGAAGTCAACCCTTATTAAAAAAAAGCTTTTGATTTTAACTGAGTTGTTTCAAATTATGCCACGGTTTTGGTGTTACTTTCAACAAATGCATTTACAAAGGAAGCTAAACAGGAAAGACTACCTCGCAGCATTTGCAGCAAGCCAAAACGTCATCAAAATGATAAATATAAATATATTGTGATGTCTTAGCACAAGTTTTGTTCCTTATGTGTTTACATGCAACATTGAAATGCAATTACGAAAAGAGAAAAGTTAAGTGTTAATAATGAATAGTTTATTAACTGGTCCTCTCTGTCCATCTGCAGGAGCTTAGGCTGATTTACTAAGGAAACATCCTTGCACAAATCTACTAGTTTTAAGAGAAAATGGTCACAAAAATATTAATTTTGTATCTATCTGTGGATAAATACAAAAAAGGAGAGAAATCCAACCAACACAAGTAGAAAAGTGTATTCCTACAATAGAAGCTGACTCCTGTTGTAAACTATTTTATAAGGCAAAACAGTTTTCTTTCACACAAAATTAACAAGAATTAATAAATTATGCTATTAAAAATCACTAACCGTAAATCTAATGAGAAATATCAATATATAAAATGTATAAATATCAATGTATAAAACAAATATTACAGAGGTAATGTAAGAGGTAACAAACTTAGATAAAAAAGCAAATGCTTAAGACCTTTTATTAAAAATGCTGTTCTTAAAAATGCTGCATCTTTAGTTATGGCTTTTATTCAATTACAATAAAATATTCTACACAAGGCTATATGAGTAAATAAGACACTGCATATAGTTTCTTAACATTATTTTTCATTTAATATTTCGAAGCCTTTAACTTGAGTGTTATCCATAATGTTTTTGTATTTAAAATAAAATTAAAGATTAAAAAAATAGTTAAGTAAAGAAGTTTCAGGGACACGATTAAGCAATGGCCTGCTGTGAAAATCTGAAGCAGCAAACTGGTTTAGATAAATATTCAAAAGACTAATTGTGGCTTTCAATCTTTATTTGATATATTTGCCCAAGTCACATTTTACTGCTTTGGATTTATAAGCACAATCTGCAGCTCCATCCATGAGAAAATAAGAAAGCTCAAGAGTGGCTCCAGCATAGGATTATAAAAGTTGCATTTTAAAATGTTTTATGAGTGACATTTCACAGAAGATCCAGTCATATATGTGGAAACTTCTCTTTCAAATATGAAACAGGCTGTTTCAAGCATTCACAGCAGTTTTACCAACAAAATGGGATATTTCATGAAATTTTGCAATCAGAACCATGATTTTCAAACCATAATTTGAAAAAAAATCAAAATACGTGATGGCTGAAACTCGGCTAATGCAACACACTTTGATATTCACATTAGACGGTCCAAATACTGTGTTCTTTCAATAAATACTGGTAACATTTCCAAATATAGCCATGAGAACTATTATTTTCCAATAACAATCTTACTTTTTCAACATCTGCTTTCGTGGCGTTGGTATCATTGTCCAGTCTCTCGTAACATTGCTGTGCCTTTTCTGCTTCTTTGCACTCTCTTTCAAATTTCTTTTTGCTCTACAATGCAATGACATAGTTACAAATCAATACAACTTATCACAGTGCTTGCACTACTCTCACAATTATAATTCAGATCCATGCTTTTTTGATGAAAATGGAACGTATTCTGCACAAATTGCTCTCTTTTAACCTTTGGGTATTTCATTTTGTAACTGTTTAATTCTTAGATTTTAAAACTTCCCACATCCTCTACCTTCTCAATCATGCATTTGTCCAATGCTAGGAATAAAATAACTTTAACATTAGCAAGGCTAACTATTACTTATTGCCATTCCCCATTATTTTAGGAAGCTCTATTCATTTGCTAGCTATTGATTCCCCTAAAATGCAAATATAGGTTAGGTACAATAATTTAACCCAGGAACAATAATTTAACCCTGAATAATCTGCCTCTTCTGTGTGAAAAGCATTGTGGCTGGTCCCATATATGAAAGTATTTGCTTTCTCCATCTGTCTGAAAAAATTATCCCATCCTCAATACATCACAGAACATTATTACAAGAACTAATAACATGAGGTTAACAAGAGTAATATATCTATACACACATACCACTAATTAAGAATACATGAACTAGTCTGAACAGCTTAGTAGTACTTTCGTTCTTGAAAGCTCATATATAGCATAGAAATCAGGGGTGGGTTCTAAATTTTTTTACTACCGGTTCTGTGGGCGTGGCTTATTTTGTGGGTGTGGCTTGGTGGGGGTAATGTGACTGGGTGGGCATGGCCAACTTTGGGGTTTTTTTAACTTTTAAAAGCATTTTTTCTAAACCTTTGCAGAAAAAAATGCTTTTAGAAGCCTCTGACGATCAGGCAACTCAGCTGGGATCGCCAGAGGCTATTCAAGGCATTTTTTTTCCTACAACCTCTTCAGCTGAAGAGGTTGTAGAAAAAATGCTTTTAGAAACCTCTGATGATCCCAGCTGAGCCGCATGATCATCAGAGGCTTTTTTTTTTACCTTTTAAAAGCACTTTTTTCGGCCAAAGAGGTTGTAGAAAAAATGCTTTTAAAAGTTAAAAATAGCCTCTGTTGAGGTGGGTGGGGTAAGCGAGCGGCGACCAGGCAGGGGACCAGTTCGGGGGCGTGGCCAGCCAATGTTATTACCAGTTCTGCGAACTACTACAAATTTTTACTACTGGTTCTTGCGAACCGGTACGAATCGGGAGCAACCCACTACTGATAGAAATGTCCTGCATCTGAAATACAGTATATCATCAGTGATACAGATTATTAATAGAATTTTTATGGAGCAGTTTGTATAGCAGAGAACAGCTCTGTATAAATATTAGGCTTACCATTATCATTACTCGTCTCCTTCATAATACATTCTTTTAGAAAGACATGGGACAAGTACAGTGAAAATGATTTGATAGAATGGAATGAAAATGAAAATTGGATCATATAACTTGGGACTACAAAGATTAGAGGCCACAGAAATTGACAATTTATATATTGATTTTTTTAAAGACTTCAATAAAAATTGGAAATTTTGCATTTCTTGCAACCCAATGCATACCACTCTGAAACTATCCCACTAAATTTAATTACTCCTATTTAGGGAGAGTAAACATACAGGACTGCAGTCTTAATTACACTTAAGCTAGTATTTTTTTTTTGCCTGAAATAGTTATTTATTTAACATTATGTAACCCCATCAACTACCCTTTAATTTTACTACTGTAATATCCAATACTTTGAGGCTAATTCATAAAACATAATCTTAACGTAACTCAAAAGTGTATCAATTAACAGGGAAGATATGATTCTTAAGATTTAAATAAAAGTAAGCCTCTGGTCTATCAAAATAAATTCATGCTTAAGAACCCCAAGACTAGGCAGCATTTCAATACATTTTGAGACAGCTGAAATATAGTCCGCAAATCTATCAAAGTCATATTTCTGCAGATATTAGTGACTGTGGAATTAGCACTGTAATGATCTAACAAACATAATAATCCATTTTGGCTATTGAACAATGAAAGCACTGTGATAGCTCAGTGATAACTAAATTCATTCATTATGTCTTCACTCTGGCATCAGTCATCCATAAAACTACGCAAGCTTAAGGAAACCAGAAAAGGAATAAAAGAAAACTCACATTATCCATCTGCTTCCAACACATGTCAAGATACTGTTGTGCTTTTCGGCCCTCTTGAAGGTGCTGGAACATAATAAACAAGATGTTTTATAAACCCCATCTTGCTTTTAAAACTTCAGCTTAATCTCACAAAATGATATATATCAATCAAAAGGCAAAACAGAATGCCAAACAAGAATGTAAATCATAACAGAAGCACTATCATTTTAACATTACTAATATGCATTCATCGATTGTTTTCTTTCTTTCAAAGATGTAAAAATGCTATCTTTAGCATTTAAGATAACATTTTTACATTTTTAACTTAAATTATCTTCAATAATTTAAGAGATGCAATGGAAGGAACTACAATTCATGTAATTATGTGGATTATATAACTACATGGATTCCTTGAGCAGTAATATCAGGTTTTACTGCTACATTCTCTATAGCTGGGAGGGGGGGGGGGGAAGCTCCCTTAGGAATATAACAGCATCTTCGTATTTTCAAAAATGTTGTATTTCTAAAAGTCATCAAATATATTAGGTACTAAATAACACATAGATCTAGAAAAAACTTGCTGAGGACTTAGCAAACAATTAAAGCTGTGATCAGAAGCTTGTTTTAAGGAATCCACTCCACTGAGATGGAGGGAGGGAGAGGGAGAGGGAGCGAATACAAGTATTTTAATAAAATACCAATCAGAAAACAAAACACATTTAAATGGACTATATTTTAGAAGCTTATAGGCAGGTATATTTTTGCTGCATTTTTACAACAGAATAATGCAGGACTACATGAAGATCTATATACAAGCTGGCCAAGCAGAAGAGATGTCTTTTTTTTTGCTGTTTTTGGATAAAACAAATAATTAAATTGCCCTGACATTCACAGATAGTTCAGCAAAACAGTAACTTGGATGTCCCACCCCCATCCTTTACCAGTTTCCTTTCTGTTTTGAGTTCGTGGGAATATCTCATCAGTTCTCCATATACCCTATGTCCCAATTCTTCTGCTACTACTTCACGCTGTCCTGCGTAGTCATTTAACTCATTAAGAATATTATAAAAGGCTATACATGAGGTAAACCTGGCAGAATACAGGAAATAAACAAAAAACATATTTCATTATTAATGTGGGTGTATTACTGCTTTTCTTCAACAAAACAAAAAGTAAATGAACGTATCAAAATCTAGCATGGTGTAAAGACTTTTTAAAAAATGAACCTCAAAGAAAGCAGCAAAACAGAAAGTCCAAAACCACTTCTCCTTAGAGAAACTTGTAAGATCAGCAGGAATTTGTGCACGGAGAAAATAAAGAATACCGCCCAAAGGCCCTGAGGAACAGAAGCATTTACTAAGCTGTAAAATGAAAAGACTGATTTTAGGAATAAATTGAAAATTATGAGGAAAACTAAGCTTGATACAGAAATGAGTCGCTTCATCTGGAAAATGGGATATGTCATTCATATATTTCCTTTAAATGAACGTGTTTGCTACATAGTGAAGGTTTGGACACCTGGGTTAGGTCAAATATGTTACATTATTCTGGCATTAATGTTGGGAGGTTTAGAGGTTTAGAACTGAATGGAGTAAAAGAAGGGAGAAAAATGCATGGAAGGGAAGAACAAAGACAATGCTTCTTAAAAATAGATCTCATAAACTTATGCTGCTTTTTTCAAGTCATCAGGTCTTTAACGTACCAGAATTTTGAAGTCACATTAATCCAGATATCTTTATTATAAAATAATACTTTTTAATATATAATTATGTCCTATGAAAAATGTACTTGGCTTAAACATTTAAATCCCAACAACCCTGATAATGGGATTAGACCAAGATCCATATATATATATTTATATTAATACTACCTGGGCTCTTCGTCTTTGGATGAACGTTTAGGACAGTATTTCTTCACCAGATTTCTGTTAGAGAGAGAAAGAGAGAGATGGGTTTTAAAAAAAGAGCATATATGGGTGAGCTTAATAATCCATCTTAGTCAGAAAAATAAGACAACTGGTTAAGATTCGTTATATTTACATACATTATTTACATAGTGTAAACTACATTGCTTAAAATAAACAGATTATATAAAAAAGTAAAAATTATTTCACTGTTGGGTAATTGCAGGTAGTCCGCACTTAATGAGCTCTCATTCAATGACAGTTCAAAGATACAAAGTTGTGGCTATCACACATCTCCAAGAACATGGTTTGGCCACTTGGCAAATGGCTCACTATTACAAAAGTTGCAGGATCCCAGGCACGTGACTGCCATTTACAACCACACACTGGCCCGGGACATTGTTTCAGTAGCCTAAGCAAACACTTCGGGATTCTCGTCTTGTCTCATGTTGCAATCACATGATGTCCTCACTTAATGACCCACATGGTCCTTTTTAAATTTACAGCAACAGGGACTGCCATTGTTAAGCAATGTGGTCACATGGTGTCATGTTTTACAACAACTTGTAAAGAGAGCCGAGGTGGCGCAGTGGTTAGAGTGCAGTACTGCAGTTACTTCAGCTGACTGCTAGTTCAGCAGATCAAATCTCACTGGTTCAAGGTTGACTCAGCCTTCCATCCTTCCGAGGTGGGTAAAATGAGGACCCAGATTGTTGGGGGCAATATGCTATTTAGTATACTGTCTTTGGTGTGAGCCGCCCAGAGTCCTCGGAGAGTGGGCGGCATAGAAATATGACTAATAATAATAATAAAAAAATAAACTTCACTTAGCAACTAAAATTCCAGTTCCAATTGCTGTCATAATACACAAGGACTACCAATCCTTGATCAAAACCAATCCGTCATATTTTCTTTCTGTGTAAGGTCACAATGCTAAAATGAAGCCAAAAGAAAAAGCAGAATTTTCTTTGCACAGACTGACAAATTAGTTTATAAGTACAAATTCAGCAGCGTTTTTTAAATGTCTTTTCCCAGAGAGGTAACGACATGGCTTTTTTTCAGCCAAAACAAGCCATTTTCCAGAAGATGGTAAAGAAGAGCAGCAGCAAAAGACTGACACTAAAAGAATACAGCAGAAATTCCAAAGATTCCAGTGGCCTCAAGTTACCAAATTGCTCATAAATATCCCCACAAAGGAATAATGGTATATGTTTCACATTTCACAGCAGGAAATCTACTTCATTTCCTCAAGTGATATACTAAGAACATAGAATAAATCATTCTTCCTTGGACTAAATTTAAATTTAACCCTGCTCTAGTTTTTAGATATAAGAAAATTACCTGGCACTTAAATACTACAATATACATACTTCACCAGTAGCCAAAAAAAAGTGGGGAAGTTAGTAGAGGGGATTTAATGAATTATTCAAAATTAAGAAACGCTGATGACAATAAGAAACTTTTCTCACAAAGGACAACCATGGAAGGATGCCTGATATAAATGGTTAACAGATGTTAAACACATTCTACGTACTGTAAAAGGCCATGGGAAAATGTTGATGAACATTTTCCATCTATGCCTTTAAGATATATATGGGTGAGCACACTTCGCTATATATTGACTTTGCTAATGCCTGGGAGAGTCTTGTATAATATTAAACACATGTCAAAAAATTCTTAGGGCAATGTGGAATTCATGGACTTCTTTCACAGGAGCTTTTAATGGAGAACTGCCTCGGATAACTCACCCACATTTTATAGAGTACTTATAAGATATCATTCATTTCTCATAATCTTTTCCCTAGTGTTGCTTTTGGCACCACTGCTTTGAGGATACTAGAATAATATAACTCTGGGTTTCCCAGACTGTGAGCTATACCTCCCTTGGGGAGATGCAGACAGTCCAGTGGAAGTGTGAAGAAATTTTTAGCTTTATTGTTAAAATAAATTCACCTTTCCCAAAGTTTATTTATTTTGTTTTCATTGAGAATAGAACAGAACAAAACAGAACAGAGTAGAGAGAGTAGCATGGCATGGCGTGACATAGAACAGAACAGAACAACAGAACATAACGGAACAGGAGAATAGAGTGGCAGAGGGCAGGGAAGGGGAGGGGAGAGGTGTAGAGCAGAGCAGGAATAGAATTTTTATTAGCTACTAACCAGAACAGAAATACATTAAAAAACATTGTTCATTTGTGTTCATTTTGGTAGCTGGATTTTTAAGCAAGGCATGTACATTAAGATTACACTAAAGGGAGATGTGATGGCAAAAGGTTTAGGCCTGTGATGACGAACCTATTGCACGTGTGTGCCCTCTCTGTGGGCACACGAGCCATCGCCCCAGTTCAGCTCTGCCAAGCACGTATGTGTGCCTCCCGCCGGCCAGCTGGTCTTCAGGTCTCTGCAACGCATGCGCAGGGCGCATGCAAGGTGTGTGTGTGCATGTGTGGGGGTGGGGCGCATGTGTGGGGGCCGTGCATGTGTTCATGCATGGGGGCAAGGCCCCTGTGCAGGGGCCGCACGTGCACTGCATTTTGGGGGTTCGGGAGCCTATGTGTGCATTTGTGCGTGCATGCGTGCACGCTTTGGGCACTCAGTCCAGAAAAGGTTATCACTGGTTTAGGCTGTAACTTTTGCAAATGGAGATTACTTATGCTGGTCTTCTATTTCAACACACTTTTAATATTATATTACATTTTAATCAAGTTGCACAGGTAAGTATAATATTAGTCCATAAGCAGATAGAAGAGATATGCAAAACATTTCATTTTAAGCCATTTTGAATATGAAACTTTGCAAAACAGATTAGTTTTAAGCATTTTGGAAATGATTTTGCACTCATAACAATTTTGTTTCCAACTCAAAACATTTCTGAACATGTTTTAAATGGGTTTAAATTGATTTGCATTCAAAATGGTTTAAATTGAAATATCTTGCACACCTTAGTGGTACATAGTAACCGAAGACAGAATACCATTTTTAAAAGTTTCTTTCTCTGGAGTATTTAGAGAAAAGCACTTAGTACTATTGTTGACAATTTGCAATTTTATGGAAAAATCATTTTATTCTGGGAGCAATTAACTATGGAATGATAGGTTTTTCAGCATTAATCTCTTTAGAATATGAATTTATTTGTACAACTGTTGAATGAAAGTCTGCCACATCTACATTTGGATCACAATCAACCTCTTATGTTTTCAGTTTCAATTAAAGAAAAAAATACTTGAGAAACAAGAAACCACATTTGCTTTCAATTTAGAATTCATGGTAGTAAAGTATCTTGCCAAACTTTCTAAATATAGTAATTTGGGTAACTAAAACTTCATTTGGCTATGCACAAATTATATAGTTTCCAACTCAACAGGATTATTTAGAGAACTTTCTTCATCTTCAAAATCAAGTACAATATTCCTCAACTTGCTACCTCAGTTGAGACCAGAACTTCCAATACTAAGGAAGGCGGTTGAATGAGTAGTACAACCTTTTTTGCCTGATTTTACAACCTTTTTGTCACAGTTATTAAGGGTATCAGAATAACAAGAGTTGGAAGGAAACTTGGAGGTCCTCCAGTCCAACCTGCTCCTCAGGCAGGAAACCCTATACCATTTCAGAGAAATGGTTGTCCAATCTCTTCTTAAAAACTCCAGTGTTGGAGCACCCACAACTTGTGGAGGCAAGCCACTCCACTGATTAATTGTTCTAACTGTCAGGAAATTTCTTATTTGTTCTGGGTTGGTTCTCTCCTTGATTCATAAAGCTGTTAATCAAATTTGGATTCCCCCAATGACTTTTCTTGTCAGAAACTGGCTGTTTCTGTTGTAAATGTTGTAATAACATGACTGCCTCCCTGCCCCGCCCCCCCCCGCCCCCGATGCTACCACTATGTAACTATGTAAATAAGTGCTGGTTGCCAAGCACCTAAATTTTGATCACAACACTGTGGGAATGTTGCGACGATTGTATGAGGGCTTGTGTAAGTCATGTTTTTCAGTGCCATTGTAACTTTGAATGATTGCCAAATGAATGGTTGTAACTTGAGGACTATGTGCAATTCTATCTAGAGTAGGGGTCCCCAATCCCCAGTCTATGGACCGGCATTGGTCCGCGGCATGCCAGAAACCAGTTCATGCAAACAAGCGAAGCACCATCCACAGTATCCCGGCAGCACATGAAACCATGCCCCCTGCAGTCCGCAGAAAAACCTCTCTCCACAGAACTGGTCCTGTTGCCCAAAAGGTTGGGGGCTTCTGTTCTAGAGACTACTATTAGTATTGTAATGTATTGTATTGTATTGTATCGTATCGTATCATATCATATTATGTTATTATATTTGCTTTCTCTTCTATTTTCATTTTTTTTATTATTATTATTTTTTTATTCTTATTTATATGCCGCCCTTCTCCGAAGACTCAGGGCGGCTTACAATGCGTTAAGCAATAGCCTTCATACTTTTGTATATTTTATACAAAGTCAGCTTATTGCCCCCACAAACCGGGTCCTCATTTTACCCACCTTAGAAAGGATGGAAGGCTGAGTCAACCTTGAGCCTGGTGAGATTCGAACTTACAGTAATTGCAGGCGGCTGGCTGTTAAATGCTGCCTTGTAGGAGGCATTAGCCTCCTACACCACTGAGGCTCCTCTTTCATGCACCAAGCCTTTGCCTTTTGCATCCAATGTGCCTTTGCCGCCTCCTTTTTGGACCCAGCTTCTCTGGCAAATGTTTCCACCGTGTTGCTAAAGCTGTGCTGTCTTCAGAAAGATTTCCGAAAATAGCTCAACTGTAGCCACTTCAGAAAGGTGTGTCATCTTCGGAAATCTTCCCATCCCTTCCCCATTTCCACAATGGCGGAAGCTGCACTATCTTTAGAAACCTTTCTGAAGGCAACACAGTTTTCCAAGCTGGCTAAAACTGTGCTGTCTTTGGAAACCTTCCTCCCCCACCCCCCCCCCCCCCCATTTCTGAAGTGGTGAGGCGTTGTGCACAAAAGGTGAAAGTCTGGTGTGGCAAACTGGGACAGAAGGCAGCTGGGTGGATGAATGCTTGCTGCTCGCTTGGAGCAAATGAATGCTTGCGGCTTGCTAGAGGGAGTAGGCTAGGGAATCCCATGGGCCTGGGGATAAAAAGCAACTGGGAAAATGAATGCTTGCTGGTGATTACTGAGGCTTCCTGGGGCATGGCAAGTAGCCACAGAATCACAGAGTTTTGGGATTGCTTGTCACTTTGGCCAAGGTGGCCAAAAGGACAGAAATGGGAGGGGAGAGAGGTGGGTGGGGGAATTAGAATAAGTCCTTTATCTTACCAAGCTTTGGGGATGAAAGGGACCAAGCCCAGAATGGACTGGATTGGGAGTGGGCACTCATTTAACAACATGGGATTCTTGATTAATAACCATATTGGGGAGAGCCAGAATTGCTGTCGTAAGCTGATGCCGTCACATGACACAACTATACTGATTTACAATGGAAATTCTGGTCCCAATTTTAGTCGTAACTTGAGGTCTACCTGTACACATCTCAGAATAATTACTTAAATTAGATGAAATTCAATTTTAATAGTTAGCATTCTCAATTTTAGTAGACAATGGAATAAGCAAGAGGAACATCTATTTATATGGCATATTATCATGTACTATTACCGTGTTTCCCCGAAAATAAGACCCTGTCTTATATTTTTTTAACCCTGAAATTAGCGCTTGGCCTTATTTTTAGGGAGGTCTTATTATTTTGGGGTGCATGAAGCAAGATGGGGATCCTCTTGCCATCTTACCTGATTTCCAGCTCTGTCTCCCTAACCCTAACCAGAGGAAATGGCAGGGACCGGCTGCGCACACGTTTAAATATTTTCGGGGAGGGCTTATTTTGGGGGGAGGGCTTATTTTCAGGGAAACACAGTATTTGTGACATGTGAATAGCCCAACACAAAATATACAATGGGGAAATGTTTAAACCTTATTAATTGATGTGCTTATCATTGTAATAAATGAAGAACTATACATACATACGTACTAAGAGGTAATTCTCTAACCCAGTGCTTCCCAAATTTTCCCCACCATTTCCCCAAACTGTTTATCAGAAAGTCCTTATTCAAATGGTCCTGTTGTTATTAGATAATAGGTTTGTTACCTGAAGAAAAGCCACTTTTACCCCAATTTTGAATAGTTTACTCGGTTTTGAGAAGCACATTGAGAAGCAAGTATGAGAATATTGCAGAAAAGGAAATGAAACTAGATGAGAATACAAAAACATAAATTAATTGAAATGGATCTTTAAAAAAATTTGTTATCTAAAAAAAAGAAAGAAACAGAACTAGAGAATGTTCTGAAATTTATAGTTAGGGGAAAATCCACTGCTCACAATATTTTCTTCAAAGATTAATGTAAAAAGCATCCATCTGGAAAAAAAATGTAGCCGCTTTAATAGTTTGCTTCTATCTTGTGCTGTCCAGAATAAAGGATCATATCTAAATATTTCTGCAACCAGCTTACATTCTCAGCTCTCAAGTATGACTCCTATCATTATATGAAAGCAACAATATCCCTTAACAACAGGAAAACAGTGAACATCAAAACAAAATAAAGTACAGTCACTATTAGTTCTTACATCTGTTACTAAATTCCAATGAACATATTTACAACTTCCAATATTTTCAATTTCCTATCATAGTAAAAAACTATAACTAATTCCCTCCTTTATTAAAATATTCTATCAAGGTCAGACGAATATAATCCAATGAAAAATAACAGAGGAAATCCATCCTAAGAAATTGAAGCTTTCTTTTTTCACCACATACTGAAAAGCCATGAAAAGCAACATAAAAGGACTGAAAATGAGCAATTATATTTTAATTCAGATCTCTATAACCATAACCTTCTCTATGGGGAAAAAAAGTGCAAAAATATGTGATGTTTCAAACACAGCAAATGAGTAACAGCAGTCATCAATAGTGAGTTTAAAAGCTACTGTTTTAGGTGCCTTTGCATTAAAAGAACCTATTTCGTTCTGGTCTCTTTGCAAAGTATGGTATGCCATTTGTTACACAAGCTTTTGTTTGCATATCTGAACTAAAAACATGTATTTACTTGTGCCAAAGTGGACGGAATTGAAATGGAAGGAATCAAGATAGATATTTACAGAAAGGAGTAACTAATTTTAAAAGAATAGAAAAACACTGGTTTTTACTGCATGGCTAAAATATATTTAATCTTCCAAGATTACAATATTTGGGCAATGATTTTTAGCTAACATCTAAATTTAAGATATAAGAATTTTACAAATAACTTACCTCAGTTGCTTTGCATAATTCTGTTCAATCTCTATCCTTTCTTTAACAAATTTTGCATATCTTTCCAGGAAATCAATGCCCCACTGCGTGTGCTTGTCTAAATTATCAAACTGATCCTATAAAATGGGAAAAAATGAGGGGGAAAAGAGAAAAAGTCATTATCCCAATGGGAAAAAATCTCGAATTCAATATATGCTCTTTTTTTCATTTACTAAAAACAAAGATAAAACACACAAAAATACACATTAAAAAAAATCAGCAAACACAATATTTTTTTTAAAAGATGCTCTCGAAAGGACAGTACTTCTGAATCCTACTATAATCCCAATATAATCCAACTAACACTTTAAGAAATACTTGGAACCCTGACTCCAGGGATGCTGAGATTTTGGCAGTACCAAGATTATTAGAGGAGCAGTGTGGTTGTTAGAAAGTGGCAGTCCAGGTTTAAGACCTGAGTTCCATGCGACAGGGTGAGCTCCTATCCTCACTCCAACTCCTGCCAATCTAGCAGTTTGAAAGCATACAAATGCAAGTAGATAAACAGGTACCACTTCGGTGGGAAGGCATCAGCATTCCATGACACCATGCTGACCACATGACCACAGAAATATCTTCAGACAGTGCTGGCCCAATGGCCTTGAAATAGAGATGAGCACTGCCACCTATCGTCGGCAACGATTAGCGGAGTAAAATCTGCAAGGGGAGGGACTCCATGGTTGTTAGACAAACTGTAAGGGCTAATGATGGGGGGCATTGTGGCATTAACTCTTGTAGTGTGCATAAGGTGATTCAGAATGTATGCTAAGACTATGTAGTGGTTGTGATGAATTCAGTGATCATCTCTGCATACATAGACTAAGGAGATCACTGACTGATGAGCCATGGCAGCATTTGGAGGAATAAATTTATGTAAATTATTATTTTTACTTAATTTGATCATTTTTCTCATTCATTTTTTGATTCTCTTCAAGCTGAATGCATACTGGATATGCAATAATAATAATCCTTTTCTATTTCCATTATAGTAGGCACTCACACATTAGCTCTTCTCTCTTTAGAGAAAATTCTGACGAACAAGAAAAATTTTTAAAGATATTCTGAACTCAAATACAGTACACTGTTTTGTAGAAAACGTATTTTTGTGTAATTTACTTAATTAAACCTAACTTTCCAAGTGTAAAACAGATAGCAGAATCAAAAGGGTTAACATTAATTATGAAAGGAGAGCAGTTGAACTGGCTGCTTTATTAAACCAGTATTAACAATAGCAATAATATGGTACTACATAGCAAAAATACTAATATCAAATCCATACTGTAATTTAACACAAATAAAAAAACCCACATGATCAGAATTAACTATCAGCAATATAAACAAATGAGATATAATATGAAAGAAGGCCGGAAGTACAGATGGCCAGTAAAACAGACAGCTAGGAAAGATAGCCTGGGGAAAACCCTAGAAAATGTGATCAGCATTGTGAAATATCCCCTTTCTTGTCCGTCTGTGAGAAATAAAGAAACTAATTCAAATGCTGATGAGCAGCACTTATCAGCAGTTCCTTGCTGGAAATCTCTGCAAGTGCTCTAATTTTGTACAATAATTATTTTGTCTACTCCTTGTACATAAGTGGGTCATAATTTTTGCTTTGATAAAATTAAGATATTGGGGATAGAGCAAGAAGAATATATGATCTGCTCACTTAAAGTCACATTGATAGCCTATGAATTTCAAAGAATAGCAATAGAATAAGCATAAACCCAACGAACCAATTTCTGAATATGAAAAAATTAAAAATACGTCAGCTTCTTACAATATCAACCTTCAAAGTCATCTCATTTACATCCATCTTTCCAAAAAGAAGTTCCATACAAGCTGTCTAGAATTTGTTCCTTTATTGCAAATATTGATGGTTTAAATGTATCATCAAAGAAGAATTTTTAGGAACCTTTATACTATGATACATAAAAAAACCAAAACACAACCTAAAAACCTATAACTAAGACTCAATGCTACCAAGTCTGATTTAATCCAATTATGAATAACTTAGAAAAGAAGATAGAGATTTGGACATAGGTATGAAACATAAATCATTATCTACACTACATAAACATCTTGGTTTTATCATACCTACTAGAATATTAATATTTTCAAAATTTCTAATAATAAAAACAAAAGCTTTCTCACAGGGGTGAAATGCTACCGGTTTGCACCAGTTCGGGCAAACCAGTAGTAATAAAAGCTACTGGTTTGGGCAAACTGGTAGAAAAAAAAAGCTACCAATTCAGATGAACTGGTATTTCCGACGATCAGCTGTGCCGCACAATTTATATTCACTAGAAAGCAGGAAATCCTGCTTTCTAGCGAATCTAAATCGCGCGGCACAGCTGTTTTCCCCCTCCTCACTGTTCTACTTACCTTCAAACGGCTCCTTTTTTTGTACAAAGCATGCATTTGGTGCGCACTGCGCATGTGTTTGGTGTGCATGTGCGCGCGCAGCGTGCATTTGGCGCACATGCACGAGCAGCGAACTGTGGCAATCTGCGGAGGATTTCACCACTGCTTTCTCAACATCTAAACAAATAACCTAGATCCAAACTACAATGAATTAATTTTATGGTATCATTTAGAAATTGAACGATATTAGCTTTCTGGTGGATAAGCTGAATTTACTAAGGAAATTGATCTATAACTTGAATATATTATATATTTACCTGCTTAGTGAAATTAGTGTAAGAAGACATTATCACATGTCTCCCATAAAATAGGACATTTTTAAATACGTATATTTTATAACAGTCAACCAGAAATGTACCAGGATCTACAGTTTCATAGTATCATATATTAAATTATATTTATTTTTTTCTTGAAAAGAAAAAGGTAACATGAAGTTGTAACCCGATTCCAATCTTTCAGTCAATGAAAAAGTTGATAAAGAATTGGGACTATAGAGCCCTTTTGGTTACTAGATTTCAAAGGTATTTATTTATGCTAAGGGAATTAATACTGCTTTAATTAAAATCTAAACGTGAATTATTTATTGGATTTCTTACCTTTCCTTCAAAATAAGGTTACACATGATGCTTATAAAGTTGTTATTCAGCAAAAAGAGAGAGAGAGAGAGATCTGTATCACATGGAAAATGATTACCTAGCATAGAGACATAACAATTTAACTTAACTACCTGTTGCTTCTTTCTGTATGCAGCATAAAGAATGTGATCTCAGTAAACGCTTCTGCTGTATCTTATAGGAAATTGTGTAATTGAATCACAGATGAAATAAAATAAATGTTTAAGAGAGTTCCTCCACACCCTTTCATTCAATGTTACACAAAGGCACGTTCCAAAAAATAACTATGAATATCAGAAACACAATAAAAGAGGGAAGCATGGCCAAAACCATATATATATATTCCAGTGAAGGGGAGGATGAGAGAACAATGCTAAAATAAATAATAAATAATAAAACAGTAGTAATTTTTTATCTGTAGTTCCAAGACAACAGTGATCACATTTGTTGTGGACAATAATAATTTGTACACCAACCGACAATGACTCTGGGTAGCTCACAACAATCAATAAAGAAAATTACAATAAAATCAATAAAGGATAAAAATAGTTAAAAGAAAACAAGGCATGATACAATGTCTCACTCTCCCCTGCCAAGGACTTGGGTGGAAAGACAGGTCTTCACTAATAAGCATACAAAAGAAAAATAAAAGAAATACTTCATCAGAAATGAACAAAAGGGGAAAGAAAAGGGAAAAATCACAGCCATGCTGAAGACTGCCATTTGTCATTCTTTTTAGTATTATGTAAATAAAGTTACAGTTAATAAATTGAATCACATCCAGTACTATGTAAATATAATTACAGTTAATAAATTAAATCACATCTGATTAGTAAGGGAAAAAACAAGAAAGTCCATGCCCATGAACTAAACTTGGAAACTTAAATAGTCTGAAAAAGGCATTTCTGTATTGTTGCCAACACACGTGTCGGTGCAGTCATCATCAGGTGATCCCAAGACAATGGATATTTTTCTTATTGATTTATCACCAAAATAAGGATCAAAGTATTGTCTTTTATCCAAACAGATTAAATGGAAAACTAAACAGTGTATCTCCATTTTAAGTAGTCTGGAGATAGATACTGTTTGCTCTGAGCAGGAAGTCTCCTAACCAATGATTAAAACATTTACTCTCATCACCGTTAAGCTCTATTTAGATGAAATGTATATTTCAGGGAAAGAGAATTTTAAAATTGCAGCTATCACCATAGCATTCAAGACATTTAATAAGCTACCTGCTAAATATGCTGAATGTAGGCAGGCAGTTTCAATTTGTCATTTCAGCCACTTTGTGTTAGAAGCATTGCATCTGACAGGTGAATGCAATTTAATTTTACAAAATAGGACACAATAAAATTAATAGTGGAAGGTGAAGCAATACATGGCTACAAAGGGAAACCTTGTTTTAGCCTTGTTAACAATTATAGCTCACATATTTGTACAGTTACTCTCTCCACCACACAAAACATATATGACCAAATTTGTTCAGCTGCATTTTAATCAATCTGAACTACATTATTATAACCACTCCTTTTTTTCACCCCATTGGAAATCTGATCTCTGCTTAGACATGACAATATTCTACCGATCCTAGAAGCATCCTTCCAAATAAAAAATGTTTTCCGCCTGTTTTTAATAGTTTCCCATATCCAATGTTGGCACTGAATACTCAAGAAATCAAATACAGTATATCCAGATTTCTAATGTTCATGAATATACTGCTCTGCAGTCCTGTTTTATTCTAAAGATTTCAAAATCCTTCCAAATGCAGAGGGAGTTCTCAGATATCTTTTTGGTAACCAATGTGTTTTAGGAATTGTTGGCATGCAGTACTTGAGAAGAACTAGTTAAAAAGAAGCACTTTCGTCCATGTTACACAAATTTGTATTGATCACGTATTTCAAACAGTAGGTCTATTTTGTAGGTGGAAGTATGCCAGCATGCATAATGTTGAAACCAGACACACTATTTAATATTTAATCAACTACGATGACATTAGCTACCACCAATTACATCAAACAACTACTATACTTGAACTTTTTGTGTTTAATTCTACCAGTGCAAACAGTATAATTTTTCTGTTCAGCACAAACACAAATAAAAATAACCTTGCTCAAGGATGCATTATATACTGTGACAAAAAGCATAAAATATAACTACTTTCCTTTTTCAGTCATTTAGAAAATAGTCTGTACAAATAAGAGGTCTCTCTTATTGCATTTATAGTACGCAGAAGAAGCTACAATCGTGCCACAGCTCGTTGCTTGTTATCACCAACATGTTCATACTGAAAAATACTGGCTTGTGCTTTCTATATGCACACCAAAAGAAATTCATGAAAAATTATTAAAAATTGTGAAAGCATCAAGCATCACATTTGTATAGCTCCAAGTAGCATATACAGGATTATCTCATTTATTCGAAGTATTATTCTATAAATTAGTATAATCTGGGGAACGATTACTAGAACAAGATAATTTGATAAGTTATATGGATGAGCACACTTGCATCAAGGTCTTCTCAATTCAATGTCTATCACAGAACATTAATTCTCATATGAAATATGAAGTAATATGCAAAAACATTAAGAATAAGTATTACCACAAAAAATTAATTAGAATGAGTAATAATAAAGATTAAAGTTGTAATATTGCTATAACGGTCAATGTTGAGAAAGTAACATTAATTTAAAGCCCATCTAAAATCTGAGATAGATTAAGTATTCCCTAGTGAATTCACTGAACATCGACAACGGGAGTGTCAAACTCGATTTCATTGACGGCCGCATCAGGGCTGTGTTTGACCTCAGGGGACCGGGTGGGCATGTCCATCGACATCACTTGTATCAAGGGCACCTGTGGTGGCCTGGGTGGGGCTGGGGGGATCCATTGTCTCCAGCAGAGGAAGACAAGACCAGGGAAAGTGCCAAACCCCTGTCCTCCAGAGAAGCCTCGCTGTCCTTCTCAGGCCATGTGCAGGACCTCTGGATGGCGGCGCAGGCTGTCCAGAGCCCTAGGCAGCAGAGGGTAAGCGCCCAGCCTGTCCCTCAAACTCCTAGGACACTGGGACCCCCACAGTCAGCCCTGCCCCGCTTCCCCAAGGGGGTGCCCGGCTGTGCTTACCTCCTCCTCGAGGCTACTGCTGCTGTTCTCATTCTCCTTGGCCAGGTTGCTCATGGTGTGGGCGGGAGGGCAAAGTCTGTAGGTCAGAGGAAAGCCCACTCCTTCTCCATGCAAGGAGACCTGGCTTTGTAACCAAAGCATCCTCAGTGATAGGATGGGAAACCACCAGGAGAAGTCAGGAGGCGGAGACAAGGGGATGGTGAAAAGGCAACAGGCTGCTAGTGGCCAAGTGCTAAGGCAGGAGCTTCCTTCCTTCCATCCTTCCTTTTTCCTTCCCTCCTTCTCCTTTCTTCTTCCTTCCCCTCTTTCCTTCTTTTTCCTTCCTTGCTCTCTTCCCATCGTTCCTTCTTTTTCTTTTTCTTTGTCTTTCCTTTTGGATGCTCAAATGAAAAAGGGGAGACATTTCTCCTTTTGTTTTGCTTTGCTTTTAGTTTGTTTTGCTAGCCCTCTGGCAGTGAAAATGGGGGGGGGGCTTTTCAGCCATGATGGCCTCCTGCAGCCCTCTGCCCGCACAGCCCCAGGGCTCCATTATCTAATGGAGCCAGATCTCAAGCACCTAAGCAACCATCTGACCATACCAACTGATCCTCCATATCCAGTTAGCAGGATAACTGCTCTAAAATACAAGGTTTCAAGAGTGCCCACCTCCCTGTACTGGGGCAGTGATTACCTGCAATAAGTCCATGATTACAATAGAAGCTATAAACTCAATGAATTGTTCACAGCCCTGATCCAATGAGATATAATTTACTTTGCCAAAGAGTGAAGGGACTTCAATGCCAAACCATAAGATAAGATCAAAGAGCTGGAGACACAGCTAAATGTGTAGTAGATACAGTTTAATACTCACAACATGTAGATATTTATAGCCTCTCAGTACAAAAGTAGGGTCCCTACTCATAAATAAGATGTCTGTCTGTGTAATTTATTTTCTGCCCATTTTGTGGTTCTGGTATCACATAAGATCAGTGACAATTGTTGCCCTGGGCCCTGTAGGGGGAGATCTCAGAAGAGACATAATCACTGCCTCCTTCCCAATCAGATTTCAGTAAGGCATTCTAGATCTACCTGCTCATCCACAACCAAATGTGACCATAAATCTGTTATTTAAAATAAGCAGCTTGCCCCCCAAATCTCCAAATACCTGACCATTAGGAGACAGGAATGGGGCAACTAGGAGAAAGTTGGTAGAATTGTTTTGATCACCTTTTCTTTGGAATAGCAACCTTGGCACTCATACTTAATCTCCCTCAACCCATCCTGCTTTCACCCCAAGTCATGGTCAAATTCCATCCACATAAGCCTTATCAAAACTGTAATCTTCTAATCCACTCAACCGCACAACAGCCTATCCACCATCAATACCACAAGCAGCACGTAGGATCAAAATAAACATGGTCTGACTAATTAGGCAGGCCACTCAGGCCAGAACAGAAACCACACAGTCAACCCCCCCTACAATCTCAGCTTCCCTTATTCCCTACACAGTTACAGAACCAAATATAAAATAAATACAGCTTCTTGGACACTACAAGAGTTTTTCCTCCTGCAATTCCCATTTTGCAGGCTGGAATCCCCTACCCGTACTCTGATTTTTCCTTATTTGTTTGTTTATTTATTTATTTGTTTGTTTGATTGATTTATATGCCGCTCTTTTTCGGAGACTCAGGGCGGCTAACAATGCATTAAGCAACAGCCTTCATATTTTGGATATAACTGCTTAGTAGGGCTTTCGGGCCCCCCTAAGCAGTGTTCTTTTTTGTACAAAGTCAGTTTATTGCCCCCACAATCCGGGTCCTCATTTTACCTACCTCGAAAGGATGGAAGGCTGAGTCAACCTTGAGCCTGGTGAGATTTGAACTTGCAGTAATTGCAGGCAGCTGGCAACTTAAGTGCTACTTTAACAGCACTTAGTCCACTGTGCCACCAGACTCCTTCAGGACTCTCTCTTGGATGGAGAGAGATCTTCAATGTCCTCCTGGCATCCACTAATTCTAGGTGGAAATTACACCAGTCACTGTCCAAATTATTTTCCAATTCACCTTCAACATCTAAAACAACTAACAGCTAAAAATGAGTCTCCATTCCAGTTTTAACTTGGATGTTATTCCTAAATTACTCAGCAAGACCTGCCTAGGATCCAATATCAATGACATCTCCAAAGTCTCTTTCAATAACTGCTACTTTTTAGAGTGATTCTTTAAAACTGCCAAGGCTGACTTTCCAGATAATCATTGGATGCTCTGATTGGAAGCTTGGCTCACGGCATGGGTATCTGTCTTGACAAGATCATCCGGTCATTGCTGTCATCAGTACTCTTATTTAGGTCCAAAATAATATTGATTATGTGCTGTCAAGTTGGTATAAACTATTAGCAATTACATAAATAGATTTTCTTCAGGATCTGTCCCTCCCTCCCTAGCCTGGTCTTTTATGTCTCCCAACAGTACACCCATCACTCCTGTGACTGAGTCCATCCACTTTGTTGCTGCTTATATTCTTATCTCTTTCCTACTTATTCAGGGTTTCTCCAGACATATAGGTCTTTGCACACTGTGTTCAAAATATTATCATTTGTATGCTGGTCTATGACCATATTAAAGATTTGATTTGATGATCATTTCAGTCCAGTCACTTGTTCTTCAAGTGGGAACTCAGATTATTTATTTGTTTTTCTTGACTATCCATGATATTCTCAGGAGTCTTGTCCCACATCAAACTTCAATAATATCAATAAAATATCAATAATTGTTCTATCCCGTGTTTACTAAAAAGCTAACAAAGAACTCATCACATAATTTATTTCTACCAGACATTTCTTCCTAAAGACCCTGGCTTATGGAAACCACAATCTTATATTTCTATTGTACAAAACTCCTTCATTTCCTTATGTTATCATATCCTACTCAAAAGGTCTTACTACTACTCTCCAGTTGTATTTTTTGTTCTCCTTTAGGTCCACAATCCCTGGCTTTCTATACTACAATAATAATTTATATTTAGCTATGAAGAGGCATTGATTGCTTTGCAGGTCTTCTGGAATCTCTATGTTGGCCTCTTATGCACAGCAAGATGGCACAGAAAATAACCCTGTGATCTCTACAGGAAATACATTCTACTGCACTGTTTCCAGCTACGTGATTCTATTAACCACTGGAACTGGGAAAACTATTACTAAACATAAAAATATTAGGTGTTAGCCTGAAAGTCTTATTTATATAAGCAATAACTGATTCTGCAAATATTGTATTGATTTCTAAATTAATTTATTTAAGTTATTAAGAGAACCTTTAGTTAGCAATCATTTATCCTGCAATGCGCAAAATCATACTAGTAGCTAGAATGGAACATTCATTAAGCAAATTTGCTTTGTCCAAACCGATACTAGATTGATTTTAACAGTCCTTCCCTGTTCAGCAAATAATTGATATGCTTAAATGCTAAGGAACAAACATTGTATCAATCGGTTTAATGAAATGCTTGGTACTCATTGTAGGTAGATTGTATGAAATACGTTTGTAAAAAAATAATTAATTTCTCTGCACAAAAAGAAAAAATGTGTTTGTTTTAGAGTTATGAACTATCTATACTAAAAAGGAGTATTTACATATTTCTGAAGGTGGCATAATTTTAGGGACTGGAAATATCCAACAGTTTTCAGACTTAGCAGATATCCAAAAATGATGCAATAGTTTACACATATTCTGTAGCAGAACAAAACTACAACTATGAGTCAAGATTTTGCACATTATTTGTATTTGGCAATTATTTCAGTCAGAAAATCAACATTTGATGGAATCCTTCAGCTTCCATTATTTCCTCCTCTTTTACAACTATTATACAGCTGGAAGAACTGAAAATAATCCAAAAGGCTGAGTACAGAAACTATTTGCCAAGATACCACTGAATTAGAATCAAGTATAACCTTACTGTGTACATACCAATTAACTCGCTAATAGCAAGTCACTCTAAAAACTACAATGAAACTTTCTTTTTCCAGAAAATGACTGTCTCAGCTTATACAGCACCCTTCAGTGAAGTTCTCCAAAATATTTATTTTAATTAAATTAAGGAATTCCAAACCTCATACTTCACCGATTCCCAGACCTATTTAACAGTAAATTGTATTTTTCCTTAATAGCCTGCTCCCTTAAACTTACATATAAGACATCTAGTGGGCATGTATGACACTATCCTTTCTTTTTTTTAAAGAAACAAAATATATAATGCTCTTACTGGTTTTTTATATTTTATGTAAGCCATTAAGAGTCTTTTCAGTTGCAGTATTATAGGAATATATCTAATAAATAAAATTAGGATAACTGGCAGTACTATAAATAGTATTCTTAATCCAGATCTCGCCATGATACTTTTATCTGCTAATAATGCTCTTCTACTACTTACAGTATAATCCCATACAACAGATATGCTGGTGGATTTTCTAAATCAACCTCAGTTTGATTTTAGCCACTGTTTTGGGTTAATACAGCCCTGGTCACTTTGATGTCAGGAACTAGATAGGGGCAGATGTTCCAACTAATTCTGAAGATTTTCAATTTCATCAGTCATAATATCCTTCTGAATCATTAAACAATGGGCCTTGAAGATACATTTGATAGTGATCTGTCTTAGAAGCTGACGTTAAGGGATGCCTATTGAGCTCCCCATTCACTGGTCAATAGCAATAACAGTTAGACTTATATACGGCTTCACAGTGCTTTACAGCACTCTCTAAGCTCTGCTTAGAGTCAGCATGTTGCCCCCAACAATCTGGGTTCTTATTTTACCGACCTTGGAAGGATAGAAGACCGAGT
This sequence comes from Ptyas mucosa, assembly GCA_012654045.1. Taxonomy (NCBI): domain Eukaryota; kingdom Metazoa; phylum Chordata; class Lepidosauria; order Squamata; family Colubridae; genus Ptyas; species Ptyas mucosa. The sequence continues at coordinate 48,273,148 of WNWU01000004.1, forward strand.
CAACCTTGAGCTGGTCAGGATCAAAGGAATCAAACTCGGGCAATGTGAGCAGAGTTAGCCTGCAATACTGCATTCTAACCACTGCACCCTACAGCTATATGATTCCATAGGATTCTAAGCATCCCCTATGGCTATTTAGTATATGCATGATACTATTAAGAGGGTATAACTGCACAGGGGGTGTTAGATCATTATTATATGATGACACCTAACTCTTCCTCTACTAACGCTTCATCTCACTCCAAGAAGGCAATAAACCAACAGTGATACTACCTAGGTACAATGATGTAACATTCTCCTTGAAAACAGTTATTAGCTTTGAGTTCTTTTGATTGAAAGAGGGGCATGTGAAAAATATCTAAATTTCATCAAATCTGGATTACTGCAATACAAGTGGTCCAGAAAGCTGCAGTTTATTTGTTAACAGGAGCTGCACAGAAAGAACGTAAGTGAAATGAATGCATTATCTCTTACAAGGATGTCACCACAATTCAGCTGATGTTGATCTTTAAAGTCTTGCACAATCAGGATATTCCTCCTCCTTCTGCTCCCCCTCATGTATAAATCTGAGTGTCTGTCAGGCCCTCCTCTTATATATTTCAGGAGCTCCTCATATTCATCTCATATCTGGGAGGAAGTCTACACAGGCTTTGGAATGACCTTTTGGGATGGTCATTATTTTTCCTCATTAATAGCCTCTCAAAAACTGAAGCCCTTTCTTTCTTAGGATAGCCTTTAATATATAGTTCTATTGTTGTGATTTTCAAATTGTCATTTAAATATTTCCATTACAGTTCTGGTGTTCTCTGTCTCTTTGTTGTCTTAATTTGTCATGTTTGATTCTATAAATCGTATAAAACCAAATATCAGGATATATTTAAGTCCTTATGTTCTTAACCTCTCAAGCTTCGTTTTCCACTCTCATATTTCAGTCCATGTATACAGAAATACCATTCACCTCTTCATATATCTGAAGAAGCTGCAAATACATTATGGTATCAGTTAGTTTTAAGGTATGCCAACCTTATTTTTTTTTTATTTTAACTTTCAAATGCAGAAATGGAACACCATTTTTCAAACTATTGTCTGAGAAGCAATTAATTGTTTAAAATCATAACATCTGAGAATGATTCACTTCTATTTCTAGAATTTATCTTCCTTGTTTTTTTTCCACCTCCATTGTGTTCAGGTTATTTGAACATGGAAAACAAATGTTGAAAATGTTCTCCCCCCCTTTCTCTCAGTGAACGATAGTTAGTTTTAAATGAAAACAGACTCAGATTTTTTTTAAAGTGTGTCTCCCATTTCACAGCAGCCTGAGGAACAATTGTCCTAAATAGCTTCATAAAATAAATCGGCACATTGCTTCAGAAGATTTAAATAATATCTACAACCATGGGAATATTATTGCCAATCTGGAAAATTTAAGTATGGTAGGGGAAAAAAAATCCTTTCAAGACTAATGATTCATTTTCCATGGAAACAAGATCAGAATATTAGACAGCCATTCAATCAGACAATGTCTGGAAAAATACTAATACTGTAACCTTAAGTTGCATGGAGTTGAAACAACAATTGGCCTGGTAAGATTTTTTTTAATCTTATCATCATAGTTGGACTATTCTTGTGTGAGCAAGGTTTACAGCTAGCCATCGCTTACTCATTTGGAGAATAACAATTCCTTCAAAGTAAATAACTTGCCAAACCTGTCACTCAAGCTGTCCAGCATTATATGCAGCCAGGTTGGTAACATTTTTCTGAGCTATTTGTTCTTATCTGCAACACTAAGATAATTACTCAGTTTTAAAAACTGCTTTAAAAAGCATCTCATTCAAGCTCTTTAGAGAAAAACCTTTATATCAAATATATGTAATATTTTGCAGTACGCTCTGAAACTGATCTACATAGCTATCACAGTTCACTAATCTGTGTGACAGACCATTCCTAAAGAATTTACAGGTAGCCCTTGTTTAGCCACTACAATTGGGATCAGTAAGTCAGTCCTTAAGCAAAATGGTCACTAAGAAAAACCACTATTGTGCTTACGATGACTTCAGCTCTCCTTTTCTTTACAGACCCGCAAAGGTCATAAATGTGACGATTGATTGTGAAGTTAATTTTTCATCACTGCTGTAACTGTGAAAGGTTGCTAAATGAAGACTACTTGTACTATGATTATATTGGCTGTATTTTGCTTTTACAAACACATTTAACAACCTGAATTGGGACCAGAATTTCCATTGTTTGGTGAAGTAGTCATCGGGCAAAACATCACATGACCACACTGCTTGATGATGGCAGTTCTGGTAGTCATAAATTGTAGTCATTAGTCCAGGATTATGCAGTCCAATAGGCAGGGTGATGGTGATATTGAAGTACATGCTAAGGTTTTAAATGTGAGTGGGCTGCCAAAAGATGTAATTTTTGAGAACCAGCCATCAATACTGTTGTAATTTTGAATGGAACATAGTTAAGTGAGGACTACCTGTACACCATTAGAAAAACCAGATGGCTAGTTTAACTTTAAATATGCTTCAAAGATATAAGTTGCTTAGTTTCTCCAGAAACTATTCATTTATTTTGGAAAATTTATATAGCTGCTTACACCCTCACGATGACTCTAGGCCCATGATGGCGAACCTATGGCAGGTGAAGCCATATCTGTTGGCATGCGAGCATTGTCCTAGCTCAGCTCCAGTGCACATGTGCACACAGGCCAGCTGATTTTCAGGCCTTTCTGGCCCACTGGAAGTTGGGAAACTGCTGTTTCCGGCCTCCAGAGGGCCTCTTGGGGGGAGGCCATTTTTGCCCTCCCAAAGCTCCTAGAAAGCTTCTGGAGCCTGGGGAGGATGAAAAATGGGCCTACCAGGCCCACCGTGCCATCATGTGCCAAAAGCAAGGGGAGCGCAGGGGGTCACGTGCACATGTGTGGGGGGGGCAGGGTGAGGGGGGCATTGAATTATGGGTGTGGGCATGTGCGTGACCCCCCACCCCCCCCCGCTTTTGGCACGCGATGGCAAAAAGCTTAGCCATCACTGCTCTAGGCGGTTTTCAGAAAATAAAAACACATTTTAGATGGCTGTCAGAGAAAATCTATCTTTGCGTCTTCAAGTAGCTATGAAGAGAACTATCATCAGAAACTATAAATTCATCTGTGAAAATGCAGGCCATTACAGTCATAATCTTACAAGCGCTGTTAGTTGGTTCTAACAGTTTACCAGTAGTTGCAATTCTACAGTCATAGGGATGCACAGAAAGCAAAATGACAAAACATGCATTGTGACGGATGTCCTGCCCCTTTTGTTCATTTACTGCACACTTCATATAAGGAAAAGGCTTGTGTCACCAAGTTACAACCCATGTTTCATCATTCTGGTGAAATCTTGGGATTTTACATTCATTTTTGTACAGTGTTATTAAAAAAAAATCTCTATTTCTTGAATCAAGCTAAAAATATTTTCAAATATTAAGTTATTTATTATATAGTGGCTGGGAAGAAATTCTAGTGACACCATTAGAAAGCTGACAAATGTATGAAGGCGGAATTCTCATATCACATTAAGATTTTTTTAAAATTTAAAGAGGCATATTGACAAAACCAAATTCCCATGTCATGATAAGACAAAGTAAAACAAAGCACAAAACGAAGGGCTGAAAACAATAGAAACTTAACCATAAGAAAACTGCCAAATAGACAAATTTCTTCTCTTCCTCTAGCAATTACTACCAACATGGAGAATTGGTAGTAATTGCTGTGTACAGGACAAGCCGCTTTCATAAAAAAGAAATATCTTCTTCTGTTCCTGGATTAAAAATGTTTTATTAATAAGATAAAATACAGGATGATTTGCATTCATGTAGTTTTGTTAATCATGTTTATAAAACACAAGGTAAGTACTAGCATATTAGCTCAAATATGGGCACTAAATTAATAAAGATGGGTTGAATCTCCCTTTCTTAAAATTCTACTGAAATTACAAAAGAAAGTTTTCAGTGCAAATATGGAAATTAATGCGCACCCTTCTTTGAAAAACTGCTTAGAGGGCTGTAAAGCACGTGAAGCAGTATATAAGTCTAAGTGCTATTGCTTTGAAAAACATATTCAAGAAGAAAGTGTCCAGATAGATAAGAGGATTCAACAGCACAGCAGAACATAAATATTTTCAGACTTCCCTATAAACAGTTTGACCTGTTTCTAATACCACTGAAGCACAACTGAACAAAAGGCTATTTTGTCTTCATTAGCCAAACAGCTGAAAGAATATTTTATAGCTTACCAAAGTTAGCTAAAATTGTTATCTTTATTACAGAGCTAATGTACAGATAATCCTTATTTAGCAACTATTCGCAGTTACAACCAAGATTAAAAAGTACTTTTGTGACCAGTCTCATTTACAACCTTCATAGGTCTGTAAAGCAAAGGAAAGCTGAAATGTTACCATAGGCACAGTTGCGGTTTCATTTAGCACCCACTGTGCTTAACAACTGAGTTGCCGGTCTCAACTGTGGTTGGTAAAGAAGGACTAGTTTTATCAACATTTTATACAGGTAGTCCTTGACTTATGACCACAATTGAGCCCAAAATTTCTGTTGTTAAGCGAGACATTCATTAATTGAGTTTTGCCCCATTTTATAACTTTTCTTGCCACAGTTGTTAAGTGAATCACTTCAGTTGTTAAATTAGTAACAAGGTTAAGTGAATCTGTCTTCCCAATGGCCTTTGCTTGTCAGAAGGTCACAAAAGGTGATCACATGACCCTGGGACACTGAAATCGTCATAACAATCAGTTGTTAAATGTACAAATTTTGATCATGTGACCATTGGGATGCTGTAACAATCCTATGTGTGAAAAACAGTCATGTCACTTTTTTTAGTGTTGTAACTTTAAACGGTCACTAATCAAACCATTGTAAATTGAAGACTAACTGTACTTATTCCTGTGTACTTTTTTTAGACACATAAATAAAAACGGGATAAAATTTGATAAATAAAGCATATAATAAATTTGATAAATAAAGTAGCTTTATATCTCCACCCCGGATCACCCTGGGGATGCCCCTTCTGTGATGTCCCGCTGCCTGGAAGCAGTTCGGGCCTGGATGAGAAGAAACAGACTCAGACTCAACCCATCCAAGAATGAGTGGATACCGGCATCTTTGGATCTAATGGCCTCGTCACTAGTGATGGGAGGGGAGGTCCTTACTCCCTCAGAAAGGGTCCGCAATCTGGGGGTCCTCCTGGACTCAGGCCAATATATGTGGACTTGATCTCCTAAATTAAATCTGGGAGGTAAATGTAATAAATAATCAGGTATGATACTGTAATATTGCAGAAATCACCAAAATACAAATGAAAAACTACAGTATCATATTAAAGTTACTGCACACAATTTGGACAATGTTTTTGAACTGTGAGCCATCATCCCTAACTGGAGTGTTTTAAAGGAATCAGTTAATACTTGTGCAAAAGAAAACAATTCACTCCTATGTCTGTGATGGCGAACTTATGGCATGGGTGCCACAGGTGGCACGCGGAGCCATATCTGAGGGCACACGAGCGTTGCCCTAGCTCAGCTCCAGCACACATGTACCCACCGGCCAGCTTATTTTTGGGCCTTCCGGGCCCACCAGAAGTCGGGAAATGGGCTGTTTCCAGTCTCCAGAGGGCCTCCAGGGAGGTTGAGGAAGGCCGTTTTTGCCCTCCCCAGGCTCCTAGAAAGCCTCTGGAGCCTGTGGAGAGTGAAAAACAGGCCCACTGTGTCATCACGTGCCAAAAGCGGGGGGGGGGGGGGTGCGGGGGGGGGAGCTTGTGCATATGCGGGGGAGGGCGGGGCACGGGTGGGCATTGAATTATGGGTGTGGGCAGGCACACACACAATCCCCCTGCTCTCCCCCCGCTTTTGGCACGCAACAGCAAAAAGGTTAGCCATCACTGTCCTATGTCAACGTTCCTATTCATTAACTGACTCCATTGAATCATTCAATGTGGTTTCCTTGATGCTCTCAGAGCCTGGTTGTTTGCTTGTAGATGTTTTATTGCCTGATTAAGTAACATCAGCAAACAACCAGGCTCAGAGAGCATCAAGGACTCCACACTTCAACCCTGAGCTACATATATTCTCTTCTAATTATAATGAATCTATAAGGTTAAAATTACCACAGCCTCTAAGCAGTTTAAGCAGAATACCTGTAAACGTCCCTCAAAAAAGGGACCTTCAGCAAACCCTCTCTTCCCAATCTCACTGGGAGGCAGATTTAACCTCAGATCCCATTAGGAAGCAGAGTCGCCCTATCGGGGAAACCGGAGGCATATAAATTTAATAAATAAATAATCCAGAGGAGGCGGTTTTTGCTCAGGGTATCTGAGCCCTGAGCAATAAAGGTTTTTAAAGTTGACAATCAGCACGCTGAATTGTACCTGGAAGCTAACTGGCACTCAGTGCAGTTCCAGAAGCAACACAGAAAAATGTTGATGTGCTCATAATTATATGGGCAGCTGCATGCTGTACCAGCTGAGGTTTCCAAAAGGCTTTCAACCTCAATCTGAACTGCAGGAGCCCAGGTGTGAGATGAAGAAGACATGAGTGACCAGGCATAGTACTTCCTGAACCAGAAATGGCCGCAACTGGCCACAATTAATTAAGATAAAATAAGCAGAGCCATTAAATGACAGGAGTAGCTCACTGATTCAGCTTTGATTAACGAACACAACCACTAAAGTTAACCACTGGACATCAAAGTTGTCCTGCGTACACACAGCCCATTACTTTCCACCCGTAATCAATAGAACAATTGCATCCAGAGCGTCCAAGTGATGCCTATGAATCCTGTCATGTTTTTGGGAGATCTGCGTGCTTTGGCTTTCCATCATGGTTTCTACTAACAAGGTTTAATAACAAATGGTGGGGGTTTTTTTTAAATAAAAAATGTGCATATAAACAGCAGAGCAGATTAGTTGCCTGCTTTTCAATTACTCAAGATATTTGAGAGAAGAAACTATAACACCAAGCTGAAAATACACCATACCAAGGTGTGGTATTTGAGAATGTTAACATAATATATGGGCTTCTGAGTGACTCAGACCTCATATGTCTTAGCCTGCACTGACTGACAGTAAGGTTGCAATCAAGAATTCCTCTCATTTTAGCCCTGGAACTCAAGCTAAAGCCAAAGGAAGCTTTGATTGCTAGTTAGCTCCTTTTGGCTGCCTACTTAACATACCTTCCCGTCTGTTTCTACACCTTCGGCTCACTAAGCCCAACCTGGTCTAGTTTCCCAAAGCAGATCTCGGGCACAGCCTGACTCACACCAAAGATAGCAGGGACCAACCTACAAGACGCTCCACCTTCAGTTTCTTCCTTAAGACGAAACCGCCACCTAACAACCCTTCCTGCTCAGCATGAATCCATGCGTCCTTTCTTGCCCTGTATTGTCCAAGCCCTCTTTTTCTTTGTTTAAGGAGCGAAAGGGGGGGGGGGGACTGCACGACCAGCCAAAGCAGCTCAAGCTCTCTCTCTCTCCTCTTTAAGGACAGAGCGAGAGAGAGAGAGAGAGAGAGAGAGAGCGAGAGAGAGAGCACGGATGCTGTGGATTCCCCCTTTCAAAAAGACCCAGCGCTGTTGCAACGAAACCGACGTCCTTCAACCCACCGCTGGAAAAAAACCTCAGAGAGCGCCTGTGAATCGAAATCAAATCTTGTAGCAGAATTCCAAGCGGTGAAAAGGAAGAGAAAGAAAAAAAAAAGAAAGAAAAAAGAGGAGGGGGATTTTTTTTCCCTTTGGGCCCCGCCCCCCCCCCCCCCCCCCCCCCCCCCCCCCCCCCCCCCCTCTCCCCCCCCCCCCCCCCCCCAGGCGCTTCCACTACTTCGCTCAACAAAGCAGCCCGGGCGCGACCTCCCTCCCTCCCGCTCCCCGCCACACGGGGGAGATTGCGGGGCGGAGGGGGGCTGCGCCTGCCTACACACAAACACACATACATGCATGCATGCATACACAAAAGCAGCCGGCCGAGCTGGCTCGCTCCTTTCCCGCAGAGGGTTGGTCGCGAAGCCCGGGCACAATGAAGAGGAACCGGGGTGTGTGTGTGTGTGTGTGTGTGTGTGTGTGTGTGTGTATGTGTGTGTGAGGGGGGAGGGAGGGAACTCACCCAGAGCTCCGTGCCCCAACTCATGGCGACTCCGCTGGCAGCACAAGCTTCGCCGTCGGCGCTCCTTTGTGGCTCTTCGGGTCGCTTTTCCCGAGGCTTCGGCGCTGGCAGCAACGGCGGCGGTAGCGACGCACCCCGTCCTTGTCCTCCCCGAGCGGTGGAGAAGCGTCGCCCCGTTTAGCGCTGGAGAGAAGGTGGTGGTAGTGGCGGCAGCGGTGACCGAAGCTCCAACTCCGCCTCGCTTCAGGATGGGAATAAGGAAAAAGAGGGGGACGGCGAAGGAGGGAGGGAGGGTAGCCGCGAAGGAGGCTGGGAGAGGGGCGGGCTCGGCCACCGCAGCCGCTCCTTAGGGAGGCCCGGGGATTAGGAGCGAGGAGAGAACTGGTTCCTTCGCTGCTGCTCGCTTGCTGGCCGGCCGCTGCTGGCCCGCTTACTGCCACGGCCGCCTTTTCACCTCACGAACTGCAGGAGGAAGAGGGCTCTCCGCGGGGAGGGAGGGCTCAGAAAGCCTCTGGGTTACTACAGGTGAAGTGCTGCCACCTTCCTGGAAGCTCTCCTCCACTTCAGGAAAGCCAAGCACACAAAAAAACGATTTGCAAACGATGCTACTCCGGGTCCTGATTCCGTGCGAGTTAAAACATTAAAAAAATAAAATAAAATAGAGCGTCCACGTGTCCGACAGTACCGTGGGGAGCACTTCGTCAGGGAAATCGTGGCCCCCTTTTCAGTATAGGCTACGAAGCAAATCTATAACAATTCGTCACGGCCAACTCACCAACGTTAACTTGCCAGGGCTATCTCACCACAGGACAATTCACTGCGGGACAAGAATTACACTCATACCAAAGAAATGGTGAAATAGAATCATGAAAGAAAGGATGCAAAAAGTGGGAACAGAATGAAACGTGAATGGCGAAAATTAAAATAATTTTTATTTATTTTAATTTTTTTAATATATAAATGCTAAATTGTCCCGCAGCGATTTGGTTGTGACAAATTGTCCCAGTCCCAGCTAAGGATGCTTGCATTTCTGCTGCGAATTGGCTTAAGTGGCCTCAGATGGCTTCTTTCCCTTTCTAGTTAACAGGTTTTGGATTCTTGGTTTTATTTTGGTGCATTAAAAGAGGCCATTCACACAACTGCATCCTTGAGTGATTAAAGACGTTCTCGACTACTTCTAATTCCTTTCCTTCCTTCCCTCCACCGATATTTTATCCGCTTGGCCACATTTCAGAATGTGCATATTCATGTTTTTAGATAGACATTAAAAGAGATGGAATTCAGTCCCATATACGCTTTACAAAAATCAGGCAAAATTGCCTATCTGAAGGCCAAGAATGTTTTATAGCTGCTGGAACAAAATAACAAGATAAATAATTGTCTGCTAATTGATGCTTCAAGTATAGAAATTATAGCCTATCGCAGTTAACCCTTGGTACATCTAAAAGTGTCCTAAATGCTTTAGGCAAAATAAACAGGTTCCTATCTAAATTGGCTAAAACTTTACCTTGGAAAAGCCTTTGTGTGTGCATATGTTTGTATGTGTGTGTTGGGATTTTTTTTGCAATAGTTCGTTTTTGCAAATTGGGACAGTACCAAGCACTGAATGTTATAATAAGGGTTATTTACAGGAAGCAGTTCCTTGCTGCTAATATTAATGGGGTAATGAAATGTCTGCAAGCAAACAAGCTGAAAGAGCACTTGGGACTCTACAGCTTTTCACAATTGTATGTCTGAATAATCCACGTATAAGGTATTGCTCCTCACAAGCTGTGTGCCCTCTTTGACTAGTGGAACTATTGACTCAATGCAATGGAAAGAAGTTAAAAACAGTGGTGTAACCATTCTGTGTAAATAAAAAATAAGTGCCATAATCTAATTTGATGGGATCCAGAACTGATATAATGCGTTTAGAATATAAGGGGAGGTGACTGAGAGGAGCATAAATCTGTGGATGGAATGAGAATATATGGTTAGAAAAATAAGGACAGGGGAGCTCCCATTACTTGCTCCTCCTGCCACCTAGCAGTTCAAAAGCATGCAAATGTGAGTAGATAAACAGGTACCACTTCAGTGGGACAGTAACATTCTGTGCGCCTCAGGATATAGTCATGCTGGCCACATGACCACAGAAGTGTCTTCACACATTGCTGTCTCTCTGTGTTAAGAAACAGATGAGCACCACTCCCTAGAGCCAGACACTACTAGACTAGGGAAACCTTTACCTTTTTACATTTACTTAGCAAAAAGAGGGGCTGATACCTGTTGTGATATCCACTATATCTTCTCTATGAATAGCTCCCATTGACTTTGATATAGTCAAGTTTCAAGTAAGGAATGAGGTCTTTTAATAACCTGTTGTAATGTTACTGTTTTTCCGTTATGTTGACAGAAGTGCAGCAGTCAAGAGGGAGGAAAAATTCTTGATACGTTGGAGAGGCAGTCATTTGGATTCTGCAGATGATAAACACTTGGGGAAAAAATGAAGAAGACATCTTCTGGAAAGAAATGTTAACAGTTTGAAGATTGTGTATTTCTTTGTTATAGTATTTGGTGATTAAATGTGGTGGAATCTCCAGCTAAAGGGGGAGAAGGTGTGAAGAAGGAACGAGCGTAGAGTCCTCGTACATCAGGAAGTCACACAGGTCTTCGTTCCCCCAGACTCTCTGAAACTCTTATCTGGCATTTCCCAAGAGAATGCTGGCAGTTTGGCGAGATTCTTGTATATAGAAATGCAGCAATAAAGATTTTGATCAACTCATAGTGTCATTCTAGTTTTTTCTGCCTGATATTAAATGTTATACAGGTTGTCCTTGACTTATGATTGAACCCAGAATTACAGTTGTAAGTTGTGGCACTCATTGACTCAGCACATGACTGCCTGATTTTAAAACCTTTTTTGCAGTGGTAATTAAGTGAGCACCATGGTTGTTAAGCGAATGCTGCCGTTGTTAAGTGAACACCGCAATCATTGTGCAAACTGATTTCCCATGATTTCCTGGAAACCGGCAAAGAAAGCCAAGAATTGTGATCATGTGACCACAGAATGCTGCAAAATCTCATAAATATGAGCCAGTTGCCAAGCTCCCAAAATACAATCACATAATCCAAGAGAGAGAGGGTTTCAGCCCTCAGAACTTTGAAAATGGGTCATGAGTAGCTTTGGGAAGTGCTTTAGAAATTCAAATACTTGCTAAATAACTGCTGGTTAAGCAAGGACTACCTGTAAATCAGGGGTTTCAAACTTGCTTCGTCACATGATGTATCAGGACTTTTTCCGCCTTCGCTAAACGGTGTGGGCGTGGCTAGCTCGTGACGCATCCGGCCCACAGGCTGCAAGTTGGACAGCCCTGCTGTAAATAAAAGGACAAATAAAGCATGTGTATCATTTCAGGTAGATTGTCAGTATAAAAGAGAAGTAGGGTTGACTCAAGAAACAATAACTAACAGGCTTGCAAAACAAGCAAATAAACAGGTGGTGGATGGGATCTTGGCACAGAGTATGAAACACTCAGGTTAGCTTGAGAATATATGTATGAGATAATGTTGAGTCAGGTAATTAAATCACCATTTCTCCTTGACTTTTCTACTGTTAACCTATAGACGGAATAGCTGTTGCTATAGTCAAAATTAAATATGCCCCCCCCCCCCATTTGTCCAGGACTTCATTATGTAGCTGTTCTCTATGATTCCTATCAAGTCATTGATAAAGTAACTTTCACATTTGCAGCAAGATTAACCCAGCTGACTTTGTCACATAATTAAAGCAGTGGCCCCCAACCTTTTGGGCGTCAGGTACTGATTCCAAGGAGAGAGGTTTTTCCACAGACCAGAGGTGGTGTGGTTTTGTGTGCTGCCTGCATCCCGCGGATGGGGTTTTGCTTGTTTTTGCAGACGGGTTTCTGGCATGTCGCGGACATGAAGTTGGGGGCTCCTGATCTAAAGGACCATAACTAATTTATTTAATTTTGTGCATTGTATATCCTAACATGCAAATAACAGATAAAAGGTTTCACCAGTGTCAAGTGACTCAAAAAAATGAACACTATACCACTTGTGCCAGGAGCACCCATCTTTAATTGTCCTTCAGGATTGCAACTTTTGGGCACAAGGTGTGATTAAGGCACACTGAAGTTCCAAATGTTTATGACACATTTGTTTTTAAAATGATCTTAGTATCTAAATGTAGCCCAGAAGCAAGCAGAGACAAGGCTGAAACTTAAACTTTGCTGTGAATCATACAAATTTCCCACGTCATTTTTTAAAATTAAAATAATCTTCGAAAAACGTAAGGTAAGACAGGGAATGAGACATGACACAATTTTTCTGGTATGAAGCAACAGTCATTCCAAATAAACTTACTGTAAATTCCAGTCTTCGTTTTAGTGTCATCTTTTTTTTTCCTGTGGAGGTTTGAAAAGTGACTTGGTTTGCGTGAAGATATATGAATGGCTAATTTGTCGATGTAAAAGCATTAATGTAATAACAGCATTTTGAGTTTATTTGGATAAGTGCTGATGGACACATTAGTGAAGGCCAAAGGTGTTTTGCTCTCTTAAGTCAAAGGAGAGAGTGATATATGGGTCCATCTAGAGTTGTCAATTGGCCTGGAAATTAAATCTTGTTTTGATTCTGTCTGAAAATTCAGAGACCCAATTTGGCGTAATGTTAAGGTACTGGCCTACAAACTAGGAGACTAAATTCTAGTCCTTCCTTAGGCATAAAAGTCGGCTGGGTGTCTTTCGGCCAATCACTCACTCAGCCCAATCCACCTCATAATTGTGATGACAGTAGGAGGAGTAAGGAATATTAGGCATGTTCATAGTCTTGAGTTGCCTCCAATATAATAAAATCAGGATAAAAAAATAAATAAAATAGACAGAGCATCAGGGGAGCAAGGAAGATTGGCTGAGAACCTTAGTGGAATAGAGAAGGCCCTGCTGCTTGTAGGACCAAACTTAAAAGATGTGGTAAAAAGGTAGAGGTAAAGGTTCCCCTCACACATATGTGCTAGTCGTTCCCGACTCTAGGCGATGCTCATCTCCGTTTTAAAGCCAAAGAGCCAGCGCTGTCTGAAGATGTCTCCGTGATCATGTGGCCGGCATGACTAAACACCAAAGGCAAACGGAACGCTGTTACCTTCCCACCAAAGGTGGTCCCTATTTTTCTACTTGCATTTTTTACATGCTTTCGAACTGCTAGGTTGGCAGAAGCTGGGACAAGTAACAGGAGCTCACCCCATTAGGTGGCACTAGGGATTCAAACCACTGAACTGCCAACCTTTCGATCGACAAGCTCAGCGTCTTAGCCACTGAGCCACCGCATCCTTGGCAAAAGATGTGGTACTGTTAGTGAAATATTCAGAAACGAATCCTTGAGCTGGATATCTTTTGAATTTCAGTTTCAACTTCATTTTTCCATTTCCTTAAACATGGCCATGAAAATCTCAATATCCTCCTGTGTGTGTGAACTGGCCTTTCATTTCAGTGTGCTGTAGAAGTTCTTTTAATTATGTTCCCTCCCTAAGCCCAACGTGGAGCAGAAGGACGTTATCATAGCTTGGTTACAGAGCTCACTTCCAAAGAATGGCAGGATAGTGACATCATGGTTTTTAAATTCATGACTTTTAGGTGGTTTTAAATATATTGTTCCAATAGCGACTTTTTAAAAATTTCCTTGCCTTGTTTATTTTGCTGTGACTGATGTTTGAAGGTCTTAGCCTAGAATTGTCTTGGGAGCCTTTTTTGGACAGAGGGTACTGGAGGACAAGAAACACATGGCTGTGTGACAAGCCTTGTAGAAGCTCGTGTAAAGCTAACTCAATAACGAGCAGGGGAAATAATGTGTTTCAAGATCATAAATAGATACGCAGTAAGAATGAAAAACTTCTAATGGTGGGGGAAAAAAATAGGAGTCCATGAGGAAAAGTTTTGCTTTTAAACTTTTTGCATTTCTGCATACTGAGCTGGAGTAAACCTCATAAAGTAAGGAATGTGAAATAAGAACATTAGTAACTTGGGAGGAAGATTTACTAAGAAAAACAACACACTTTGCTGACCAATTAAAGGAAGTATGCACTGGGGAAAGCTAAATTCCCTCGAAGGCAATACGTTGGGTGCAGAGAGTGTGACAAGCTGTAGTGTGACTCCCTACAAATAAACAGGTTCGGGACCAAAACATCTCTGAATGCAGAGAACAGAAGATTCAAGATAATTTCATTCATTTCTCTGTTCATTTAATTCTCAATTCCTTGCTGTCTCTCCTTTGCTCTTTGAAGCATTCTTACATAAGTTTTTCTCATGCTCTTTCTCTCTTCCTACTGCTGAAGAGAACATTATGTGCTATCTGCCAAGCACCTCTGGGCTTGGTGTTGGTTTCTCCTGTGGCTCTGCTGTCTTCCTCATCATTTGTCTAACCTTTCCACTTGGTCTGTTTTCATCTCAGCCTAAACAAGTGTGCTGTTCAAGATTTTTCAAGGGTTGGTTATCACCAGGATACACACTGATTAGTTCTTTTGTGTGTTGACATTGTTTGGCAACTCCGTGTTTATAGTGGCACAATGCTTACGTTTCATGTGATGTTGATGGCTCCAGATTGCGGTACAGGCAGTGAAGAGGAAATAGTACAAGCGCTCCACCAACCCATCCCTTCCCCAGACGTGTTGGATCCCTCATTTCCCTTCCTCCTTTATAGACCACAACAATTAATCAAAAGGGGTATGAAAGGGTAAGGAAAGTTTTACCTGGAAGGGGGGAGAGCAGGGCAGAAGGAAAATGTCATTTCATCTTCCCAGAGAAACTTGCTGATGAGTCATGACATATAAAAAGAGAAGCTTACATTCCTGATCAAACAGTTCCTAGATGCTTCCTGCTGATAAAAAAATAATTGAGATTCAAGAAACTGGAAATGCCTTGTTTATTAGCTTGAATACAGTCATTACCTAATCCAAAATACGGGTGTTGCAATTTCTGAAGCTAAGCCAAACTTTCCCAGTGTAGTGCTATTCCTCTATATTCGACAGTAATACAACTCTCAAAACTGCATAGATTATTTCAGCAAAGCTGAAAGAGACCAAGCACATTGTTTCCCCCCACAAATGCCAATTCCATGCAGCCAAATATACAATATTTTCTTTGAAATGCAGAGTTTTTATTAAACTGTTTGTCTCTTACCTTCATGTAATAGAGAGAAAGTCTCCATCACAACAACAGATAACAATCAAGTACATTAAAAAGGCATTTACTTCCCGATATCACCTCATCATCCAATTCAAATAAACTAGCACACAAAGCTAGCCATCGTGATTATTTGTGATTCAGTGTCTTCGGTTCCTGTTTCAGCAGATAAGCCCTTGTTACTTGGACAACCCTAAACAAAGGAAGGGGGAAAAGGCCTGTCCCCCAGGTGCAATCAAGAAAGACAATTAACCCTTTGACCAAAACTGCCTGCCAACTTATTTGACCTCTAGTTTATTTGATAGGCCAAGCTGATCACAACAAGGCTAATTCTGCCTCCCCTTCTCCTTCCCGTTAGAACTACCATATTTTTCGGAGTATAAGATGCACCGGAGTATAAGACGCACCTACCTTTTTTGGTTGTTTTTTCTTTAAAAAGTTTTTTTTAATTTTTTAGACAAACACAAATACAAACATACAATGTATTTTCTTTGAACAGAGTATTTGGCTGGTTCACAAATTTAAACAGTGTTTAGTCTTTTCAATTAAATTTACAATTTCTATTGTAATTTCTTTTTGCCATATTTATTCCTCATCTATTTTTTTAAAAAACCAATATTACCCTTCATCCTCATCTCTAATCTTAATCAAATTCCATTTTTCCCTTCTATTCTATATTATACCCCTTCCTATTGTCATCTATTTTTATATCTATCCTCACATTGGTTAATTATTTAATATTACAATTGTTTAATACAAATTCAACATTTTATATAACTAGTTATTAATTAGTTATAACTATCTTTTTTGTATATTAATCAATATGAACATGAATATTCCAATTATTTCCATGCAATCCAATTTCTTACAAATCAATTAATTATATTTACCAATAATAATAAACCAAATAATTTTCCCCATATATTCCTCCAAACCATAACTTAACGATTTATGCTTTCAACACAATATAGAATTAATAGCATCTCAATTATTACAATTCCCTAGTTAAATAGACCTTTTTTTCTTTTGTGTTTTAAAATCATGAACTCTCCTCTTTTGCAAAAAGAAAAAGAAATCTCTCTCCCTGCCTCATTTTGTCAAGTTGCAGCAGAGCCTGCTTTACTTTCAGTTTCACTTTAGCTAGGGGGAAAAAAAAATCTGCTCAGCACTCTTTGCAGCAAGCAAAGAGCTTGCAAAAGAGCTTGCACAAAACAGCTGAGAGCAAATCAGCTGAGAGTCGGGAGGCAGATCTAATCAACTTGTACTAATTAGCCTATGCAGCTGAATGGGGCTGTTTTTTCTTGCTGTTTGCTTGCAAGGAGGTAACTGCTGGGAGGCAGAGGCCAAAGGGTGGGGGCCAGTGGGTGGGCAGGGATACATTCGGTGTATAAGACGCACCTAAATTTTCACCCTCTTTTGGGGGGTAAAAAGGTGCTTCTTATACTTCGAAAAATATGGTAATTCTCTCACTCACAACTGGTTGTCCAGCTGCCCTGCTGGAAGCAAATAACCCACCTCTGCTAACTCAAAAGCAAGCCCCATTCTAATCCAAAACAGTCAGAAGTGGTATCATCAAACCCCATTTCTCCCCATTCTAACATGATGGTAGGATGTGGAAAAGGAATCTCTAGCTATCAAGCATAAACTTGGAGACCAGGCCCAAGCCTTTGATGAACAGTAATAGGAAGGACATCCTGAAAGAGACATAGGAAGGGATGGCTACCACTGACTTGACCATCACTGAGTAGGTGATTTGTCCATTAGAGATGGTCTTCGACTTAAGACAGTTCACTTAGCGACCATTCAAAGTTACGACACTGAAAAAAGTGACTTGTGACCTTTTTTCACATGTGTAGCATCCCCATGGTCATGTGATCAAAATTCAGACTGTTGGCAACTGACTCATATTTATGACAGCTGCAATGTTCCAGGGTCATGTGATCAAGACCTTATTATAAGCAAACTGGGGAAACCAGTTTGACTTCACAACCATGTGACTAACTTAATAACTGCAGTGGTTCAAAGCTGTGGCAAGACAGGTTATAAAATGGGACAAATTCACTTAACAAATATTTCGCTTTGCAACAGAAATGTTGGGCTCAATTATGGTCATAAGTCGAGGACTACCTGTATCTATTTGATTTTCTCTTCCAGAATATTTCTCAATTCCACAGGGCAGTGGTCCCCAACCTTTCTAGCTTGGCGGTCCGGCACAGCTCAGGGGAGGAGGCTGTGTGAGTGGCAGGCACATGCGTTGTATGCAGCTCCATTTCTGTGAGCAGTGCAAGTGTACACCAGTGGTGAAATCCAAATTTTTTTACTACCGGTTCTGTGGGCGTGGCTTGGTGGGCGTGGTGTGGTTTGGTGGGCGTGGCAAGGGAAGGATACTGCAAAATCTCCATTCCCTCCCCACTCCTAGGGGAAGGATATTGCAAAATCTCCATTCCCATCCCACTCGGGGACCAGCCAGAGGTGGTATTTGCCAGTTCTCCGAACTGCTCATAATTTCCGCTACCGGTTCTCCAAAATCTGTCAGAACCTATTGAATTTCATCCCTGGTGCACACCCTACACTCATGAATGGAGCTTTGCATGCAAGCACAGGGTGCTTGCGCTCACACACAAAATTCCACTTGTGTGTAAGGCGCTTGCACTTGCGCTCGCACGTGAAATTCCATTTGCACGAGCAGGGCTTCTTGAGCGGAGGGTGCTTGTGCTTGCACACCAAGCTCCACTCATTCAAGTGGAGGGGTTCATGTGCAGGGAGCTTCGTGCTCAAATGCAAGTGCTCTCCACTCACATGAATGGAGCTTTGCACGTGTGTGCACGCTTGCCTGCTGCTCGCACGAGTGGAACTTCATGTGCATGTTATTGCCCATTTCTTCTGCGGCCCAGTTTTGAACAGGCCGCGGCCCGCTGGGACCTCTGCCATTGGGGGGGGGGGGGAATCTGAATATGTTTTCAAATTATGTTTTCTTTCTTTCACTCTCCCGTGGCAGCCTAAATGGGCATGAATTCCACTACCATAGCAACAATGTGTGTCTGGATCCAACATATGGTATAGAATCGCTCCATCAATTCATTATAAAATTATTGTCTAGCTTAATGCATGTAATATTTTAGAATAGTCTTTCAATAGTAATTACCCATCATGATATTACGGCTTTGCTGTTAATCACCGGTAATAAAAATTAAAAATGATTTCAAGATTGAACATTCCCAAACACTGCATATTATGATTCCATATTTCAAAAGTCAATGCAGTAAATTATTGTATTTACCTTGACAGCCACCTAGTGGTAAAGATAGGTTTTTGGTTTTTTTTTTGTAAAAACGAAACAAAACAGTTACATACAATATATGCTGTACAATAGAAAAAAATTCCAATTGCATGAGAGAATTGGGTTTGAAAGCAGCCAAATTCTTTTTAGTGTTTTTGATAGCTTGATAAATTACTGGTGCTGTAATATTAGTGGCATAGGTAAAAATACCGAAAGGGTGTTTTTGGACAGCTATGACTGAACCTCCAATTCTCTTAAAAAGCAGATCTGGTGAGCTCCCTTCTGGGTCATAGCTAACAAAAATCCTTATTGTTATTAATATGTCTTTTCTATGGAGCAACTGTTACTAGTTCTGAAAGAAAACTGTTCCAGTGGTCAGGCTTTAAGTTTATGTAGCATCTAACATCTAATAAAAGTACAATTGATTTGCAAGGTTTCGCATAGAGAGCAACAAAATAAGTTAACAGATCCCTCTAAGCACGTGATGGCGAACCTATGGCACGAGTGCCACAGGTGGCACGTGGAGCCATATCGGTGGACACATGAGCTCAGCTCTGGCATGCATGCATTCGCCAGCCAGCTGATTTTTGGGCCTTCTGGGCTCACCAGAAGTCAGGAAACACACTGTTTCCGGCCTCCAGAGAGCCTCTGGGCGGGTGGGGAAGGCCATTTTTGCCCTCCACAGGCTCCTAGAAAGGCTCTGGAGCCTGGGGAGAGCAAAAAACGGGTCTACCGGGCCCACCATGCCATCACGTGCCATAAGCGGGGAGAGCACGGGGGGGGCGGGGCGCATAGAATTATGGATGTGGGCACCCGTGTGTGTGTGACCCCACCGCGCTCCCCCCACTTTTGGTATGCGATGGCAAAAAGGTTAGCCATCACTGCTCTAAGCGTTGTTTTGCATGGTTCAGGTAGTCCTTGACTTACAACCATAATTGGGACTGGAATTTCTGTTGCTAAGCCATGCTGTTAAGTGAGTCATTCATGCCCAATTTTATGGTCCTTTTTGCTGCAGTCATTAAATGAATGAACTGCTCGAATTTTGAACCCAAGACTGTGGGGATACTGTGATAGTCATAACTGTGAGGACTGGTCACTTTTTTCAGCACAGCCAGCTTGAAATGGTGGTTAAACAAATGGCTGTAATAGTCAAGGATTACCTGTATGTTTTAGAAGATCTATAGAAGCAAAGGAGAGAAATCTGCTTTCAAAAAATATTGTTTTTCTATTGCTCCAAACATCTAAATCAGAACAAGTCAGGTTAAAAAAATGAATTGGAATATATTGAATATGTGCTGTTAAATGGACTCAGCCATCTGATAGAATAAAGGAAAGGTGAAAATACTGCATTTGCCAACTCAGACTCTAAATAGCAATTAAATAATTAAACAATAATCCTCGGCACCTCTTCATTTTACCAAATAATTTACTGGGTAAAGCTGTTACATAATCTTAAATCCTAAATGATTATAAAGATCTGTGCCTTGTGTAATAACAGGCAATCTGCAGAATAACTGGATGAACTTATCACCGAGTTAGAAGGTAGATGTGCTTCAAAAATCTCTTATTAACTCATTTTGCAGCTTTTTAATTCTTTCTCATAACGTGTCTCCTTTTATGACAAATGTACTCTCACTAATATCTTTCAAACATGAAAACTTTAAACAGTATAAAATACTACTATGTAAAATAACCCAGTTTAGGATCCATGGCAAGTATCAGCCAGTTATAGCCAATTTATTCATCCTCTTTTTGTCCTTCAATTTTTCTTGCATTCTGAGCAGTCGTTCCAGGTTTCTTTGTTGCCAAAGAAAGGGGGGAAGAGAATTACAAATTATATAATTTATATGAGTTTGCTGATACCACTATTTTTTATGTAGAAGATGCAGTTTTCTCAGCCTTACTCAGAGAATATTGATTTCTTTATGGTAAGAAACCATCTACAAAAAACAAGCAGAGAGAAAAAATAGATTAATCTGACATCTATTGTACACAATCTCTGCTTTTGTAGAGAGTGAATTGTTACTTAGGGAAAGAGAACTGAAAAATCCTTGAAGTCCTGAGAGCAAGATAACATTCGGAGGTGGCTCATTGGAAGTAAGACACAATCAGATTTGCCAGATTTATATGGCTGCCTAGCTCACACACATGGTCCATAGGGAAGGGACCATCATGGAGAAGGCCCCCCCCCCCTTTTTAAATCTTGCTAGGTGTACATCGCTAATAGATGGTACAGTATACTTTGCCTTTCTGTCCATCAGGAGAGATGTAATGGGAAATAGGTGACCCTTCAAATAGCATGATTCCAGGCCATGTAGTGCTTTAAAAGTGATAACCAGACCTTAAATTGTATCCAGAAGCAGATTGGCAGCCAGTGCAGCTCCTGCAATAGAGATGACATGAGCACAAGTCAATGCTAACTCAAAACTCTGGGCTACTTCATTCTAAACCAACTGAAGCTTTTAGATATTCTTCAAGGGCAGTCCAATGCACTGTAGAGCACATTACAAATAATAATGTGACTGAAGGTGAGCAGGGTGTGGGTGACCGTGAGAAAGGCAGATTGGGTCCAGGAATGGCCTTAACTGGTGTACAACTTGTAGCTGGCTCTCCTGGTTATTTATAACTGTCATCTGCTCCTCAAGCAGGAGTCATGAGTTCAGGAGAACCCCCAGATTATGCATTAGGTCAGTCTGGGGCAGTGCAACCTCATTCATGACCAAAGGTAATTGGTAATTCTCCAGGAGATTGTAATCCTGTTTACAATCTTTTTGGACTGTTGTCTTCTGGTAGAAGATACAGAACAATTAAAATTCGGACCACAAGTTTTCTGAATAGTTTTTATCCCAGAGCTATAATTGCACTCAACAATGAACTAAAGGGCCACCATCAGTGACCTGTTGGACAGTAGTACTTGGTCTGTTGTGTGGATGCTTGGAGGTTTAGGGGTGGGGAATTGTGGTGGGTGGGAGTGTGTTTGGGGATTGTTATGTGTGTTGGACCTGGTCTTTGGGTGTTAAGTGAATTTCGTTGTATGGGTATACTGTGTATACATATACAATGACAGTAAAGTTATTTATTATTTATTTATTTAAGAGCCTCTAACCCACTCCATCTTACCAGGGTTCAGCTTTAGCCTGTTGCTCCCTATCCAAACCTCACCAGCCACCAAGCACCAAAGGACAACAGCCACAGCACCATTTAATTCACCACAGGCAAAGATATATGGCTGAGTATTGTCTCATCCCATGGTGACGGATGATATCTCGTCCCTCAATTTCATGCAGATGTTAAACAGAAGTGGAGAAAGCACCGACCTTTGAAAAACCTTGCAAACCGGCACCCTAGGATTGGACCTCTCACTCCTAATCGGCACCAATGCCTTTTCCATCCCATATCAAGGCCTGAATCCCAACTGAGGGGGTCCAGATGATCCCAACTGAGGGGGTCCAGAATCCTCAGAAGCTGCAGTTGACTACTTTCTTAATGACCTTCCCCAAAAAGGGGAAGTTGGAGACAGGATGATTTTTTTCCTATCTGGGTAGGATCTAGCAATGGCCTCTTAAGAAAGGGGCAAACCACAGCCTCTTTAATGGTCTGGGGCACCATCCCCTCCTTCAAAATAGCATTTACCATCACCAGCACTCACCCACCTCACTTCCCAAGAGGCCTTAGCCAGTTTGGGAGGGGGGACGACATGGATCTAAAGCACAGATGGCTATGCTGACATTCCCTAGGATCCAGTCCACTTCCTTGGGACCTACAGGGTCAACCCATTCTCAATTATCTGGGCAAAGACCTACTCCACCATCGTCACTGGACTTATGTCCACACTGACATCTTAACTCTGATTCTGAGTGACATCCCAGCCAGTGTGGTGAAGACTTGCAGAAACATCTCCATCACCTCAGGAGTCCAAGGAGAAAATAAAAGTCCAAAGAACAAATCAGCCAGCAGCCTACCATCCTCCACCCAGGGTCTGATGTTTAGACCTTCAAGGATGTGGAACATTGGCCTGCAAGCATTGCTAGTTCCATCATTATTGGCTGTTCTGGCTGAGGCTTCCAGAAACAACTTCTGAAAAGTTCTTTCTCCATCCTACTTTTAGGTAAAAATCTTCAGGTTCTGGTAGATCAAGATCCTTGAGACAGTTGCGATGCTTGGGCTATATTTGGAATTTTCCACGTCTACATGATTTGCTGTTATAGGAAACCTTAATAGAGTTTCAGATCAATAAAGTAACTGCTCAGGAAGCTACAGTTGTAGCTTGTGCATGAGGAATAGGCTGTCAGACTCGTTTGCCACAGCACAACCTACAATTTTGCATGCTATTGCTCAACCTATTTTGAGGTTTGCAAGTTTGCAAAACAATTGCCTCTTTTTAGTGTGAATGAGTCATTATCAGCAAAATATGGCATCATCCTTAACTCCACCCTATCTGGATCTCTCTATGAAAAATGTCCTTGTAGAATTATCTTCAATATTTGACTATAATCTAGCACCAGAACCTTCACTACTTGCCCAGAAGCACTAAACTTCACCCTCAAAGATTTCAGTGTTAAGAATTACCCTGTTTTGCTGACAATCACCTAGACGTTGGGAAATACCTTTTTCAGTGTCTCCATTGTAAAGATTTAAACTGTTTCCAACAGTTGACTACTGTAACCCTGGTTTTATTTTCTGTTTATTTAAACAAAAATTAAGGTAGAGGAAAAAAAAAAGAATTGTATTGCAGATCTACTTTAGGCTTCATATAAAAACAGTCTTTTCCCAAATGGGAACTGAAAAACTGAACTATGCAAAAGCAAGCTCCTGCTGGCATTGGAATGAAAGGTTTAAACAAAAAATGGATCTGAGAATGACTGCAATAATTTCATAGATCAAGAATGCAGTTCATTGGGAAGTGGACAGCTAACAAATTCAAACAAACAGAAATATTTTTATACATGACCAATTAGCTATACTTATATTACGTAGATCAGGTGTCTTCTTAAGTACAGGTAGTGCCCGGTTTACAACCGTTCATTTAGTGATTGATGTTATAACGGCACTGAAAAAAGTGACTTATGATTTTTTTTCACACATATGACCATGGCAACATGGCCATGGTCACATGATCAAAATTCAAATGCTTGGCAAATGTATTTATGACAGTTGCAGTGTCACAGGATCATGTGATCATCGTTTTCAATCTTCTGATGTTATTGTAACTTGGAGCGGTCACTAAATGAACTGTTGTTAAGTTGAGGACTACCTGTACATTTGGGGGAAGAGTGATTAAGAGAAAATTACATGGCTAGTGAAGGACTGGCCCGAATAAAAGACCTCTTCTGAACATCTCTTTGGTTACTTCATCCTGGCTATAAAAAAAGTTGGATAATTCACCCAAATGTGAATGGTGTTAAGTTTCTCTATGACATTACCCCAAAAAGCTGAACATTCAAGCATTAAATATAAAAACACATTTGAATTTTATTGCTTGAGGAATACAGCATATGAAAAAGCACAAGAATGTCCAAAGGAAAAGTTGCAGGGATTCAAACTTATGATACATGCCAGATGCAGTAAAATATTAACCTGAACTCTGCATCAGAAAAGAAAATGTTCTTGCTTAAAAAAAAATGTTTCATTTAAAACAGGAAGAGTAAGGGTATCATAGTACAGATTAGAAAAGCCAACACTGCACATTAACACAGTTTCATTAGCCTAGTGTTTCTACCTTTGGTACATCAACCTTCATGACAACTAGATCTTGTCCCAATACTTAACAAGTTGAACCCATCTTTTTTTTTCCAGCTTAACATTCAAACTAACATATTTCTCAATAACCAGGGTATAAATAATGAGTTAATTCATGGGAAGCAAGTTAATTAATGGGAAGCCCCTTTAACCTTAAATTGCAGGCAGGCCTTTAATTCGATGCCTATTTTAGTCTTCTGCTTCGCAGATAGGATGGTTCTGCCTTTCAGTTGCATATTTCTGTGACCCATCAAAATCTTATCGCTTTAAAAATGTTTGATGTATCCATATGCAAGACCTGAGACTGCATCGTTTCTCTGCAAAAAAGTACCAGAAATATATGAGGTGTTTTTTTTTCAAGTATATTGTCAAATTGTAAATAGCTGAGTACTGCTCTTTTTTTTTTTAAATCACACCCTAAAAGATATTCCTCATTTGAGGTTTTGTTGGCCAGCCTAGACTTTCAAGCCAACAAACTAAACTTTGCAACTAAATTGTTATTTAGTCCCCTATCTGAACATAGGAGCCATCAGTTTGACAAGATAAAGCTTCTCTATTGGTAGACTAGCCTGAAAAACTGTTAACATTGTGCTGACGACAACACTTTAATAATCAGAATTAAATAAAAATTCCTTTGACAGTGAGCATGCTCATTAATTCCAATGTTTGCTTTCACAGTCCTATTTAAGCATTCCTCATCCAACAGAATTAAAAACGAATCTGTTTTTCCAATTTTTACTTTTCCTTCAAGTAGCATGTGCATTATAACATGCTTAGACTATGCTTGTAACCCCATCTACTGTTAAAATTAAACAGCTTTTAAACAAGAACCATTTTAATTCTCCAAATTGGGGAACATTTGAAATGAAATACCTGTTTTGCTCAGAACACTGAATCAACATCGTAATAAAGTTCTGGGTTTTATTTATTATTATTTTTTTTACCCCATACAAAAAAAAAATCATGTATCTGTACAACGGCTATTAAACATACATTTTTCTAGTTTGGCAAAAATGTATAATTTCTCAGATTGGTGATATTAAGCAATGTTATTTATTGCCATGTATCTCTTTCCTTACTTAAAAGACAAAGAATTCAAAGTACGCTGAACCCTTTGCTTTTTTTTCCTCCCCAAAGCAGATTAAATGCCTTCTCTATTTCAAAAACACAAATTAAAAATGTTTACACAAGATTCTATGGTTAAAAGGGAAGAGAAATGCAAGTGTGAATTTAGAGTTTTCTGTATAAATTCTGCTATATTTTATAAACGTTATTGTAACACTGTTGATCAAATAAATGACGCACAGCTGTCTAAAATTTCCATAAACACCATTAAAAATCCAAAGTTGATATGATACTGAACCTTAAGTCCTCAAAAGTTCAAAAAGACAGTTTTGACATGTACAGCACACAACAGCGGACGTCCTTAAAATACCAATGGCTGGTCCAAGGTGAAGACAAAGTTACAGGCAAGCATTCATTTCACTGGTTTTGTTGTGCAGGAAAACTATATCTTGGTGAGGACTGAAAGCTCCGCCTACAAACATTTCAGATGTCATCTTCGTCATCTTCATCTTGAGAAGATCCTGCCTGGTTGATTGCACTGGCAGAGGCAGCAGCAAGCTGGGCCTGTTGAGCAGCTTGTTGCATTTGAAGCCATTCCTGCTGGGCCAGCTCTGCCTGCTGTTGTCTAGCCTAGGAAGGTAAAGCAAGAAGTTTAGAATGAATGAATGGAGTGCACTATATAACACTATACGCCTGCCAGCTGTGAGGGGGGATTACATAGCTTTTAGCAAGGCAGTTATAGAAGCTTTTCCTTTAAAACAATAACTTTGAGATAACAAGCCTGTTTTGCTTGTTTACCTACTTAAAATTACAATTTGGAGGCTCTCCCACTCCTGATGACTCTGGGTGGTTTACAGTAATGAAAAATTAGAATAATGTCAAAAAAGAAAAAAATGTCATATGCAGCCTGGAGATAGACATACAAACAGAAACCTATCAAGGGTGTGTGTCTGTGTGGGTATGTGTGTGTGTGTGTTCCACCTACAACTTACTGCAAGGTGTGGGAGAATAATCAGGTCTTCACAGTAATTTCCTGAACACTATCAAGGTAGGTGTCACCGGAATCATGCAGGAGACACTCCTCACTCCTCCACCCTTTCAAATGTTCATCCTGGTATTGGGATACTTAGCACAAAGAGAATTAATGGTTTTATTTATATTGATAGGAGAAAATGGGATTAACAAGAGTTAGCAGGCACACAATGCGGAATACACATTGTAAGGATTGTGCTACTGCTGTTTGTCTAGCATGCTGAGTTCCGAGCATGCTAAGTCCCAAGCCCCTTGGGACAAACGAAAGTTGAAAGTGTGAAAGCAATTAAAGTCTTGTCAGTTACAGGCAGCAGCTGCAAGCAGGCTAATTAAGGTCACAGAGCTGTGCTTGTTAACTTGTGGTTAGCGCATTTTAGAGACATGCTCACAGCAGAGAAAAACAGCTCAAGAAGAGATAGTCTGCTTAGGCAATTGCTTGCTCTGCAAGGGGGGAAAAGGAAAATAAAAATGGGAGAGAGGGAGGGAGGGAGGGAAGGAGAGAGGACTGCAAAGGTTGTAAATGTGGGCATCTGTCACACTTTTTCATCAGTATCATAACTTCAAACTGACAGAGTTGTTAATCAAGGTCTACCTGTAGATGACAATGCACTCTGCATGCCAACATATTGTATATACCTCTAAGCTGCTGAGCTGTAGGGCTTGTAAGAGACTCTAGATTAGGAATCTTAGAGTCTCAGAGAATAGAGTCAACAAACTTGGGGCAGAACTAGACTTTTGTTGTACTTCTGGCATACTGGCCAAAATTGACTAGTACTGCAATTAGTGACAGCAGGAAATGTTTCAAGGATCATAGATATAATTAGAGCTGGCAAACCAGTCCATTCCTCCTCTAAGCAGGTACTAAATGCTTATGTGAAGGCCGCAATATCAGTATCTATGGCAATGGCCATGGCCATGACATACAGATTGTGACTTAGAATATAAAATGACAAACAGCATGAATTAAAACAGGAAATAAAAGAAACAGATATTTTGTGTGTCAAAGAAATTAAGAAAAAGGGGAAGAATGTAATAAATCTGAATGTGATCTGATTTAGTGGAACAGGGCTGAATATGTGTAAGGAAATAAAGGTGTAGATTTAAATATGAATGTATTGGCTAAATGTATAGTATGTCAGAAAGTACAACTTGATATTATTATTTAGGTTATCATGGATAAATATGAAAGTAGTAATCTACAGATTGGGAGTAGCTGCATATTATATTCCACTGGAAGGAGATAATGGAAGAACCAAGTATGAGTTTACCAGGAAACCGTACAACATTCTTAATAATGAACGCAAAACAGGGCAACAATTATTCTACTAGGTGATATGAATGGGAGGATGGGAATAAGATAAGAAAGAAGTGATTTGGTCGTTTGTCAAGATGAATGACACTTGTGATAGCTTGATGAGCACCTGCTTAGCAAGTGACTGCTTGTTTCAAGTTTAAGCTTACTTACATGACAAAGGAATTAATGCAAATGTAAGGGCACAATTAATTATGTATGAGATTGAGAAAATTAGTGAAATATACAAGGGTGATCTGAATGTGGGACACACTACTTTTCAGCAGTGTGAGACTTGAGAATAAAATGAGTACAGAATAAGACAGCATGAGTTCTGGAGAAATATTATAAAATAGAATAATTTCCAATTAGAATGAATGAATGAAATATGAGCATAATCAAAGAATAATGTTACTGAGTGCTACAGAACTGTTTGAAGTTATCTAATGTGAAGTACAAAAAAGGATGCATGGTAATGTGGATGAGGAAGAGATGTGTTTAACATAATAACTGCTGCAAAAGGGGAAGATGACAAAAAGGTATTGTGTTATTGCATATAGAAAGAAAAACAGATGTTTTCAAAGAATGTAACCTGAGAGAGCAAAAAATGGTAAAAATCAAAAGAGGCAGATTCAATTATTATTGGAGCATGAGATAGGAAAATTTGGATGGAAATAAAAACAATGTTTTGGATGGAGGTAAAGAGGCCCCCACCAAAGATGGGGAAATGGAAATGTTAAGATGTGCAAATGCTAATTTGGTATGTTATGAGTATCTTGTAAATATCAATTACAAGCTGTATCTTGTAAGTATGTAACAACCTTTTTGGTCCAACTCATTATATGGAAGTGAGTATATAAACAGAGACATAAGCAAGCTGAATTCCACTTTGGTATAAACAGAATACTAAAGAAATGCAGGAATAAGTGCTGAATGAATATGGACTAAGTACAAAAGTGAGTGAACACTGTGAAAAAGTGAATAAGGAGTCAATTGCAAAACAAGTATGTGAAGGAAGAGAGAATGTATCAGTAAGAAGAAAAAGACCAGAAAAGTCATGTTTAGATGGAGATGGAGATCGAGTCAATTAGATCCTGAAAAGAAAGAGGCAGAAGTTTCAGAAGAGATCTTTAAACAACTTTTAAAAAGATAAACAGGTATTGTGAGGTTAATTGAAAGCAAAGCCTTCCTATAGGAACAGAACATTAGGAAGAACAGAAATGCCAATGTTAACAAAAGGAAAAAAATGCAATTCTTAAATTGTAACTCATTCCCACACTCCATCTATAATACAGGTAGGCCTTGCTCACCAACCATTTGTTCAGTGAGTATTGAAGTGATACTGAAAAAAATGAATTTACAGTCCATTTTTGACCTTTGCAATGTTCCTCTGTCATGTGATCCCAGACCAGAGAGACTGGAGAGAAAAATTTCAAGAGAGTAATCTGCTTTCTACACATCAAGGGCAATGCAATCCTGCCGAGAACGTCAGGCAAAGGAGAGACTGTCTAGAAAAACTGCTTGGTTTGTAACTTTCCATTCTCCTTGCTTGTGTTTTTCCACCCCACTCTTCTTGCTTATTCCTAAACTGTTTTGAGTATAGGTAATCCTCAAGTTACAACTATTTGTTCATCAGCCATTAAAAGCTATGGCAGTGCTGAATGAATGGTACACTCAGTCCCCAAAGTTATAGCCATTGTTGTATTCTGTTGGTAACATGATCAAAAAGTTGGGCACTTGGCAGACCACCCACTCTTATGATCATAGGAGGACTTCAACTCTCCTCCTCCACCACCACCACTTTCCTCCATCTCTGCCCTTTTGTTCTCCTGCACTCCATGGCCCTGCACTCTGCTACCCCAGCTAACCTTTGCTGTTTTCTTGCTTCTACACATCTGGCCTAGTCCTTCATGAGGCAGCTGCTGGCCATGTGAAATCTTCTTCCTAAGTCCCAAAGGTGCTTTTTCAACTGGACTTTCTTTTTTTCTTCTTTTGAAGACATTTCGCTTCTCATCCAAGCAGCTTCTTCAGCTCTGACAGAATCCTTCCATTCCCCACTATTCTGTCAGAGCTGAAGAAGCTTCTTGGTTGAGAAGCAAAATGTCTTCAAAAGAAAAAAAACAAGACAGTCCAGTGCCTCCTGAAACAGCAACCATGGAACAACCATGACCTGAATGACTAAGAATCTCTACAGACTCTTCTTCCTAAGATTGCACACAGCTGTTTCTTCCCAGAAGCTCAGGAAAAAAAATGTTACATGGCCAGCAGTGGCTTTGCAAAATCCCAGGCTGAGTTTGCTTAGTCAGCAGCAAGACAAGAAGCTGATGAAGGTCGGCTGATCTGGCAGAGTACAGGAGCCTTGGAATGCTTTGCATCATGATGCTGATTTAGGCTGGCTGGGAGGAGTTGGGGTTGAGCGGGACCTAGCCAGGAATATTTGGATCGGAATGGGTCCTCAACTAACAGTTGATGGGTTCTGGTTAACGACAGCAACAGAAAATGCTGGGATTGCCATTGCTAAGTGATGCACTCACACGATGTCAAGTTTTATGACCACATCACTTAGCAACAGAAATTCTGGTCTGAATTGGTACCGTAATTCAAGTGTTACCTGTATGGTACTTTAACAAGGTGGAAAACAGAACAAGGGATAAGATTTAATTTTATGAGATTGCAAGCTTGCAGATTTCCTTCAATATCTGAAAAAGTCAGCTATGCAATAGTTTTACTATGAGTACTTACAGTGAAATATTTTGGTTTGGACTGAAAATTCAAATTCTACTACATTTTTACTTAAGCACATCCATTTTTATCTATTATATACTATACAATCTTGCCCAGAAGATGCCTAAGTCATTTCCAAGACATAGTCTAGGATTACAACAAAAGAGAGAGAAAAAACCCAGGTGTTTTGAAATGGCAAGTAGCAAAATTTGGCCAATCTGGCAGGTACTTATGGAGCTACAGTTTCAAAAATTCCGAAGGCTATCAAACTTGAGGCAAGCAGATCCATTTTCATTGATTATAACAATTATTTATAGAAATATAGACAAAATCGCAGCCATTATTCTATGCACTGAAAAAGCTGGACTGAAATTAGGGGAAACCCAGAAACTACTCCACCTTCAGCCACTGAAGTTCTCTGAGTCACTTTGGGCTAATAAACTCCCTTTTTTAACCTGAGGGCATTTAAAGCATTGTTGCAGAGAAAAACTGACAAGAGAATATTATGTACCTTGAGTTCTTGGAAGAAAAGCAGGATGATGCTAATTACTTCAATTAACAGAAAGTGTTACATGCACAGTATTTATAACTGTTTCACACTTACTTTTGCAAATAATTCTTGTTGCTGCCTTAGGAGTTCTTCTTCAGGAATGCCACTGTTTTCCAAACGGGAATTAGCCTTTCTTCTTTTTAATGCTACAGTTTTGCATTCTTGTAAGACTTCTTTGACCTCACTGATATAGGAGCCAAATCCCAAGCTTTCTAATGCTAGGAATTTAAAAAAAAATTGTGATAATTAAAGTCAAATAATTTTAGATAAAAAGAAGCAAACTAGCATAACTGGCAGTCTGCAAACGAATATAAAATGATTAGCATATTTTTATTGCTCACACAGTATTTATAAGTCATAAAGCAAAATCTTTATGTTGGTAGCCTTTTAAGAAATAACAAAAAAAGTTGGGGTGAAGTCCCTTTATTGATACAAAACATTGGATATAATTAGAAGATTTCACCTGAATAATAAGAGAGCCAACTTCCACTGATTAAAAGGGACACCAACTGAATGCAATCCATCATAAATATTTCACCTGAAGCTAATCTGTATGTAAACAACTGTCTCCATTTCCTATCCTATTTTAAATCTCCAGTAAACTGTCATACACATATAACTATTCATATATGTACTTCATATATTTCTATAGATGGGTAGTCCTCAACTTACAACTACAATTGGGACCAGAATTTCTGTTGCTAAACAAGGTGATTATTGAATCGCACCCAATTTTATGGCTTTTTTGACATAGTTGTTAAGCAAATCGCTGCACCTGTTAAATGATCACTGCGGTTTTTAAGTGAATCATACAGTCATTAAACAAATGTAACTTTACCCATTGTCTTTCCTTGTTAGAAATCAGTTGGGAAGGTCATAAATGGCGATTACATGACCTCAGGACACTGCAACTGTTATAAATACATGTCAGTTGCCAAGCCCCTGAATTTTGATCATGTGACCATGGGGATGCTATGATGATCGCAAGTGGGAGGACTGGTTGTAACTTTTATCAGTTACACTATAATTGTGAATGGTATCCAAACAAATAGTTGTACGAGGACTACCTATATTTTGCAAAATATTTATTAAATCAAATGCTTATCTGAGACCACTGAATCACTTGTATTTCATTACATTGACACATATGTAGATTCAATACTAATGTAATATTAGATAATTTGATGCTTGTTTCATAACATTTGATCAACATGTTGAATCTACATTTGTCAAGATTCAATACTGCATCATCAGGTTAATTCGTAAGAAAGGGGAAAAAAATCTCTTTCATATGAACCTAGCATAACTGAGTCTAGTGAAAAATCCTGATGTGCTATATACTTCTCCAAGTAGAAATATTTTAATTAAAGAACTACTTAAATCTGTGATATCTCCCAACCCAATCAGCCAGATTTCTCTCTTCTCTCATACAATAATCTTTTCACATCTGTTTGGCTTTCTCAAGAGTTTTTCTGTGATGCTGCAGCACTGCTGACAAAAAAGATATAGACCGCATCAAAGAGCGAAACTACTCTGCAAGTCCAGAATAAATATTTTCTTAAATTGTGCAGAAACATTTAAAGTTCATGATGTGCTGAATGGCTAGATCTTTTGTTCTTTTAGTATCATGAAATTTACATTAAATGTTTGAAACACAACATAACACTGTGCAGAATGTAGTGGAAAAGGGAAAAAATGACTTCCTTTAACTGTGCATCATTTAACTTTTCCAGAGATTTAAGAATTGATAAATAGGCTTCAGGGCTGATTAGGCTAGAGAATACTGTACATTTTATCTACTGCTACTGTAATACTGTACATTAACTCTAAAAGCCCTCAACTGTGAATGAGAAAAATACCACTAACCTCTATGCTTGCAATGTCATGCCTAGCTATCATTTTAAACCAAATGCAGTAGATATGTAAAAATAAAACTGAAAGTTCAAGGACTCACAAAAAATGAAAATATGTTAAGTTCCTTGGTTAAAGTTGGCCACAAGAGTCAACTTATATTAACTCTGATTAGTCCAGGAAAACAAATACTTAAGATACTTATTTGCACCATTCATTTGCTACCTCTCTATCTACTTCCTGGCACATCATTTTCCTTGTTCCTCACAGCCAAAAGAATGGAAATCCCCAGTGTGCCATAAAAGCATGAGTTTAAATGTAGTCTAATACAACAGGGAGAAATCTTGGGACCTTGAACCACACAAATACTCATAAAACCAAATATTCTTTAACTAGAAATGGGAGGGCAAAGAGAAAAGAGAAACAGCTAGTTTAATATTGGCCTTGACCTATGCAAACATTGGCTCTGAGGTAGAGAAGGCCTCTGTATAGCCACACTGCTGTTAACTGGACAAAGGTAATTCCGAAGAGTTATTACTGCAGAAGAACAGGCAGAAATGTTAAGATGAATCAGACTATCATTCAGTCCTTTTGCTAGTCAGGCCAGCAAAATGTGCTAAGTCTTGGGCATGCATATATTGAATGAGATGTTAGTTTCAACCTTGGGTAATTATGTGCAAAATCTATGAGCGAAACTGAATAGCCACTATTTGTTACATGCCTGAGCTTAACTAAAATACATCCATCACTCTGTGATACCATAGAAAGGATGCTGAAATGTGTATGTTTTATTCATTTCTCAATTTGGGGGACTATATACCAATCTCAGTGGAAAATTAGATACTGCGGAAGTCCTAACTTTAGAATCATTCTAAGTGATTCTAACAGTCAAAACATCTATGTCTTGCACTTCTTTGTGCTTCTTGACAGCTGTAAGCAAAGTGAATTCTGCAATTCACTTTGTGTACTATAGAAAATATTTTTTGAAGGAGAAGGGAGGTTCAAAACTGAAAAATAAATAAAAAAAATAACTTTAAAATAAAATAGTGATTAGGTTTAGTATCGAACTTTCTACAGCACAGAACTTTCACCATGCATCTCACAGAATCATAGAACTGGAAGAGACCACAAAAATCATCTAAGCCAATTGTTTGCTATGTGCAGGGAAACCAGCTAAACCATCCTTGAGGCATAGCTGTCATCTACCCAAGTCAGGGTTTTGATGCCATACTAGAATAACATGATGTAGAACAAGTATATACAGAAAGCCAAGAACCAGCTATGGGAGAGGGTCTGTCTCCTTGAAAGCCTTTCATCTCTGGTCTCTGTAAGGAAAAGAAATGCTAGTCTGTTGATGTAGCACAGCGGAAATACTCTCGTTTTTGCAGCTTTTTCATTTTCTATTTTTGAAGTAGCAAACATGTCTCGATTCCGAAAGTAGTATTATCAAAAGCCACCTGAATGAAACAAGGACCTTGGTTACTTTCACTGTTGTCTTCTGTTCTCTAAATACAAAGTAAAACCCACCATAATGATTCTTTTTAGAAAAGTTAATAACAATTAAGAATTAATTGTCTACTCAAAGCTATCTTGTGAGAATCAGCAAAGAACTATGATTAACATTCTTTGACTAGAATCCTTCAGTTTCATTAGAAGGCAAGCAAGAGAACAAAATTGTTTTTAGAAAGTTACAGGAAGCAAAGAATTATAATTAGCCATCTTCTCAAATAGAAAACATTCTTGCTTTTTAACATTTGTTTAGCCTCATATAGCCTTTTTTCCCTTTTAGATCATCCCTACAGCCTTGCATAAAAATCAGTAATGCCTCCCCTTTTCCAATTACAGAATTTACTACTGCTACAGAATTCTACATAGGCATTTCATTTTTTAAAATGTGCTTATTTAGAATTAAGCTGACATCTGCAAAACTTATTAAGATACAACAATTAAGAGGTACAAAAATTTCCAGATAAACAGCTCCTGCCTGTCGGATTTCTAATGTTACCAAGTTGCCTGAAGGGATGGAATGTGCAATGAGCTAGCTTTAATAGGGAGCAGAGAGGCAGACACTGAAGTGCAGATGAGTATCTCAGGCAAGTACAGGTAGCCCTCAATTTACAAGAGTTCATTTAGTGACTGTTCAAAGTTACAACGGCATTGAGAAATCTGATTTACGCCCATTTTTCAGAGTTATGGCCATAGCTGCATCCCCATGTTCATATGATCAAAATTCAGACGCTTGGCAACTGGTTCATGTTTATGACCATTGCTATGTCCCAAGATCATGTGATCACCTTTTGCAACCTTCTCACAACCAAAGTCAATGGGGAAGCCAGTTTTATTTAACAATGAGATTACTAATTTATCAACTGCAGTGATTCGCTTAACAACTGTGGCAAGAAAGGTCGTAAAACAGGAAGAAACTCACTTAACAAATTTCTAACTTGGCAACATAAATCTGGGGCTCCATTGTGG
Organism: Ptyas mucosa; assembly: GCA_012654045.1. Taxonomy (NCBI): domain Eukaryota; kingdom Metazoa; phylum Chordata; class Lepidosauria; order Squamata; family Colubridae; genus Ptyas; species Ptyas mucosa. Next base: position 48,308,475 of record WNWU01000004.1, read on the forward strand.
TCATTAAGTTGAGGACTACCTGTATACCAGGTATATTTTAAAACTCAAGTGATGGGGCTAATAGGAAAAGGAATGGGGGAGATGAAAAAGGAATACTTGCAGGGAATTAAAAGTTATAGCGTCGTGGATTCCAAGATCGCAACAAAGGGAAAATTAAAAATCTCCTCTTATAGATCGAGGGGTGGGGGTGGGGAGGAACCGAAGGAGTTTCAGGGTGTGTGAAGGAGCAAAGCCAGGCGAAGGTTCTTGCCTTGGATAACATGCTCGGGAGAGATGGTTTTCTTCTCCGACTTGTTGCAGATCTCGTTAGCCTCGGAGGAGATGAGGTGGATGAATTCGGTGCAGCAGTTCACAACCAGCTCCCGGGCATCGTTGGCCACCCGCACGTTCGGCAGCGTCTCCTTGATCATCTTATTGATCGCCGCCCGCGGGATGGTCAAATCGTCGTCGTTGCCGGAAGAAGAAGCCATTCTGGATCGATCGGTAAACAAAACACCGGCTTTACCAGGTTCGGGAGGCGGCCGGAACGACCCAGAAAAGGAAACGGGAAGCCACAAGACGCCGGGAGGGCGCAATAGCCGCCGCAGCGATGCAGGAGGGTCTCCCCCGGCGGCCAGAAAGCGTTCCTCGAACCCGGGCGGAAAGCGCCGCCGAACTCCTTCTCGAGTGCCAGAGTCACAACAGCGACAACCATCAGCGCTGCCTCCGCCACATCCCTCCGGGCTCTTCTGCTGCCGCTGCCGCTACTCCCCAACGCAAGGATACCCCTCCTGGCCTTGGCCCATCGGCCAACCTCCCCCGGTTACGCAGAGCCGGCAACCCCGTTTCTTTCGGCTCCTCTCACCCAGACACGCCACGCCACGCAGCGCTAAGAACAAGGACAGAACTTGCGACAGACGGCCAACCCTAGGCGGCGGCGAAGGCGGCGGCGGCGGCGGCGCACGCCACTTCCACCGGAAGCGCTTCCTCGTGGTCCACCCTAGTTCCGTTTCCGGTTTAGAACGGAAACGCCTTTTTAACGGGAAGGCAGTACTGTATACCTCAGTGTGGTTCGAGAACGCCCAGTTTCTTTTTCGCTTGACTGTAGTGAGGTATCGTTTAGCCTGTGAATTCCCCAGAACGTGGACTTCACCGGGTGGGAGCATTACGCATGCTCAGTGACACTACGTTGCTCGTGGCGTGTAAGAGTTTTGAGCTCTTGATGCTTCCGGCATTTAGTTGTTCGTTTGCAGATGTTTCCCTTACCCAAATAGATAGCACTAGCGACTTATATACCGCTTTACAGCCCTCTCTAAGCGGTTTTACAGTCAGCATATTGCCCCCCCCCCAAAAATTTGGGTCCTCGTTTTACCCACCTCGGAAGGATGGAAGGCTGAGTCAAATTGAAGGCAGAAGTAGCCTGCCAGTAGTACTGCACTCTAACCACTGCGCCACCGTGGCTCATATCAGTGTGAGTCAGGGTGGGGTTTGCTGCCTGCTAGTTTTGATGTTTTCTGTCTCATCGTTTTAGCACTATTCAAATTTAAGTGAATAGCAAAGCAAAGCAAAAATATAAGTAGGGCTCAGCAGCAGGCAAATAGTCATATTCTTGCTCAGGTTTTGCCCTGTGATGCAGAGTTTTGCCCATTTAACGAGTTTTAGTGATAGGTAACATAGATGCTGTTGAGATGGGGCCTATATGATACAGTTTGACAGACTTTGAAGATAAAATAAGGGTGGCATAACAATAGGGAAAAGTTTTGTTACAACTCTTGAATGTTATTTTCTGTGAGGTGTTACTGCAGGTGTGCAATTTCTTTTATAAATAGAGTAAAGTCATTAAGAAAATAGCTTGCTTTTTTTTTTAACTCTAATAGCTATACCTTCCCATGGATAGGCAAGAACCCCAGCATATATACTAGAGTTTTTTATATTGCTTCAGTGCACCAAGGAAAAGATTTATCTGAAAAGGGAACTTGAAATAATTTTCTTAGCTGCATCTGTAAGATATAATACTGCATGTGCAGCTTTTTATAAGAGAAAGCCTTGATTTCCTCATAATCACAATTAATGCAATGTTTATTTCATGCCTTTTCTTTAGATCAAAATGCATTCTCATTTAATCCCCAAATATATGAGTAAGCTTAAAAAAAGTAGCTGGCTTAAAAATACTATCGTAAACTATTGTGTCTAAGGGTAGATTAAAAAAAATATGGGAGTTGCATACAAAATTTTATTCTCCAGGTTCTCTCCATTGCATCAAATCCGTGCATCATCAAGAGATAGAATCTAAGATAAATACATGTAGGAAAAAATCAAGATGTTTCATAATAGTGGAATGATCTGGGACAGACTTAAGTGGCCAATTAAAACAGGACCGCATCCTTGTTTACTTTTCCCCATAGATATGAATCATCCCGGTAGAGGTGTGTGTGTGTGTGTGTGTGTGTGTGTGTGTGTGATTCTTTTGATCATGATCATGCAATAGTGTATGAACTAATGGTGTATAAATTTTATGTGCACACAAATGCACATGGCTATAAACTTCCATTCAAAGTCCATGCATTCTATACATACAATCCCATTTATCTTTATTAGTAGTATTTTTTAATGTAGGCAATATTATAAGATCTGTTTGGTTATAAATTATGTGTTTAGCTGAAATTTTAAAGTTTAATGAAAAGTTTTGTTTAAAAATGATTTTTTATGGATTTCACTTTATTAGTAAACATAATTAAAGAACATTACTAGTTTAAGAAATAATAAAAATACTGAAAAAGTAGCACAGAAAATAATTTTCGGTGGATAGTTACTAAACATAACTATATTTGTGGTTTCTATAGAATGTTATGAACTCCATGCCGTGCCCATAAATCCATCTGTGGTCAGTTGCATGCCAGCACACTATTTCTTCAGAAACTTTCTTCCTGAAATAAACATATTTTCAGTTACAAGAATATTAATTCACTCAGACTTCATGTACTTATTAAAGAAAGCACTGTGCTATATACAATCTTCCTAGATGGAAATTTTACTTCAGCAATACCTCTGGTTTCTGAGATTTTAGGAGATGTTGTTTGTACATATTTAAAAGTATTATCTCTAAAATCAAAAGAGCTAAATCTCAGACCTTACAAATTAATTTAAATGAAATCCAATATTTTGACATAGTTGTATGTATTGTACTGCAATCTTATGGAATGATTGTCTTTTTCTAGCCATGAATTATATAATAAACAATCCCTCTTTCTGTACAGGATTCTACAAGACCATATAAGAAGGATTTCAAATTCAGAATGTCATGAGAGCCACATGAGGACCACCCTGGGGGCCATAATACCAACCTCCTCACTGATAGAAAACATCTCTAATGGGTCAGATGTGAAAGGCATCACAGCATATCACCAAATGTAACTTTATAAATAAAATCCACTGCAAAATAGAACCATGGTCCCATCTTTCACCCATCATTTCTATAGTCTATAACCTCCAAAAATTTGTAGTCATGAAAATATATTCAATTTTCCAAGTGCATAACCTACTCATGCTCTGTATTGCCATATGCCATTGGCAGTCGGCTCATATTTGATTGATTGAAGTGTCCTGCAGTCACATGATCAGGTTTTGTGACTTTTTTCTGTTTTCCTGCCAAAAGGCACAGCTGGATTCAGATTTACAACCATATTTGATTCACTTAACAGTGATACAGATAACGGCCATTGCAAATAAAGGTCATAAAATAAAAAAAAAGTGACATGACAATTTTTCACACTTAACGACCGTTGCAGTGTACCCATAGTCACATGATCAAATTCAGATGTTTGGCAACTGACTCATATTTATGATGGTTGCAATGTCCTGGGGTCATGTGATCACCTTTTGTGACCTCGCAAGCAAAGTTAATGGGGAAGCCAATTCAGTTAACCATGTTACTAATTTAACTGCAGTGATTCACTTAACTATGGCGCAAAAGGTCATAAAGTGGGGCAAAATTCATTTATCGAATATTTCACTTAGCAGTAAAAATTTTGGGCTCAATTGTGGTCGTAAGTCGAGAACTACCTGTAAAACATTGATTTCGATGTGTTAAATATTTTAAAAATATGACAGCTCCATTTTAGTTTTTTTTCATTCAGTGTTTTATTTTCATGTATTGCACTTGGCCTTTTGGGAAGCAAATTGTTGATTTAACTTCAGTTAATTTCTCTGTGTTAGAAATTACTCTGTTTACATTTAAAAAGGTAACAATAGTTGCATGAAAAGTTACTTCAGTGACAAAGTATATTTGTACTCCATTTAGCTAAGAAATATTAGATACAGAAATACATACTTGATTTTTCTTTACAGCAGATAAAAATTATAGTGAAGAATTTTCAGAATCCTTTATCTCCTTGTTGATATATTTCAGCATGCCACTGAGTGTTTGAAAGTCATTACTGTTACAAGTTACCTCTTCCTCTACATTGTATGTCAAAGGATCAAAGGAAGACTCATTCAAACTCTTTGATGAAGCATGAGATATATATTTTGACATTTCAGAATTCACTGAAGAGTGTAGTGTTACTGTCTGATTTTGACTTAGTACATTTTTATTGTCCTTAATATTTAGATCACTGGTGCTTGTTGAACGGCGTAGTTTTCTGCAAGTAGACTGCTTAGCAAAGTCAAGTCCTTGATTATCAAACCAATGATGTTCTATTAGTTGCTTGATGCTTGCTGTTCTTTCATGAACTGCAATTCTTGTTTGTAATCTTGTAAGCTCAGATTCCTAGAGTGCAACACAAATTTAAAGCTTTGTAGAAATTAGGTGATGAGGGATCATCTTAACAAAAGGTACTTGTTTAACAAAAATATTGATAGTATTTCTGATTAATAAAAATGTTATGAACAATATACATGGCTTGATTATTGTTATTAAACAAAGCATCTCCAATACTATTTCTACAGATTATTAAGCAATTATCTGAAATAATATTTGAATAACAGGAAGAGATAGTGGACAGAGTGAAGTAAAAGAATTTACTAGAGACCAACTGAGATTAAAAGGCAACAAATAAATTGGGAACTACTAACGGTGCCTTACTATAGAAGCAGCAGTTTTTCTCAATCTTTTTACCCTGTAAAAGCAGTTGATATAATCTTCAGGTCTCCTAAAACCCTCGTATAAAATTGCAAAAAAATATAAAAGCTACCTAATATAATTCAGGCCAGAAATGTTAAGTTGTGACATATAAAAATTCCCATCATTACAAGCACTAGCATTATACAATACACAAAGTTCAAAAATGTTTTTTTTCAATCACAGTATCTTGAAATAATCCTCAACAACCTCTTGTAGAACTCTTGGATTCAATGGAATTCCAGTTGAGAAAGGCTTCTTTACAGAATACGCTCAGCAAAAGATCTTAAAGGCTTCATTTGGATTGGCATTCATAAGATTTTTGAACAGTAGTTAATTCCAAACTAAACTTGAAGCAACAGAATGAAATTGGCAAAAAATGGTAAATTTGGTTTTAGACTGCATCAACAAAATTATAGTTTTTAAATCACAGTTCCACTTTATTCTGCCTTACTCAAGTGCTGGGGACAATTCTCAGCATCATACTTCAAAAAACATTCTTTAAACAGGAAAACCAATTTGATACTAGAACCAATTACTCAATTAAGTCTTTATTGGATGTCTTCAAGAAGAGCCTAATTAATCATCTTACTGAGGCTGCACTAATTTGGATTCTTGCACTGAGTAAGGATTGGACATGCTGACCAACTCTCCACAATCGAAAGAACTGGCTTCCACTACCCAGTCTAATTATTTCTGACTATGTTGTTTTATATTATGAAATGAGATAAGCTCTCAGAGCTCAAAAGAGAGGAGATGGGCTCAGCAAACATGACAATTCTTCCTTAATTTTAGAGAAGACACTTCCTTTGTGGTTCAAAATCCATGTATGTATTTAAAAATAGCAACCTGAAGGAAGCAAGCCACATGTTGTCTTTTTGCCATTAAATTCCCTAACATCATAAATGCAGACTTCATTTTTCTGCTAATTTTGGCTTACCAAAATCCAAAACACAATTCACGAGGATTAACACTATCAACCATCCCCTTCAACAATACCTTATGTTTATTTTTTCATCCACCTCTCTCTTAACCCAAGGTTTTAATACTAGCTATGAATGAGTACAATCCAGAGTGCAGATTTTTAGTGTTAATAGACATGTATTGCAAGTACCTCTAAAAGGAATTGAGATGACAACCTTATATCTAATATAAATATTCCTTTCTTAACTTACTTTAAGGAGCAACTTTTCGTTTGTTGCTTGAATCGTATCATCTCTGGACTGAAGCTGTTGTTGCAGATTATAAACAGTGTCTTGAGCATCATCCAGTTCTATTTTGATCTGTTGTAGTTGTCCATTAACATGATGAGATTTAGATAGTGACTGCTGCCATTTTGTCTGTTCTTCTTCATGGGAAAGTTTCTGAAGACAAAATATATTTCAAATACAATTTTTCAATATTTCAAAATTAATACAAATTAAGTAGCAGCTTTGTTTCACTTTATGAACATATTTGCTCTACCATGCCTGGCACTCAGCAAAGAGGAGGATAATCTTACATCAATGGAAAGGAAACTATTCTCCTGATATTAAGGAATGGATTCAGGATGTGAGTTTGTTACCTACAGGTGAAACTCGAAAAATTAGAATATCGTGCAAAAGTTCACTTAGTTCAGTAATGCAACTTAAAAGGTGAAACTAATATGAGATAGACTCATTACATGCAAAGCGAGATAGTTCAAGCCTTGATTTGTCATAATTTTGATGATTATGGCTTACAGCTCATGAAAACCCCAAATTCACAGTCTCAGAAAATTAGAATATTGTGAAAAGGTTCAATATTCTAGGCTCCAAGTGTCCCACTCTAATCAGCTAATTAAGCCATAACACCTGCAAAGGGTTCCTGAGCCTTTAAATGGTCTCTCAGTCTGGTTCAGTAGGAATCACAATCATGGGAAAGACTGCTGACCTGACAGTTGTGCAGAAAACCATCATTGACATTGAGGGAAAGCCTCAAAAGGTAATTGCAAAAGAAGTTGGATGTTCCCAAAGTACTGTATCAAAGCACATTAATAGAAAGTTATGTGGAAGGGAAAGGTGTGGAAGAAAAAGGTGCACAAACAGCAGGGATGACTGCAGCCTGGAAAGGATTGTCAGGAAAAGGCCATTCGAAAGTGTTGCGGACTTTCGCAAGGAGTGGACTGAGACAAGTCAGTGCATCAAGAGCCACCACACACAGACGGATCCTGGACATGGGCTTCAAATATCGTATTCCTCGTCAAGCCGCTCCTGAACAACAAACAATGTCAGAAGCGTCTTACCTGGGCTAAAGACAAAAAGAACTGGTCTGTTGCTCTGTGGTCCAAAGTCCTCTTTTCTGATGAGAGCAACTTTTGCATCTCATTTAGAAACCAAGGACCCAGAGTCTGGAGGAAGAATGGAGAGGTACACACTGCAAGATGCTTGAAGTCCAGTGTGAAGTTTCCACAGTCTGTGTTGATTTGGGGAGCCATGTCATCTGCTGGTGTTGGTCCGCTGTGTTTCATTAAGTCCAGGGTCAACGCAGCTGAGATTTTGGAGCACTTCATGCTTCCTTCCGCAGATGAGCTTTATGGGGATGCTGACTTCATTTTCCAGCAGGACTTGGCATCTGCCCACACTGCCAAAAGTACCAAAATCTGGTTCAATGACCATGGGATTACTGTGCTTGATTGGCCAGCAAACTCGCCTGACCTGAACCCCATAGAGAATCTATGGGGCACTGTCAAGAGAAAGACGAGAGACATGAGACCGAACAATGCAGAAGAGCTGAAGGTCGCTACTGAAGCATCCTGGTCTTCCATAACACCTCAGCTGTGCCACAGGCTGATAGCATCCATGCCACGCCGCATTGAGGCAGTAATTGATGCAAAAGGGGCCCAAACCAAGTACTGAGTACATATGCATGCTTATACTTTTCAGAGGTCAGATATTGTTCTATGTACAATCCTTGTTTTATTGATTTCATGTAATATTCTAATTTTCTGAGATTGTGAATTTGGGGTTTTCATGAGCTGTAAACCATAATCATCAAAATTATGACAAATCAAGGCTTGAACTATCTCACTTTGCATGTAATGAGTCTATCTCATATATTAGTTTCACCTTTTAAGTTGCATTACTGAAATAAATGAACTTTTGCACGATATTCTAATTTTTCGAGTTTCACCTATACTTTTGAAAAGTCTTTATATTCTAAAAATGAGAAGATGAAGCCATATGACAAACTTAAGGAAGCAACTAATTCAGTACTGATACTAAATATATAGATTTTTATACAATTTTTCCCATGGCTTTATTTCTTTTAATCACTATAATTTTAATCATATCACTACTGTATTTTATTGGTGATATAGTTCTTTGTATTTCACTTTTTAAATGTTTTAAAATAAATACTATAAAAGTTCGCAAATATTCTTAATTACTGTTAAATCCACACTAAATCAATGAATACCCCCATTGTATTGTATGTTTTAAAAGTTTTTTTTATCATGCCTTTATTACTTTTATAAATAACTCAAGGCAGCGAACATACCTAAACTTATTCTTTCTCCTATTTTTCCCACAACAACCACCCTGTGAGATGAGTTGGGCTGAGAGAGAGTGGCTGGCCCAAGGTCACCCAAACATTTTTCATGTCTAAGGCAAGCCTGGAACTCAGAGTCTCCTGGTTTCTATCCTAGTGCCTTAACCACTAGACCAGGGATGTCAAACCCACGTCGTCATGTGATGTATCACAACTTTTTTCCCCTTCGCTAAAATGGGGTGGGCATAGCCAGTGTGTGATGCATCCGGCCCACAGCCCACGAGTTTGACACCCCTGCACTAAGCCAAAATGGCTCCCTTCTGGCTTTATTATTTCAACAAATATATGTAATTTTTAAAAATGGATATCTATTCATTCTCAATTTATGATTTCAAGTAGCTAGCAAATATCCATATATGATGCAATCTAAACTATTAAATTTTAACAAAAAAAACTTAACAAAGAGAGCGATCCTTAACCATAGCAGCAAGTTATTCCATGGCCTAAGCCCTAGGGTATGCCATAGGATAGTAGTTGTTGATATTATGCATATACGTGGTATTTAAATAGTTTATCAATGTTCAGTTCATAACTTGTGAGAAAGCGGACTGACTGCTCTGAAATTATTTCATACAAACTTGGTGCAAAAGAAATTATGTGTAGGTAAAAAAGGAAAGCCTAGAGCCAGTTTAGAGCCAAACACACAGAGTTTCTCATTCTCTCATACCTAAGATAAAATAAATGAGAAAGAACCATTTTGTTCTCACCTCTGATAAAAAAGACTGTTTTAGCAAATGTATTTCTGCAGTGAGCCTTTTAATCTCAGTTTGCATCCTTGCTTCTAACTCAGTTTCTCGCACCTGAGCTGCTCCCAATTGTTCTGCCAAATTATTTACACGGATTTCCTGAAAGAGAATTATGCCCCCCCAACACAAAATCAATATATCTTGCCATATTTAAATTAGCATTATTAAAAACAAGAATATTTTAAGCAATACCAAAATATCTCAAGTTTGTTTATATAAGAGATTGCTACTAATTTTCCCAAGCAAATCAAGAAAACGTATTTTTGAAACATTTTGTATTCATGTTTCAAGCACTTCTCTGTTATTCCTTAAAATAACCAGACCCTTTTCAGGTTTTCTCCACAAGAGGTCTGCAATACTTGTTTTACATCATTTTCAAACTAATCTAGGATTATTGGTTAGCTTTAACCTTTTGTCTTTCCCCATTTGAAACTGTGCTCTGAACCATGCTCTAGTCTACACATTAAATTGACATTGGAAAGAATCTTGCATTAGGATAGTTGATTTCTCATAAAATTAAACAGTAAAATTGGTTACTTTTTCATGTGAGATATGGTGCACTTCTTCCAGTTCAAGAGAGATCCTGTCCACATCTCTCTGAGCTTGAGCCTGTTGGCGGCGACTCTCTAATAGATCCACATGAACTTGTTTCATTGCTTCACGTTCCAGTCTCAACTGTTGCCCCAAATCAAGTATTTCTTTATACTGTTCTGCAATGCATCTTTCTTGATCTTTCAGCTTCTAAAAAGAGAAAAGTGTTTTTTTACATACTAAGAATCTTGTGTTTTCCTGTTATTTCATTTTTAGTAGTTCTTATTTGTTATCCTAAATCAGATCTACTGTCTGATAAACAGAGTTCTAGAGTGTGTTAAAATCATCAGCCAGATGGAACAGTATTCTTTGTTGGCAGATATGTATACAAATTTCTCTAAAGAGAAAGAAAAAATCAGCAGTATCAGAAAATTAAATGCAAAAATACTGGCATGTTCTCATGGAAAAGTAAACAAACTATATTTCAGCAAGCTTCAATGAATTCCGTGGAACATATTTCAGACAATAGTCTCTTCTATGAAAAGGCAATGTTATTCCTTATCATATATTATTGATTAAATAAGTAACTGGTTAGATTAGAAACCTGGAGTATTGAAAAAAAGGGAGAGAAAAAAATAGACAGGAGAAACTTACTTTCTCAGTATCTGTTATTTTTTGCTGCTTTTGTTCATTCTCTTTTCTAACATGAGTTATCTCTTGATCTTGCTGGAGAATATTATACTCTTTTTCTTGAAGCTCCTCTTTTGAACACAGTATCTTGCTTGTCAAACTCTCAATCTGATAGCAAAATGTAAGCAAGTAAGTTATAAAGAGAATAACCATTTGAGGAGTTAAAACTCTTCACATCAGACATTTGTGGAAAGTAAGCAACTAGAAGCAATTATTTTAAAGAGCATTTTGAACAATACCAGTAACAGTACCTGTTTATTATAATCTTTTATCTGCAGCTCTGCTTTTTCCAAGCTACCTTGCAATGTAATTATTTTTTGTTCCATTTCTCCCCTGTACTCACGAATTGACATATCCAACTGTGTAACCTTTTAAAAAAGGAAAGACAAAATATTAAAACAGAAACAAATATTATAGGTAAACTTCAACTCATGACAATTGGGACTTGAATTTTGATTGCTAAGTTATGCAGCCATTAAGCGAGTCATCATATGATGGGACCCAATTTTGTGACCATTTTACCACAGTTGCTAAGCAAATCACATGGTTGTTAAGTGATTCTGGCTTCCCTAGTTGACTTTGTGGAAGCCAGCTGGAAGGTTGCAAATTGTGACCACTTGACCACAAGACACTGCAACTGTTGTAAATGCAAGCCGATTGCCAACCACCAAATTGTGACCACAAGGATGGTGCAATAATCACAACTTCAGGATGGGTCATCTCTTTTTGCAAAGCTCTTTTTGCAAAGCTGTCATAATTTCAAACCATCATTAAACAAATAAATTGAGGATTACCTGTACACACTAAAATTGTGCAGCATTAATGAATATATGCATCCCAAATATATTTACTAATTACGCCCCAATCATTCTTAAAAACTTATTAAATTTACATATTCTTCTAACCTGAGCTGCTCTTTGTTTCAAATCCCAATTTCTTTCTTTCAGCACCTTTTCCATGTCAAGAAGTTCTTGCTTTTTCTCTTCAAGTTCCTCCTTGCATTCTCTGCAATTTTCATTTAAAAATCAGAAATATTTTCTCTATTAGGGAAATTACACTGTAAATTCTAATTATCCTCATCCAATTCTGTACTCTGATTCTATGTTTATTTAGAAGTAACTTATTCAACCTGTGACTCATAAAAACTAAGGAAAAAACACAGCCAAATCTATAAGCAGAAATTGTAGTATAGCTTTGATCACTTGACATTGAATTTTGGGTTAATATAATTAATATAATTAATCATATTAAACCACATAATACTTAATGAGAGATTAATAAATACAAATGATTTTTCCCTAGAGATACTAAAAAAAGTGACTTTAAATATGCATTTAAGTTTGTACATACATATTTTCAACAATAAACTCTCTTTTTAATGATCCTGTATTTCCTATTTGGGGTAGAATTGGGGCAAGTGGACAAAGCTAGGCATTTACTGGCTGGATACCCTTCCTGATGCTTACATGGAGTTAGCCACATATATTTTTTCTTTGCATCCTAGGAAAGAAATAGCTGCTTCTACCTAGTACTGAACTCTCAACCTTCTGACTGGGAGGCAAGCATCTTCACCATTAGGTCGCCATGTCATTCATAATATTTTGAACAATGTCAGTACTCAAAAGGTACTAAAGCTACATATATTCCCTTCTATTGGTACTTACAAAATGCTAGAAATTAAATACAACAGTTTAGTATTCTGATTCTAAACATGACCTATTCACTTTGTAAATAATCATATACAGACTCATGGACCGAGTCTATGGACTCTCATACTTAGCATTAAACTATGCTAAATTAAATGATTAAATGATTCATTGTTTCTAAATAATGAAGATTAATAGCATATTTATTATTTTGTTTCTTTGTTTTATACTTATACTTTGTTTTATACTTTTATGAGAGAGTAGATAATACCTGTATTTTTTTGTCTTAATTTCATATCTAGCTATTTTGCTTCAAAATTCAGCAATGCAGTGATTTTAAGGCAACTAAATAATTCAAAAGACATGCTAGCATTTCATTGTTAATAAAATAAATTCAAGGTGTATTTCAATTAACAAAATGCTGGCAATAAATTTTGAAATAAGAATTCTAATTTATTAAGTTGTAATGGTGAAAAATAAAGACTCTCTTGATTTAAGATAAAATTCTGATAGCTCTGGTAAAATATCCCTGAAGATTTTTTGGGGCAGAAACACAAAAATCATTTGCTACTGTTTTCTTCCTTGATGTTTGTTGCACATCAGCATATAGACCTGGAATTCCCTTAAGGTCTCCCATACAAATGCTAACCAGATCCAACCATTCTAGGTTTTTAAGCCCAGGCAAGCTTGAGTAGGTACGCCACCTGCCGAAATTACTAATTTGTTACACCGATCCACTTCTGTAATGCTTATTAACACACCTTAATTCATCTGTTAAATCATGGATAGTAGTATACTTCTCCTCTAGGGATATCTGTGCATTCTGTAATGTATCCCGAAGGTCTTGTAGTTGTCTCAAAGTAGTTTTTAACTCCCCAGTAGTGTTTTTCAGGTCAATTTCTAGAGATTCTATTTTCTGTATGGAATCTTTTTGCTGGGTCTCACTTATAAGCAGCTTATCTTCGAATTCTTTCACTTTTGTGCAAGTAGAAAAAAAAAGCAATCAAGAATGTTTAGCCAGACAATATATGCATTTACATACAATAGAGTTTTAAGTTTCTATCCTATCCTTCAGCTATTCCAAGATGAAGAACACAACAAGTTCAATATCAGCAATCACCATAAACTACTTTTTTAAAAAACCAAAAGTGAAATATATTATTTGGGAGTACCGTAACTGAACTGTTTGCCTATCCCTAAATCTCCAAGACTCCAAGAAAGGTTCCAAGAAAGGTTCTCTGGAAAAAATATTCTTTGGCATATTAGAAACACCCTATTTCTATTCTCTCTATGAAGTAGAGCTTCATGTTTAGAATCAAACTGCAAGCCAGTTAAGATAACTGTGTATTTATGTGTGTGTGCATGCATATGTGCCTGTATGATGCATTCAAAAGTTCTCATATAGTCTTCAAGGATGTCTGCATGCAACAAATATAGATGTTGCCAGTCATGCATAACTCTGGCAAGCCTTTCTGGCTAACCCAGTAACAAGTACTTTCGGCCACAGATTCCACTTAGATATCCCAAAAAAGACCAAGTCTAATAACTCTAAAATGTGAGTTTTATCTTTACTGACATAAGGGGAAGAATTCACTGAAAACCGCCAAATCTATAACTTACTATGTATATTTTCCTTTTCTGAACTTAGCTTCTGTTTAGTAATTCTCATGCTGTTGCTGCTGTCAAGAATTCACATTCTTGAATTCAATGCATATAGCTATCCACCCAAATACATTCTTTTCCTAGTGTTACATACCGGTACATGCACACATACCCTTCATGTTATTCCATTTTGTGTAAGCAATGGTTTACAGAGCACAGAAAAAGAAATAAGAGATAAAAATCATAGACATCAAAACCATGAGATAAAAAGAAGAAAAAATATATAGCCAAAACTAAACTCAAGCAACACTATTTATTATACCTTGCCATACTTTGTTCTAGCAAACCATCTCTGCTTCCACCCTGCCTATAATACATAGCTTTATATACTATTTGTTCTTTAAATTTCTGACCTTTTTCAGAATCTAGCTGCATCTTTCCCAGTCTTCCTCTTCTTTCAACTCTTCCTTCATATATAAAGGTAGTCTTCACTTAACAACCATTTATTCAGCAACTGTTCAAAATTATGATGGCACTGAACAAAGGGACTTATGACTGGTATTTGAAGTTATGGTTGTTTCAGCGCACCTCAGTCACCTGATTACAGTCTGGGCTCTTGGCAATCCCTTTGCACTTTAGACAGATTGTCAAGCCCTCTGAGATCATGTGATCACCATTTGTAATCTTCCCTGTTGGCTTTCTCAGAAAGTCAATGGTAGCCAGATCACACACTTTTTCCACAGGACTCCTTCTGGTTCCTGGGAGCTGGCTAAAAGAGGTCTTTCTGGATCCATTTTGAGACAGACCTTTTTCAGCCAGCCTCTCTGAGACAGAAGAGCTGCCTGCCAGACTGATTTTGTCCCATGTAAGGAAGAGATCTTGGCTAAGGAGCCTTGAAAAAAAGTTATTAAATAGTCACTGCCCTTCTAGGCAAACCACAAGTGGCTGCATGTAAGTACATGAAGCATGAATCACAGCAAAATTACAAAAAACAACATCCCAAAGCCATTTCCTCTTTCAGTCTTTCTCAACATCACCTTGCCTTTATCCCATATAACTTAATAAAAAATCCCCCTCCAAACTCAACGTTGTGATTGATAGAAAGTTATGTGCCACTGAAAAAAAATAACATTTAAATTAATTCATATTTTATTATTCTTGGATATTTTATTAAACAAATGGTTATGGTTCATCTGAATCTAAAAATTACAGGAATAATAGTCTTTGGTTTAACAGTTAGTAAGGTATCTTTAAAACAAGATTAGCTTAAAAAATACCAAAAATGTTTTTTCTGATATATTCTAATCAATATATAAATTAGTTATTTATAATCAGTGCAGCCAGTCAATTAAGTATTCTTATTTAATGTCATTCCATTCTCAAAATAATTTTTTAGAAATTTGTCCCATTCATTTCAGTATGGCATAATAAAAAACATTGAAAGCATAATGAAGAGCTTACCCTGGTATGTCTTTTTATTAAATTCTGAGATTCTCTGTTCTAAAGTAATTTCCAGTTGGCTCAGCTGCATTGCTTTACTATGACCGTCTCTTCTTAAGTGCACTAATTCTTTCTCCATGTCTATTAACTCATCTTTACACTGATCCATCTCTTGTTTAATCTGCCTAAAGAAGCAAATATACCATGCTTCAATGAATAATTAAAACAATAGCATGTTTACAGCTCTACAAAGTATCCAGAATCAATAATTAAAAAATGGGAACTACATCTCAGAACAGATCTGAACCTTTTAAGTGTAAGCTATTTAGAGTCATGAAAAATGGCACAATATAAATGGAGAAATAAATAAATACCCAAATAAGTACATTTGAAAATGCACTTGTATATTCATCTGGGAATAAATTCCACTAAAATCTATAGGACAAATGGATATGCATAGAATTGTGATATAAACCATTTTTTCCTCCCAAAATAATATTCAAGAAAATAACTACATATTTTTAAACTTAAAAAATTGGGACTATGCCTGATTGTAGCAGTAAGTTCTGCTATTTTTTGCCGTTTCACATTGTTTTCTTCAGTGGCTAAATGAAGCCTTTCATTTGTTCTTCTCAATTCTTCTTCCAACATATCCTTCTGCTTTTGAAGTTCTTGTTCTAGTTTTGATACCTGTTTTTTTGAGAAACAGAGATTCACATTGTAATTCTAAACAATTTGGTAGCATATCTCAATGCAATTACTTAGTAATGTGCTCTTAATATGCCATGCATAATAGCCCCAATACATGATTAGAGTTTATGCTTGCAAAAGTCAGAAGGACTACTGAGTTGAAGCCAGTCTCACAGGAATGTTCAGACTGCATTCAAACAAGCAGAGGTCTCTTCTATGGTTCAATAGAAAGTATTCCCAAATCAACTGTTTTCATGTTTATTCCTAATAAGCGTGTGTATATGTGTGTGTGTGTACACACACAAATTTTGGGGTATCTCAAAAAGTTAACAAGTGTATAGGGTTCCTAGTTTTTTGGACCAATAGGCAATTTGAAGTTTGGAGATAGAAATACTTAAAAAAAATTAATGTCAAAAAGTCCTAGCCCTAAAATATTTTATTCTGACCTTGAAACCATCTATTCCAACCTTGCTTTTGCAATCAAATGCCTGTTTCAAACTGGAATATTTCTGTAAGTTTGGACCAAGTCTTTTCACACTGGATGATTTCCAGTAATGTCAGAGTTGGGACATTTCAATCTCCTAATATTTTGCACAACTGTATTTGGAAAGTGTTTTAGTAACACTAGGAACAAAACAACAATCTACCAAAAAGCAAAATGATAAAAGATTTTTCCCATGCCCAAATGTATTTTTTCTTCTGCTGTAGGCAACAATAAGTGGCTTACAATCACCACCCATTTTTATTTTGTATAAAAACAATGCTGGAGGCTTAGACTGATTTGCTTCAAAGAACAATACTGGGACTCTAGCCATAGAGGAAATATCTTTCAAGATATATTCTGAGGGTAAAATAATCAATTCTTTCAGCTAAACTCTGGATTCAAATTAATGCTTCATAATAAGATGAAATTGTTTCATTTCAAATAAGCTTGGTAATAAAAAACACAGAATATGAACTATATAAATGCTTGTCATACATTTTTAAAATATTTACCATAAAGTACGTACCTGTTTTTGGAGTTTTATTTGGCTGTCATCTAATTCATTATTCCTAATGGTTTCTTGATGTAACATTTGCTGCTGCTGCTGCAGACTCTGCTGCAGAGCAAGATTTTGTTCATTAGTTGACTGAAGATTGTCATTCTTATGCTTTATTTCTTTTTGCAACCTCTGTATCTGAAAAATAAATAATATGATGAGACTGCAACAAGGCAATTAGTTCTTCAGCTTCCTGCTACTTCACCTTTAGCAGAATGGTCTGGTCTATCAATATATATCTATGCTACTAACAAGTTGTAGTTTTTATTAAAATCTATTATAAATGAAAATAAAAATCTACAATACAGGCTATACTTGAAAATATGCTTTAGCATATTTAATTGGGAATAGATCCTGATTTTCAGAGACACTTCCACATAACTAAACAACATGTTCTTTGTCTTTAGCGACTACTATGGTCTGGTTGTATTATAAAATCAATGAAGTTTCTCTCACATTTCTTCCCAGTAGTATAACTAATAAAATGAAATTCTATTTTTTGTCTATCAAATATAACATAGAGAGACTACCTGGGGAGCAAGATGAAAAAGAGCATGTTTACCTCTTCAGACTTTTTCTCCAATTGCTTTTCAAACAGCACTTTATTTTCTTCTAAATGCTCTAAATACAAAGTTATATCTTGCTTACAGCTTTCTAACGCTTTTTGTAAATGTTTGACCTAATAAAACAGAAGAAAACATGTAAGTGAAGAAAGATCATCTGCTAGAGACAAGTCTAGTTTATTAGCTACATTAAGAAACAGACAATGAGAAACAAACCACATTTGGCTCTTGCTATCCTTGAATGGTTTTCATCGCAAGTGATTATTATAAATACACTAACAAATGACGGCTATTTGCTCCCCTCTCTTTTTTCCATCTATGTTTCCTATTTTGTAAGGCCTGATGTTAGGGGAGGGTTTTTTATTGATTCTGGAATCCTTGGTATTCCTGAAAAATTAAGTGCTACATTCATTATTAAGTTATTTAAACAATAATAATAGCTGTAGCAATAAATTTATAAAACAGTAAGGTCATTTAATAAATATTAAAGATTTAAAGGAAACAGAAAGCTACTTGAAGCTCTAAGAAGCCACAAAAATTGTACAAACCTTGACCGTTTCATCAGCAAGTTGGTCTTGTAATTTTTTTAAAGCTTCATCTTTTTTTGTTTTTTGTTTTTCCATTTCCTGTTTTTATAGAATCAACAGAATATTTGATGTTATTAAAAACTGGGAGTTTTTTTAATCATATTTCTGATATGGTTACAAATTCTCAAGCAAGTTGACTGTCACCTGTTTTTTTTATAAAAGAAAAATCTGCAGACATTTGGATTAGATTCATTTTCTAGACTTTCCTT
Organism: Ptyas mucosa; assembly: GCA_012654045.1. NCBI lineage: Eukaryota > Metazoa > Chordata > Lepidosauria > Squamata > Colubridae > Ptyas > Ptyas mucosa. The sequence goes on from WNWU01000004.1 coordinate 48,326,884, forward strand.
CCATTTTGCACAATTGTATTATCCACCCCCCCCCCCCCCAAGTCTTTTGTTTTCAGGTTTTCATCTTTCAGGCATCTATCTAATTTCATGTTCCTATTTCTTAACTCTGTCTCTAGCACCAACCAAATAGTTATGCCATTAGGATATGGGGGCTCCAGCACCTTATAAATTCAAGAAAGTTTCAAGTAATAGAAATGACTTAGCTGTAAAATACTGCTTACTTGACCGAAGCATCTCAGATTTTTTGATGGGAGCAACGGGAAGTTAGTAAGAAATCAATTCATCTAGTCATATCAAGATACTATAAAAAGATGCACATCATTTGCCATGACCTCCTTCCAGGATGTATTTTAACATCCCAAAGTAGCCAATACATTGACATTTCCTAATGATCTCCTATCCAAATCTTATCCAGGCACGATCATATTTAACTTCTGCGCCCAGATAAGTTTGGCAAGATTCTGCCATCTGTTGAGATATGTGCAAGTTCATAAAATAAAACATGAACAATATATTTAGCTGATCCAATGAACAAGTGACTGTTGGGCAGTATTGAACTTCAGGATTGTGACTATGGTCTAGATAGAAGATATCTTGACATTTCATGGGCAACTGTGACTGGCATCTTCAGAGGCAAGGTGGTTAGCTATGCAGACCACAGGCAATTGAGCAGGGACTGACCAGACTCCTAACTTTATAGCCAGGTGAACTGATTGGTCTTTAGATGAGCTGGATTCTGGTTGGTGCGGGTTGATGAGAACTAGTTTCTATTTATGCCCAATTCTGATTGGCCATTTTGGTGGCATTGTATCCTGATTTGTTCATTCCAGCTTTTGAATGATCATTTCTAGAATGCTGATCAGCCATAGTTGCTGGCAAAACATCAGAAAATATGTTGTCTAGAGCATTGTCAGTAAATTCTGAAGCTAAACTCTTCCCAACAAATACCAGTCATGAAAGCCTGAACCAGTATATTGAACAAGTAACTTTTTCAAACCTAGAAATATGGTCTTTTCTAATACTGCTATTTTATAATTTTTAATTAGAAATTGCATCTGAAGGTTGTTAGTGCAAAGCTTCCTAGTATTAACAGTGACTCTCAAAATTGCTTTTCAGATTCTAAAAAGCAAGGAAACAATTTGCAAGTAGTAACTTTCAAGCAATCCAACCCAAATCCTAAGAACCATTAATTATTCAAAAATGCTACCTCTTTGCTTTCTATTAATAGTCGATCCAATGATTCAAGCTGATGCTGTTTATATAAAACATCCTGCTGGAAAATGGACATTGTTTTCTCTTGTTCCAGAAATTGTTGGTTTCTAGTTTCTAGTTGAGACTGTAGCTATATAAGAAAGAAATATTTTAATTGATCTATCTAATATACCTCCTCTATTCATCAATATTACAAGAATGCCCTCCTCCAATATTTTACAGCAAACTAAAAGACAGATTATCATATTTAATAAAGACACATAAACAGACAGCAATAGAATACGATTAAGACTGTTGAAAGAAATAATCAAAGATACAGAGATTGAGAATGAAAAAAACAGCATTTGCTATAGCTTCTGGCCTATTGGGGGCTTTAAATGAACTTTGAGAAACCTGCAGAAATATATGTACAATTTTCTTACTCACTGCTGAACTTCAACTCTTTCATCACCACCCTTGTTTTGTAACAGCATTTTTACCCCAGTTGGAAAGAACACTGTAGTGATTTATTTACCAGTTTTTGATATTTCAAAGCCTGCAGATGTAGCTTCCAAACAGTTGTTAGGAAGCTGTTTCTTGTATAAGGTATAGTATTGATGGAGCTGAACTGAGGGATATCCTGGGGAGGGGGGGGGGGCTGCTGCACCTAGTAATGTTCTGAAATCAAAGGGCAGCTGAGACTTTGGACTGGATCACTCCTGGGGAGCCTCTCTTGACCCTTTGTGCCTACCCCGCCCTATAGTTTATGGAGGAGCTGCAAGTTTTGAAAAGGATTAAGAGATGCCTAGAGCACTGCTGGAGGAAGATGAGGGTGGATGACTCCAGACACAACTTAAAGCTGCCATTAAGGCCTATCTTGTGGTGGTAAAAGTGGTGAAACATCATTATTTCTTCGCCCTTATTGCATCTGCAGAGTTTTTCCTAGTGACCCTGATCAGAATTCTTTCTGGGACAGTGGGGCTCAGAAGATCATTTTCAGGGTTGTGCAGAGGAACTTATTCAACAACTGACAAAGTCGCTCAGATTTGTTCCCAATTGGAACCCATGCATGGTGCTGGTCCATATGAGATACCTGAGGAAAGATTTTACCCAGTTATCCGAGAACAGTTCAATCCTGTTGGACCCAATGAAGTGGAAAGGTTCCTCGATGCTATCATTACAACCACCTGTCAGTTAGATCCTTGTCCCTCCTGGCTGATAAAAGCCTCTAGGATGGGGACTGCCAGGGGGATTTAGGCACTGATTCATTCCTCACTGCAGGAGGGAATATTCCCAGGACCTTTTAAGGAGACTCCAGTTTGCCCCCTCCTAAAAAATCCCTGTTGATCCCACCTATCTGGACAATTTTCATCCAGTTTCCAAACTTCCCTTTTTAGGAAAGGTGGGAAAGAAAGTAATTGCTTGGTAGCTTCAAAGGATCCTAGATAAAAAAGATTCAGACCCAGTTGTGGAACAGTATTGGCTGCACTTGATGACCTCTGGCAAAAGCACTCTGGGGTGGTGCAAGCATCATTATTCTCCTTGACCCATCAGCAGCCTTTGATATCATTGACCATGGTATCTTTTGGGCTGTCTACTGGGTTTGGGGCTGGTTTGGCTCCTTTCTACAAGGCTGGTCCCAATCAGTATTGATAGGGAGTGAGATCCAGCCCACGGCTGCTCCTTTCTGGTGTACTGGTACTCTCTCCATTCCTCTTTTACATCTACATGAAGCTGCTGGGTGAGATCTTCTATCACCATGGGTTGAAGTATCATCAATACCCCTTTCCACCTTTACTAGTGTTCATTTTTATTGATTGTTTTATTATTCTAATGTGTATTAGTTTTAATGTTTGTAAGCCACCCAGAGTTGTCTCTGATGAGATGGGCAGCTCATAAATGTAATAAATAAATACATACATACATACATACATACAGCAATAGCAGCATTAAAAAGCCATAAATAGCAATACCTACAATATGATAGAACTGCATTGTTACCCTGTTCTCTATGTAGGGAACAAATCCTAGAATTGTTATTCCAATTATTTTTCTGACTTTGGAGACCTAAGAGACATGCAGGAATTGAAAAGAATGAGGAAAGTGGATAACAGTAGTTGCTGGGTGGCAACTACAATTCAGGTTACTCTGTACCAGTGGCAAATTGTACATTTATAATTACATCCAAACTCTTCCTATGTGAATTGTGGGACTAATGTAATTCAGAAGAGCGAACATACTTTTTCTAGTCTTTTAATAGTTAATATGCATTTCCAAGAAGCCAGCTGTTGTTTGCCTGCTGATAACAGAATAGCATGGCAACTATTCCTTGTAGCAAGAAATTAATGGGGGAAAAAGCACTGGATAGTACAATATTCTATCAATTGGAACATTAGCTATTCTTTTATTGAGATTTGCAGTAGCATTTTAAAAAACCCATGCAGAATTGAAATTTTAATTTCAATAATTCATAATACACAACTTTGAGACTTACTAAATCAATTTGTTTTTCCATCTCCTTATGTTGCTCATGATTAATTAACTTTGTTTCTTCTAACATTGTAGAGAAGTGATCTTGTTCTTCAATGATGTTTCTTTCCATGCTTTGAAGCTGAGAGTTCATTGCCTAGAAAAAAAACATTTTTTTACAATTTGACAACAATTTGATAATAAGTTGACAAAAATTATATGGATGTTTTGGTAACCATTATCTTACTGTGTAAGCATAACTAAAAATATTAGCTAGAAAATTAACAGGCAAAAATTAGATACATAATTTTATACAATTTTTTTTTTGCTTTTTATAAAGTATATTAGAAACATGCTCTGAATAAAACAAAGCATATTAGCACAATTTGTTTAACATCATGTAAAATTAATGTATCTCATTCTACTTCAAAATATTGAAAAAAAGAGTAAAAGACTGTTACCATTAATTCTTGTTCCAATTCAGTATTTCTTGCAATTGCAGTTACGTAAGCGAAAGTTTTTTCTTCCAACTGTTTTTCAAGGATGGAAAACTGAGAGGATTTCCTTGCTACCTACAAAGAATATGTACACAAACTGAAATGAACAAGGGTTGATATAATTTTGTACATTTATTATATAGATAATGTAACTGCTATATACTATAGAATGTTTCTATATAAATGTGCCAATGGCAGTATATGTTTTTTCACGGTTTAGGGTATTAGTAATGGCAAATAACATGAGTTGTATTTAAGAGTATTTAAGAAAATATATACATACTTAAATTGCAAACTATAAACTCATTCACATTCACCCCATTTACCTATAATCTTATCTCACTTCTTTTATTTATTTTATTTTATTTATCAAATTTACTGGCTGCCCATTTTACTGCAAAGTTACTTTTTTGTTATTTTTGTTAAAATCAACAGCAATATCAATCATGTCTGGGACAAGAAATACACAGGTATCTGCTGTTTTATATGATGGCAGAATATACTGTTACATTTGATTTTGGCTTGTGGGACTATACTACAATGGCTATTGCATACTTCGGACCAGGGTGGTATTCAGCAGGTTCTGACAGGTTCTGGAGAACCGGTAGCGGAAATTTTGAGTAGTTCGGAGAACCAGCAAATACCACCTCTGGCTGGCCCCAGAGTGGGGTGGGAATGGAGATTTTGCAATATCCTTTCCCTGGAGTGGCGTGGGAATGGAGATTTTGCAGTAGCCTTCTCCTGCCACACCCACCAAGCCACGCCCACAGAACCAGTAGTAAAAAAAAATGAATTCCACCACTGCTTCGGACACTGACAAATTATCCCCAAAGGCCTTAACTATTCATTGGTTCAGTAGTGAGAATGATCTTAAGCCAATGTGAGTTATCACTATAAAAGAAATCATAAGGATTTCTTTTATAGTGTACTGTTCTTGTACTGATGCAACAAGCGAATTCTAGCCAGAGTATATTATTACAGAGGAATTAATGTATATTCTTGGAACTTCCTAGGCACCATATGAAAATAAAATTAAACTAGATAGCCTTCAAGAACAGACTTCTTAGTTTTCACTTACTTCTCTTTCCAAGCGACATGATTTTGCAGCTTTCTCTAATAGCTCTTCCTGTATTGTTTGAAACTGATTAGTTCTCTGGGCAATGTTGTTTTTTAAAACAGCACTTTCTTCTTCTGATTTTTCCAGTTTAATACGTAGTTCTTCTAAATTTCTAATTAATATTTGCTTCTCTTTTTCAAACTGTTTACTGATAAGTTCCAGTTGTTTGCACTTTGTCTCTTTAAAAATGAGACAATGATGTTTAGACATTTATAAAAAATTAGAACATACAATATTGTAAAGCTATGCATTTTTACCTACGTAATATTAATCTGAGAATCCATTTTTAGATCTTCACTATTTTAGATGCATACATTAGTCATAATATTTTGGTGCAGAATCTTCTCTTAACTGTTAATACAGATAGTCCTTGACTTACAACCACAATTGAGCCCAACATTTCTGTTGCCAAGTGAAAAAGTTATTTTTTGTGTTTTAAGTGAGTTTTGCCCCATTTTGCGATCATTCTTGCTATACTTGTTAAGTGAATCACTGCAGTTGCTAAGTTAGTGACACAACTGTTAAGTGAATCTGGCTTCCCCATTGACTCTGCTTGTCAGAAGGTTGCAAAAAGTGATCACATGACCTGGGGACACTGCAACTGTCATATATATGAGTCAGTTGCCAAGCATCTGAATTTTGATTGTGTGACCATGGGGATGATGTATCAAAGGAAAAAAAAACTTCAGTAAATGCCATATCAAGCATAAACGTGACCTACAATTTCTACATAGCCTAGAAAGTGACCTGTTTCGCTTTATCATCTCCTAAACCACTGTGGTGCTAGTCACAAGCATTTATTGTACTTTTAAGTGGATTATTTTGGAGAAGCAACTATCTAGTATTCCAGAAACAAATTACATTTTTTTCAGTTTCATTTGGATAAATACAGTGCCTTGCTACTGAAGTCATATAACCATTATACATACCTGCCTGATTTCCACTGAGTTTTACTGGTTCAGTTTCTAGGGCATTCAATTCCTGTCCCTCATCATCTTCAGAGAAATCTTGACCTAATTTACAGGCCATATATTCTGTCTGAAGTTTCTGAATTCCTGCTTCTTGAAAGTTAATTTTTTGTCTAAGAAAAATAGTATATGATAATTTATTTTTTATAACTCAAAATGAATTTATTTCATCCTTAATTAAAGGATCCTTAATTAAAGTTAAGTTAAAAGAATACCTTAGCTCTTCTTTCAGAAGACTATCTATTTCAGACCAATTACTGCACATTTCATTAGAGTGATTATCCTAAAAAATGGGCAAAAACAGAAACAAATATAAAAAGAAATTGGTTATAATTAATTATTAATTGAGAAGTCATTCATGGATACACTTTATTTATTTCTCAACTTTATATGGCCATACATCTCACAGAAAGTGACTCTGGGTGCCATACAATAATCCAATTAAAAATTAGACATAAAGCAATAAATACTTAAAACCATTATATAATAATTATTAAAAATGTAAAAACTATAAAAGCAGAACTAAACAAAAGAAAATGATAGAGGGATGTTAACAATAATGGAGCCACTTCATAAGTAAACCTGTCTTGAAGGATCTTTGAAAAGTCAGAGTGATGAGGCTGTCTTAACATTTTAAATGTTGGGAAATTGTGAGGATATTTCCAAAAAATAGGTAAGATAGTGTGAAAAAAAGGAAAAACAAATACACCCTATATTTTGTCCCCTCTGCATCATTTCACTTTTATATTTCCTTTCCCTCATTATTAGTGTAGTTCTTTTATCAAAAATGGGACTTAGTTAATACTTTATAAATATCTACAATTACAAGTACCGTATTTTTTGGAGTATAAGACGCACTGAGTATAAGACACAGCTTAGTTTTTGGGGAGAAAAATGTGGGGGGGGAAATCTGCCTACCAGTTATTCATCTGGCTAGTGTCCTTAGTCTGGTCAGCTTCAGCACATTAGTTTGCTGGTTTTTTATCCCCTGCTTGGCCCAGCTGAGAGGAAGCAGCAATGAGAAAAGCAGGCAAAGCATGGGGAGATCCCTTCAATTAGCTAGCACCTAGTTAGGGCTGAAAAAAAGCTTCTAAAGAACAGCTGAGAGTCGGAGCAAAGCATGGAGATAGCTTCACTTGCTAGCACCTCGTTAAAGCACAGCGAGGGAGCAGGCAAAGCTGGGAAGATTGCTTCACCAATAGCGCCTCGTTAGCGTGTTAGGGCTGGAAAAAAGCTTTGAAAAAGCTACATTCGGATTATAAGACGCACCCAAATTTTCAGCCTCTTTTGGGGGGGGGGGGAGGTGCGTCTTATACTCCAAAAATACAGTAATTCTTGATTTACAACCGTTTGTTTGGTGACTGTTGAAAGTTATAATGGCACAAAAAATGATTTATGACCGTTTTTCACACTTATGACCACTGTAGCATCCCCTGGCCACGTGATCAAAATTTAGATACTTGTCACCTCAATCATATGTCCTCGGGTTATGAGATCACCTTTTGCAACCTTCTGACAAGCAAAGTTAATGGGGAACTTAATTGTGGCAACAAAGATCATAAAATGGGGCAAAACTCACTCAAAAAATGTCTCACTTAGCAACAGAAATTTTGGGCTCAATTATGGTGATAAGTCGAGGACTACATATATTAGGAGCAACTGTGCTTCCAAGAGCACTTTATCAGGGGAAAGAAGAAGAATGGCACAGCAGTTCCTGTTTGGAATTGTTTTCTTTATCTACATAGTGTGCTACTGACAGACCATTCTCTAGCAGAGATCCCCAACCCCAGGGCCGCAGCCCACTACTACACTACAGCATGTTTGGAACCAGCCTGCGGAAGCGGGGTGAGCGAGTGTGGATGAGTGCACACCTGTGAAGCTCCATTTGTGCAAGCGGCAAATGGAGCTGCATGTGTGTGCGTGCTGGCTTGCTGCTCATGCGGAACCATTCCCTCTCCCTCCCCCACCAGTCCATAAAGCCGGAAATGTTGGGGATCACTGTTCTAGAGTAATTCATTTTGAATATTTTCTTAGCTGGTCAGCAACTAGTCAAGGTAAGGTTGTGTAAATGTAGTTATTCTATTCATTCAGAGGAGCTTTTACAACGTACCTCCTTAAGTAAGAGCCCATATGTCATCTCATAAATCCCATTTAAGACTGGAGGTGTCCCTAACTTGGAACTCAAAGGTTGGATTTACACCATATGATGAACTCTTAGCTCATAAAACGTATTTGCCATTGGTTTGATGTGATAGCTGGTTCATGCAATATGCTAAGACAATGACTGGGTTACCATAACATACGGAATCATGTATTCTAACCTCTGTTGCAGTTCAGTGTAATTAATGTGTAATTCCCACCATAAAGTAAAACAATAGCTATTATAAGGGTTTCATATAGAAGAGTCCTTCTATACAGGGATAAAGGCACCCTTTCACTTATACAGAGAAGAGTTTGCATTTTATCACTTTAATACATGAATTTTAGTCCTGCCTTAGGAACAAAATGAGTAGGTGGCCTTGGGCCAGTCTTTCAATCCTAAAAAAGATAACAGTAGCAAGCCACTTCTGAAAATCTTGCCAAAAATCTGTAGGGACCTAGTCCAGACAGTTACTAAAAAGCAGTGCTGACTTGAAAGCATAGGCACACAAATATACATACATAGACAGTTAAGATATCCTTCAAAAAATATCAGAGAAATCATTGTACCTCTTTTGATGAGCTTTGGGTCAACTGGAAAATAACATTTTCTAAAGTTTTCAGTTCTATTTTTGAACGTTGAATTTCTTGACAATACAAATTAAGTTGATCTTTTTGTCGTGCAATTAGTGCTTTTAAATCTTCATTTTCATTTATTATGGCACTTTTTTCTTGAACTCCTGCTTTTTGTTCTTGAAGTTTATTTTCAAGGATCTGATTCTTTTGCTGAGAATGTTTGAGCAAAAATTCTACTTCAGACATTTTTGCTTCCATACTTTTAAGGTTTTGTATTCCGGTACAGTTCTCTTCAGTTAATTGTCTAAAATGCAAAACAAAATTAAACAGGTTCTTCAAGATTATCTTATTCTCAACATCATTTCTTTGACAATAATTGTTTGAATCACAATTTTATTTTGAAAATCAGGCTGTGCATTTACATACAATCTTTTGGAATATGAAAACTTCAGCCTGACTTTTTAAAGTCTGTCATAAAAAACTAATAATTACAATAAAGCATCAATAATCTATATTTGACAACTTGGCGTCTACAGGCACAAAAAACACAAGTTAAGCCATTATATAAATTGGCACAAGCCTATCACCATTTTTAATATTGATACATGTGTGCATGTAAGTGTGATATCTACATATATCTACACATACACACATACCATTAAATGTCCATATCTTCTCAGAAACGTACCACTTTTAAATGTTTTAAGTTTTTAGACTTGTAACATTAAAGAAAATTGTGCAGCATTGCCCACTGCCAGAAAGAAGTTAAATGGTGGCCGGACTTGGATGTATTTGTCTTTTACAGTAGTATAGTTGTTCAAACAATAATATACTTTGGTTTTCTGTAGTGTTTTATGAAAATACACCTAACTCCCAAAAACAGAAATTAAGACTCTGTTTTGCATATAACATCCCTTTGTAAACCATAAACTGTATGGACAATAAATCAATTGTTAGTAATTCCAAGCATCTATTTTGTGGCATCCAGCAATTCCAGATAATTTTGAATTTTAACTGTCAGTTTTTTCCCTTTCAATATGATTATTAATAATATTTTATGGGTAGTCTTTCACCTATAACAACAATTGGGACTGGATTTCCAGTTGTAAGTTGAGGCATCTACATGCCGAGATCCAATTTTATTATATTTTTTGTAGGGGTCATTAAGTGAACTGGCAATCGTTAAGTGAATAGGGGTCATGTGAACCCCTTCTTCTGAAAGTTACAAAATGTAGTCATGTGACCACGATGTGTGTGTGGGTGTGGGTGTCGGGTACTATATATAACTTTTTATACCAAAGCATCCAATGTGATTGAGAAAACATAAAACACACTATATAAAGTCTTGAAATCCAGAAAAAAAATAACAATTCCTCAAATTTTGCCCACCTTTGCAATCAACCAATTTATAAAAGATTGTTCAGTGGTTTTCCCATTTTCAAAAGTTTTTGGCTTAAAGTATTTATTGCCACCGGACATAGCAATATATACCTATTTGTGTGTGCCTTTAAGTCAATCTTAACTTCTGGTTATTTCCTGAACTAGTCTCAGCAGTTTTCTTGGCAAGATTTCAGAAGTGGCTTGTCGTTGCCAGGTTCCGAAGGCTGGGAAAGACTAACTGGCTCAAGGTCACCCAGCTGGCTGTGTGCCTAAAGCAGGACTGGAACTCACAGCTTCCCAATTTCTAGCCTGATGCCTTAACCACTACATCAAACTGACTCTCACAATCAATTTGCTTATAATCTAATATTAATATTTCAAAATCTAAAACTTCTTCTTAGGAATACAAAACAATACACAAGAATGTGAAGAATTCAATTACCGTTAATATTAAAACTATATACTGGACAAAATATGCACAAAGGTTTACCTGCTATAAGGCTTGAATGGGACATACAACTATTTTCATTAACCGTTATCAAATGTCAGAAGACTTCATGATCATAAAAGCAATTCTGTTTGTTTAAATGCCAAAATATAACATAGACAGACCCTTACCTCAATTGATCTTTTATGTTTTCAAGTTCACTTTTATAGGTATTACATTGTGTGAGCAACTTCTCCTTTTCATTTACACAGTTTATTAACTTTTTTTCTAAAATTTGTTCTTCAACTTGGACCTGAACAAAAGAAAAATATTCAGAACCAATCAACCCACTAATTCAAAATAATAAAATAAGGCAGAAATCAGTCTGCCAAGCACCTAGGTCATGTGATCACTGGAATGATGCAACGGTCGGACATGAGAGGATCAGTTGTACGTCATTTTTTCAGTGACATTGTAACTTTGAACAGTTGCTAAATGAATTATTATAAGTTGAGGGCTACATGTAATTTGGGTTATTTCTGTTTGTTTCTTTGCAGATATTATATTACTTAGTTTCCTAGAGTTTGGTGATTGGGTCGTATGCAAATGAAGAAAATACATAAATAAAAATAATGCAATCATATGCATGTCTACTGAACATATCAGTAGAAATTATCAGCTCATTTAGGACAAATAGACTTTTTCCTGGGTAAATCTGTATCCTAAATTCTTATAAAATAGCATTACATTCTGTCTATCCTCCAAACCTCTTAACAGCAACAATTATGTTTCTGATATACAATAAATCCAATTTTTATTGGCTAGGATACTATTACGGTACAGGCAAAAACATATTAAACAACCGTAGTGACTTTAGTTTTAGAACTAATAGTTGAATTCATAGTTTATGGAATATATAAATGTTCTATTAAATATCTTGGGAGTCTTTTCTTACCTTTTCCAGTTTATTAGTTATTTTCTCTTTGTATTGTTTAAATGTTCTTGTCAACTCCTCAGCATTATACAGTGCTTCATTTCTTTGCTGTTCAGTTCTTTAAATGAAAATAGCAGCTCAGTTTAAAGAGGTAAAATAATGGTTCATCAACAAAAAGACAATAACCAAACAACAGAGAATACATAATTGTTGGATATCATTCAAACATACCTCAGTTTTAAAAATGTTTACATAAAGAATTTCAAAATGTCAAGGAAATTACATGTTTTTCATGAGAAATTAAGAATAAATTTAGCTTTGGTCAAACATTCCTTCATAAGCAGATCTATTGATGTAAGAACATTTTGTAAACCTCCCAAAGTCGCTTAATAGTAGGATGGGCAGCATGTAAATTTAATAAATATGTAAATTTTGAATATGGCTCAGAGCACAGCAGCAAACCTCAGTCTGAGTAGTTATTGAATATGCTCAATCACTAAAACAGAACAATAGCATCAGTGGACTGATAATTTTCTACATCTATTTCCAATAAATTTAACCCTGAAAGTAAACCTGAAATGCATGCAAATTGGAAATGTTAGCTATTATTTCCTCTCTCAAACTAAAGAATTATACAAGTGAATTGTACACTACTATTTATTTCCATGCCAATAACAGTTTGTAAATACAATAGTTAATTGTAGAAAACAAAGAATCCATTGTTTCTTTAACTCTGCATATTTAAACTAGTGCCTATAATATTTAAAATGTAGGCCTGAATAAGAATCCTGTTTCTAAATGCTTTACATCATGGCTTTCTTTATATACCGGTAACAACTTTGAAACCATAAACAAGAGAGAAAAACAGAAGGGCTATTTCAATGTCTCTGCAGAAAGATCAGAAAGATCAAAGACCCTCCCCCAAGTTACCTAGCAGCAGCCATTTCATTAAAATACCCAGTAATCCCACCAATCATAATAACTGTAAACTTAAGCAGAGTCCAGTCCATTATTCCGGCTGTGTATCTAATGACTGGGATTGTCCAAATGTTCATTTCCTTGATGGTATTTCTTTCACTGAGTTCGGATTTTAAGATTTCAATCTCATGATGTATTCATTACTAACTTTCTTGACTTCAATGTACTTGATTTTGTCAGCCTCAAGGAATTGTTATTGGTTCAAAAACCAGTACAATCTGTTGATATATATATCTTCAATATGCACTCAAAAATATACATGACATGCAACAATACTGCTGAATGCTACTTTATTTAAAAAATATTGAGCATATTAAAAATTATTCTATAGCAAAAATGTATAGAGTCAAGATTTCAGAATTAAACACAAAAATGCATGTAATTTATCACCTCTTCCCTTGTTTGGACCATCCAATTAAATCATGCTTCATTTTTCTATAATCCTCCTTTAATTTCTGCAAATTATATTCTTTTTCCATTAGCATTTTCTGGCTTTCTTCTAATTTATCTTCTGTATCTCTAAAATACAGATTTTTTAAAAATATGGTAAGTTTACTTATAGCAAAGATATTAACAGCTGAAAAGCATTCTCATCTCCCCAATTCCAATATAGAAATTGGGGAGTATTTTCAGTATAGAAATTTGAAATAAATGGCCAGAGTAATATACACTAAGGCAGAGTCTCCCAACCTTTCAGGCCTGGCAGGGTAGGTGGGGTGGGTGGATGGTTCCATGAGAGTGGCGGGCATGTGCAACTGCCGCTCACACAAATGGAGCATGTATGTGTGCCCTTGCCCACTGCAAGTGGGGATGCATGTGCACTCACCCGCCACTTCCACAGCCCGGTTCCAAATGGCTCAAAGCCCAGTAGTAGCCTGTGGCCCGTGGGGTAGAGATCCCTGCACTAAAGATCAGATCATTATTTACCAGGACTCCTTGAACTACAACTATTAGGTCAGCGACTGTTCCAAGTTATGATGGCACTGAATGAATAGTGGTTATGAGTGATTCTCAGAGTTCTGCCAATCCCAGGATTTTTTTTGCCATGTATATGTATACATTCGAACTAAACTGTGATGTTTCTCTGTGTCATATATGTGTGTGTGTGTTGGGTATATACATAATTCTTATCTTTTGAGAGCTGAATGCAATGAAATTTCATTTTAATATATGCTGATTACTGTACATTTAAAGTGACAATAAAGTTTTATTCTATTCTATTCCTTTCTGCAGTCACATGATCACGATCTGGTGCTTGGCAACCCATTCATACTTATGTGCCTCACAATCATATGATGGCTATTTGTCATCTTCCCTAGCAACTTCCCTAAAAACACAAGGGGAAAGCCAGCAGGTCACTGGGTTAAGTTTCTCCCATCCATGTACTCTCTGACAAGTCCCTCTGCACCACCCTCTCACACACCCCTGCACACACACCCCACCCCATATCCCCGGGCTCCCTCCTTGACCTGCATGATGCCTGTCACATACCTTTGCGCACCCTTTTCAACTGAGTGGCACCAATTACACACCTCCTTGCACTCTCCCCAACTCTGCCAGTGCCTTGCCTCTTGCACACCACCTTGTCTACTTTGCCCAATTCACACAACTCGTGTGCATCTTCACACTCCCTAATCCACACCACGCCTGTCACACACTCTCCTGACTTATGTCTTTTGCCTGCCTTTCCTGACCCATGTCTTTTGCACACTGCTTGTGCACTCGCACACTCTTGCCATGCCATGCAGTGGATCTCATGTATATTCCTTACCCATCCCCGCACCTCCATGCACTCCTTCACTCCTTCCCATTTATCTGTGGGAGTGGACTTGCAATTTCTTGCTGCATTCACCATTGACTTTGATTATGGGAAGCCAGCAAGAAGTTGCATCGCCTAACAACCAAGGTATTCACTTAATGAACTAGGACTAAGGGATTGCCATCACTAAGCAATACTGGTGCACTTTATGACATCATTTACCACTGGAAATTCCAATCCCAATTGCTATTATAAGTCAAGGACTATCTATATTCAATTAGTTTTCTAGAAGGATAGGAAGGGGTAGAACATTCATTTGAACATTCATTCATTCATTTGTATATTCACTATCATTACTCACTTCAAACCAAAAACTCTGGCAGCTAACAACAATAATAATTTTTTAACAAATCAACCCCTCCCCAACAGAAAATAAGTAGACAATTGGTAATTGAAATTAAAATAAGAAAACAGACAAACCCATCAATACAGATACAATACAAATATCTCAAGAATGCTAATTAACAGATTCCAATGGACTATAGAATAGTCTATCCAAAAGATGACCAAGCTATGATTGACAGTGAGCAGAGATTCCCACTGAAGGGAAGGGTGAAACTGGCACATAACACAAAGCTTTGCAAAGACTGACCTGGTCACAGTTGCTATCTGGTCCTCAAACAGGAGCTATAAGTTTAGGAGGATCCCCAAATTTGCTCTGGCTCTATTTGGGATAGTGCAACTCCATTCAGAACAAGAGATAAAGAAGAGATAAAGAATTCCCAAAACTGGAGAGCCTAGAGCATACCTTATTTTCAGAAAGGAAACCCCAATTTGATACAGCGTATAAACATTCATCTCAATATGAAATGAGTGAACCAAGCTCCAAGTAGAAAATAGTGAATGAACCAACCCTGCAAATTAGAAAAATTAATTTAAACAATAATTACTTTAGAAGTCTATTCTGTGCTTGAACATCTGCTTCCAAGTTTGCTATCTGTTCTTCTAATATTGGAATATGGACTGAACGTGTACCCAAAGTAGATTCCAGGAAAGATATCTGGAAAAATAAGGTAAAAAGGAAGAATTCATTATTGTTCTTTTTAATAGAGTATTTGTACACTTATTTGATTACAAACTTCTTTTTTCGATCTATTTTTTTGCTACTTCCAGTAGGCAAATAACTTCAATAATTACCAATATAAATAGAGTATTTCTTTACTAATTTCCAATATTTTTAATCTGCACATAGCATGATACTTTAAGTTAGTCAATAAAACAATAGAAATAATAATATTCTATGAAGACCGTTTTTTTTTTCACCTAACGATACAGTTAAACATTGACAATTATAGCATAAAACAAGGCTATAAAATCTTGCAAGATTAGGACTGATTTTTGGTGATCTAATATTGCTGTGGCACTTAAAATGTAATGTGTAAAAGAGATACATCAAATAGCTTTTTTCTTTATGTAATATGGAACAATGGTTTTAATAAAGATACATCATTATGCCACTTCAAAATTCATTCCTCCAAATCTGAGCCAAGATAATATTAAAAAATGCAGCTAAATATTATAAGTGCTAACATAAAAACATCACACATCACAATTCAACATAAGGGAGAATATTATAGGGTATAATTAACAATATAACAGCTAATAAACATGCTTTTTAAGATACCTACTTGTGCTCTTGCCTGGTTCAGTTCAAACTTTATCGTTTCAATTTCATTCATTAGTTTGTGGTTCTGAGAAATTAATGAAGCATTGTTTTCACGGACTACATTTAGTTTGTCCCTTAGAAGTTCATTTTCCTCTTCCATGCTCTTATCAAAAGCCAGTGAATATGACTAAAAAAAAAAGCATTTGTAATAAGTACAAATGTTGTTCATTTTTATTTTTTAGGATCAGCAGTATCAGGATTTGGGATAAACCAAAGGTAATGTAGGCATACTGCTAGAAATGAGCAAATTCTCAAATAATTACTTTGTTCCTGGGTTTCCTTGAAGAATCACTGTTATGCCAAGACATTTTGCTCACAGTATTATTCTGTAATTCAGAAGGATCAACCAGATCTTCCAGTGTTAAAATTTCAAGCTCACTATCATGAACACCAAGTTCAGAATTATGTGAATTACTGGAAAAACAAAAATAAAAGAAGCATATTACTTCAATTTTTACACTAATTATTCTGACAGAAAATCTCAAAGTTAGAATATAAACACAACGTAAATAAGCATATTAGTAACAGTAACTTTAATTCCATACAGTTATACCTATAAAGCTGTTCTCCCAAGTCTTGTAAAGTTTTTTCTGTTTTCTTTAGATGACCTCTTAATGCTACAATGTTAGCAAGCAAATCTTCCACATCTTCCTGTTGGTCACTGGAAGCCCAAGAGTTAGGTTCCATTTATATTCATTTGTCTGAAATAAATAACTAATAAGAGAATAGTAATATAACCACCTTTCACTTTGAAAAAATGCTTTTTAATTCTCATCATAACAGAAAGCAATATGTTAACTTTAGCTGAACAAATACATTCAGCCACTTTTATACTACTGTTTAACATTAATAACTATCAAAAATTAGTTGTTTGGAAACAAACTTCAATTTATGGTCATTTTTAATTTATAGGAATATTGTAAGTTGACTAATAATACCCTATGATGAATAGAAGGTAATAACTAGGAGAAAATGCCCTGCATAAAAAAAATAAAGGTGCATAATTTACATATTCTAGTTAACAGAATTTCAACCAACACAGGGCCTATACTGTACTGATTTGAATGCCGTGGAGGTTGTTTTCAAGATAATGCTTTTTATAAGGCTATACTCCATGTTAGTACATTAATATTCCATAGATACAGATGTATGTAAGAATTCCATAGATACATCTATATCTTCAGGGTTCATTCTAAATCTTCATTAGGAGACTCAACAAGGTACTTGAGGCTGATGTACTGAATCTGGGACTCATGGTAGTGATGGACTGGATGACAGCTAAATTGAGCTTTAATCCAGACAAGATGTTCCTGATTAGACCACTGAAGGAAATACAAGTCGATTTCAGCCTAGATGAGGTAGCTCTCTAGAAGAATTAAGTTTAGTTTGATACTTACAGTACATATTCAGCTTTATTAAGATCTCTTTATTAGGAAGGCAACTTAAATATTATTTAAATACATTATTTGTTATCTGGTATTACTGAACAACTTTTTATAAATGAATCCACTTTTTCCTTTGAAAGTTCTTTAAAATTACAGTAGTTTTAACTGGGTTAGGTTTTCTGAATGGTAGACATCACTCATTTTAATATGTATTTATACTATTGATGTTACACTTATACATGTGAATGATGTTAACATTATTTAACTCTATACTGAATTAATCTGTTTTCAGAACTGTGTGCAAATTGATGAACATATACAACCTTTTATTAAAATTTGAAACAAGAAAAAAACAATTTATGATAAAATGGGACAAATGTTTGGTTATAATATACAAAGAAACAATGCAAGAATATGTGGATGAAAGGACTGAAATTCACATTATGTTATACTCAAGAGAAATTTTTTAAAATGATGATGGCATTTGTCACTGGAAAAATTGTCTAAAATGTATAGATGTACTTCAAATTTATGCTAAAAATGTGAACAAGGGACTTTTTATCATGCTTGGTGGACATGTAAAAAAGCCAAACTCATCTTACCACCTTTCTTGTCGCACTTATTAAGTGAATCACTGCAGTTATTAAGTTAGTAACAGTTGTTAAGTGAATCTAGCTCCCCCATTGACCTTGGTTGGCAAAAGTTAGTAAAAGGTGGTCACGTTACTCTGGGACACTGTGACTGTCATAAATATGAGTCAGTTGCCAAACATCTGAATTTTGATCACATGACCATGGAGAGGCTGCAACAATTGTAACTGTGAAAAATGGTCATAAATCACTTCTTCAGAAATCATTTCTTTGCATTCTTTTTCTCTTTCTGCACTCTTGGTTTTATTCTCTCTTTACTTTTATATTTTCATTATTAGTTCATGTTAGTTTTCATATTTCTATTTTAAAAATGTAGTAAAATTGTCATAAAAATATCCTGAAGCTGTTACTAATTCCTCTAGCTCAGTGTTCCTATATAGTCCTAGGACTCCTAGGGATCCCCAAGACCCTTTCAGGGGTCCTTGAAATCAAAATTATTTGCCAGACACAGGATATTTGCAAACATTTAAAACCATCATACTCTTCCTATTATTTGTTTGTTTAAAAAAAAAACAGGATTTTTCCTATTTTATTTGTTAACATCTAACCGGCTTAATATTTTTACACGACTCAATAAATATACTATTAATGCATCCATTTTAATTGTTAATATGGCAAATACTGATAAATATAAACCATAAAAACAAAAACTATTTTGGGCTTCTTTTTTTAAAAAAGAACCGAGAAAGGGTCGTGAGAGAGGGAAAAAAAACCTTAAGAAACACTGCTCTAGCTCGATCTAACACAAACACAATCTGAACCAGATCCAATTATCCTTCCTATCGCACCGCAATGGGGTTTGTTTCCCTCAGAAGGGCTTCTCCGCCGCCCCGTCTTCATTCCCGAAATTCAGTTCCTTCTCCGGACAATATTCCTTCCTCACCTCTATGTAATTTCATGTTTTCTCTCAGCGTTCTGGGTCCCCAAAAGAATAACCCTCGGGGAAACGGGCGGTTCAGAAAAAAATGTGAAAATAAATAAAACGAATAAATATATCGCTTCCCCCCTTCAGAGGCACCGCCACCTTCTCTCCCTCAGGTCCTGAACCGCCTTGACCACGCGGGTTCCAGGCCACAAGCTTTCCGTTGCTTAGCAACTCTACTTTCTCTCCCCCCCCCCCCCCTTCAGTGTGGCCCCCCCGGGCCCCCCCTGAACCCCCTTAAGAACCGCGTTTCCCCGGCCCCAATATAAAAAAAAAAACCCCAAAGGGCCCCCCCCCCCTCGGATTGACAGTTGGGAACGTCACCAAAGTAATCCGCCTTTAGATAGGTTCGAATTGACGCTCCCACGAAATTCCCATTTTTACCCCCTCCCTCCGCGTTTTATATATAAGTCAGCGTAGCGCTTTACTTTTGCTTTTCAATTCGCGGCGCTGGGAACAACTCGTCCTAACCGCGCAGGATCGAAGGTTGTTGTTGTTTTTTTTTTAAAAAAGGCCGCGAATAGAAGACGCTTAAAAGGAAGCGGTCGCCGTCTATTGGTTCGTTGCCTCGGCTCCTCGCGCCCTCGGGAGTGGTAGTCCCGCGGCTCTCCTTCTTACCGCTCCCCGCTCTCATTTGAACGCAGGGCGGACTACATTCCCCACCGTGCCTTGCAAACCCGGGCCTTAAAAGCAACTCCTTTTTAAGAGATCCACCGACGTTTTAAAAAGGGGCGTGTCTTTCTTAATGCAACCCGCCTCCTCCTCGGGCTGTGTATTGTGGGTATTCTTTCTCTTATTAACCCCCCCCCCCCCCCCCCCCCCCCCCCGCCGCCCTAGCCCTGCACGTCCCGACGCGTGTGAGACTAGCCCTCGTTAGAGGTGGCGCGAGTTGCGATCTGCAGCTTGCGGTTTCCAGACTTCCCCCGTTTGCGGAGCTTTTTGAGGATGAGGACGGCGACCGGGCAGCGTTTGCTAGTCTTCGTCCCGTTGCT
The DNA here is from genome assembly GCA_012654045.1 of Ptyas mucosa. Taxonomy (NCBI): domain Eukaryota; kingdom Metazoa; phylum Chordata; class Lepidosauria; order Squamata; family Colubridae; genus Ptyas; species Ptyas mucosa. The sequence continues at coordinate 48,346,994 of WNWU01000004.1, forward strand.
GCTGCTGCTGCTTCCCCCGCCGCCTAGAGTTTTGGGGTTTGTTGCTTCTCTAGACAGCGACTTCACCTTCACGTTACCCGCCGGCCGGAAGGAGTGCTTCTTCCAGACCATGAAGAAGGAGGCCACGTTGGAGATCGAGTTCCAGGTGAGGAGGGAAGGTGGTGGGAAGATCCGGGATCGCCTATATATGAAGCAAAAGGAGGGGGTGAGGGGCAGCTTGGTGTGTTTTATATAGGCGCCTCGGTGTCCAGCTTGAAGTTCAGTGCCCGAGTTTTTCCAAGAATCGGTAGATACATCCAAGAGAGCAAACTTTTGATTCAACCCGCAAAAGGAAAAGATCCCCTGCTAAAGAGGAAGTATGTGCTTCAAAGACACTGTCCTGGAAAAAGTTCAAATCTGTGGTTTCCTCTTACACTTGCACACTTATTTTCAGCTCCAGAAAGAAGTGACCCAAAGTATTTTGGTCACTGTGCCCAGATTCACATGGCGATAGGCAGGGCACAAACCTTGTATTAATACTGCAGTAAGGCAATGTGATTATGTGAAGAAATCATTTTTGTCAGGTTCTCAACTGTTTTTGTCTTGGATTTAATTTAAAAGTTGCAAGTCAAATGTTTGGGACCTATTCGTCTTTATTATATAACAGAATAGAATAACAAAGTTGGAAGGGACCTTGTAGATCATCTAGTCCAACCCACCCTCCCACCTGCCTCCCAAGCAGGAAACCATTTCTGACAGATGTCAGTCCAGTCTCTTATTGAAAACTTCCAGTGATGAAGCTCCCACAACTTCTGAAGGCAAGCTGTTCCATTGGTTGATTGTTTTCACTGTCAGAATATTTCTTCTTATTTCTAGGGTGAATCTCTCCACCCATTATTTCTTGTCTGGCCTTCAGGTGCTTTGGAAAAATTATTCACAGTATCAAAACTTTAAAGAATGAAGCATTCACATCTCTGGCCATCATCTAGCCTTCCCTAACTTGGGACATTCCAGATGAATAAGTTACACGTGCAGTCATTTCTTCTAGTTTGCCTATTGGCCATACTTGCTAGGAAACTGAGAGTCCTGCATGTTGATGCCATGGCTAGTCTAGGTTGAGGGAATGTGGTAGTTCGTGTTTGTTTTACAGAGCAAACACACTAGCTAAATATCAGTGACACAGCTTGATCAAGCTGGTTTTTAGATGCTTGGACTGACAAGTCTACATAATAAAATTCTGCAGCGTACTCAGATCGTGAAAGCCAAATAAGCCTAAAATGTACTGACTGAGATGAATAGATTAAATGAAAATTTGACTACATTGGATATGAGCAGTTTCTTCTCCAGTGGCACAGAACTATGTTGCTTATTGCTTATGTGTGCTGTTGTCCTATTCTGTATTTTATGGAGCATGATTTATTAATGACAAAACAAATGAATTTGTAGATCAATTCTACTCAAGGTTACTAGAAAGTTAATTTCAAATTTCCTCTCCATATTAGTATTCTTTTGAATTTCCTTTTCATTATTGGGAAGGAGAGGTTATTTTTATATGTGTGTATATAAAAGTTATATGCCGTCTATCTCAAGGTGACTTGGGTTATACAAACAGAAGGTGCTAAGTGCCATGGGTGGCATAGTTGCCAATTGTGGAATATCTTTGTGTAATGACAGGGTTTTTTTATAAAGAAGAATGCTGCTATTATTCTTCATAAGGTGAAAAACAAGTAAATGCTAGATTAAAAATGCTGTTGCTTTCACAAAATCTTGGGCCATGTTTATCTAATCTATTAAATAATAGATTAGATAATAGAATAAATAAACAATATTTTGATATACTATTATCTATATCTGCAGTTCTTCCTGCTATATAAATTAGATGTCCCCAATAGCTTCCAAGTCCGGTTCACAGAGTTATATCACTTTGTTCACTTTAAGACTGGTTTATAAAAACCTTGTCAGTTTCTTAAGCTGATGAGTACTGGTTTAATTTCTATCTTTGTTGCATTCTTAGGTACTAGACGGAGCAGGTTTAGATGTGGATTTTCACCTCGTATCTCCAAAACATGAAACCATAGTTTTTGAACAGAGAAAATCAGATGGTGTCCACACGTAAGTTTAAAAATGATAAAAAGACTCACTTGGCAGATCTTGAGTTTTGAAAAAGAAAATTCACAGAAGGGTTGAACAATTCTTGCTGTACATCCCCCCTCCCCCAAATCGTCTAAAAGCTGGCAAGATCTTTTTGAAAGATATGGAACAAGGTATAGGGAACTGCTATGGAAAGGGAGATTACTTAAAATCTTGTCTTTCTGCAGCTGAAATATGCTAGGTTTGAAGTTCCCAAAGTATTTTTGCTTCACAGTATCTTTAGTGTCTCTATAATTCTTTCATGGCGTGCTGTGATATGACACAGTTTGGGAACCATGGTTTAAAACAAATGGTGAACTCACAAAGATACTATGGGATATTTTAAATTTTTGAGGGAAACAGCAATATTAAGCCAATGTCCAACAGATGTTAAATATTGCTCTTTTCCTCAACAATTTAAAGTATTGCACAGCATCCCTGCAGATTTCTAGTGACCCAAGGTGCTGCAGCAGTTTAGAAGATGTAACATTACCTGTATCCTTTTAAAGTTTCAGAGTACTGTCATTAAGGGATTTGAAAGGAATATAACTGCCAATACAGTGTATTAAAGTGCAATGTCTTATGTTAACAGAGTGGAGACAGAGGAAGGTGATTACATGTTCTGCTTTGACAACACATTTAGCACCCTATCAGAGAAAGTGATTTTCTTTGAACTGATCTTAGATAACATGGGAGAAGAAGAAGAAGATTGGGAAAAATATGCAACTGGAACAGAGCTTCTGGATATGAAGTTAGAAGATATTCTGGTATGTAACATAGCCAGCTCTTGTGGAATGTATGACTGCTGGCACTTAAAATGTGTTTGTTCTCTTTTTCACTGAATCAGAATTGGAGCAGCTATTGTACATCTATCCCTATTGATTACATTAACATTTACTTCATGTAATACACACAGTATTGGCATTTTTTATTAGGATTCAAAATGGTTCAAATTCAGAATGTTTTGAAAACTTCTGTTTTTCTCTGTGATGGAAGAATGAGATAAAGAGGGTATATGTGCTTGGAATAGCAACACTGGAATAGTATACAAGTAGTCCTCGACTTACATCAGTTCATTTAGTGACCAAAGGTATGACGACACTGAAAAAAGTGACTTATGAGCATTTTTCACACTTATGACTGTTGCAGCATCCCTACAGTCATGTGATTTACATTCAGATGTTTGACAACTGGTTCATATTTATGACGGTTGTAGTGTCCTGAGTTCATGTGATCATCTTTTGCAACCTTCTGACAAGCAAAGTCAATGAGGAAGCCAGATTCACTTAACAACCATGTTACTAACAACAGCTGCAGTGATTCGCTTAACAAATGTGGCAAGAAAAGTCATAAATTGGGGCAAAACTCATTTAACAAATTTCTCACTTAGCAACATAAATTTTGGATTCAATTGGGGGTCATAAGTCGAGGACTACCTGTATTTACAAACATCAGGAGTATTATGAGTGCTAAAAAAAACATATTCATCTTAGAGAACATTGAGATCAAAGGAATTTTAGTTGAATATCTCTGACTGAAAGAGGATGATTTGTGGTCTTCCAATATTTCAGTAGTACCAGTATATAGTATATGAAAGGAGTCCTTCCAGCTGCCTATGTGAATAAAAGATTTTTTGACCAGAACATAGGAGCTAGGAACAATGGCCTATGGAAAGGAGGGATGGAGCATGATCTCACAGTGTCAACACTAGGAGTAATTTTCAGATTTGTCTTTCTTCTATTTTTTTCTTTAAAAATATTTGGTTTTAGAACTAATGGTTGTTTGTGTTTTTTTACTAGGAATCTGTCAACAGTGTGAAGGCTCGGCTTGGCAAAAGTATTCAGATTCAAAACCTGCTCAAAGCATTTGAAGCTCGTGATAGAAATATACAAGAAAGCAATTATGATAGGGTAAATTTCTGGTCCATGGTCAACCTGGCAGTAATGATTATAGTGTCAGCTGTTCAGGTGTACATGTTGAAGAGTCTTTTTGAAGATAAAAGGAAAACTAGAACTTAACACAAGAGGGTTTCATTTAAAGCAATAAATAAGGGGATTTGCAATACACTGATTAAGAAAAAGAGATGGCTATTACTTCTCAGCTGTTTGGAATGGATAATAACCTTCACATATGATTTTTACAAAATTACGAACAGAGTGGCTTTTCTCTAACTTGGTGCATAATTTGTCTCTGATGCCATTTGTCTTGCACAGAATACTGGAGCAATGCCAGTTTTTTAACATTTGTAATTATTATGTCTATACTTTTTGCCTAACTTTTTTAAAAAAGTAAATGATTTGTTTCATAACCTTATAAAGATGTGTTTTCAGTATTTAATGACCAGAGTCAAGTAGAAATGCTGAAAATAAGCCTACTATTAGATTGTCTGTTAAAGAAGCTCCTTGTGATTTATTTGTACTAAGACATTTTCAAAATGAATGTTTGAAAGGCACTTGTTCCAAACTCCAGCAGTTCACAGACATTAATAGTCAATAAGTGGAATAAAATCCAAGTCACTAAATCTGTAAAGCAAAGTTGTACTGGTTCAGTAGTATCAGCTACTTGGGTCCAAATTCAGAAGTCAATATAGTGAATCAATCTTTGTAATAATTCAAAATGAAAACTATATAATCTAAGTCCTAAAAGAAACATTTGTTCAAATACCATACTTAATTAATGTAATGAAAACTCACTTTTCTTCTCAAATTTTTATGTAGAATTTTAACTTTGGAGACCCAATAAAGGAGAGTATTTGTAATCAGGATTGAAATGAGGGTTCTTTGATGCTCTCTGAGTTTGGTTGTTTTCTTGCAGATGTTTCATTACCCAAATTAGGTAACATCATCAATGCTAGTCATGGATAACCATAACTAGCATTGGTGATGTTACCTAATTTGGGTAATGAAATGTCTGCAAGAAAACAACCTAACTCAGAGAGCATCAAGGACCCCTCGTAATTCTAGAATGCCTGGAAATAACAACCCGTATTTTTCGGAGTACAAGACACACTTTTTTCCCTCCTAAAAGAGGCTGAAAATTTGGGTGCATCTTATACTCTAAATGTAGCTTTTTTTCAGCCCTAACTAGGCACTAGCGAGTGAAGCGTTTTCCGTGCTTTTTTTCAGTGAAGCGATCTTCCGTGTTTTGCCTGCTCCCTCTGATTCTCAGCTGTGAAGTTTTTTTCAGCCCTAAAGAGGCTTTAGCGAGTGAAGCGATCGCCGTGATTTGCCTGCTTTTCTCATTGCTTTTCTCTCCAAAGATCAGTTGTGCTTTAGAAGCTGTTCTTTATCCCAAAACAGGGGATAAAAACCAGCAAACTAATGTGCTGAAGCTGGCCAGCCTAAGGACACTAGCCAGATGAATACATGGTAGACAGATTTTTCCCCCCTATTTTTCTCCCCAAAAACTAAGCTGCGTCTTATACTCTGGTGCATCTTATACTCTGAAAAATACAGTATGTTGAGTTAATATTATTAATCTTAACATATTAATGTGCATTAGGACTACTAGCATCCTGGAAGATGCTGCTGGTTTAAGAATCACACTCAATAAAATGAACACAAAAGTTTATGGAAACATTTTTCATAATGTCATGAAAGCCTGGAAAAAGGTGCGTTGCTTTAAAGAACAGAATGGTATTGACATGTGAAACACTAAAATCATTTTTGAAGTGTGCACAGGTTTAATATACATATTGGATATCAGGATTCATTGTTTAGTTTAATTGGTTGACTTTGGAAGCTTCTCTATGCAAATTTATCATTTTAAGAAATCATAAACATGGCTATCTTTATCATTAGAATGTTCTCCCTTTATAATGCTCAGACATATATACTACTCTTGAATTATTTGAGCATTGTAAGGACTGAAATTTTGGTCCATTCACAAAGTTACAATTATTACTGTAGATCAGCGGTCCCCAATCTTTCTGGCACCAGGGACCGGTTTCATGGAAGACCATGAACTGGGGGGATGGATGTTTTCGCGCACAACCTAGATCCCGTGCAGATGAAGCTTTGCTCACTTGCCTGCTGCTTGCGTGGCCCCATTCCTATAGGGACCCTTGCTGTAGATCATGGATAAATGATTATCAAGTGTTCTGTTTCCAGTTCTGGTACAAATTTGCCCCTGAGGAATTGGGTATAGAATAGTCCTGTTTTAGCATGAAATATAACAAAGGGATTCATTTCCATTTTAATCAACTTTAAGACTTGAATAGTAAGGTAAATGTTCCCCTCGCACATATGTGCTAGTCGTTGCTGACTCAAGGAAATGGTGCTCATCTCCATGTCAAAGCTGAAGAGCCCCCACTGTCCGAAGATGTCTCCGTGGTCATGTGGCCGGCATGACTAAAGGCCAAAGGCACACAGAATATTGTTACCTTCCCACCAAAGGTGATCCCTAATTTTCTACTTGCATTTTTTACGTGCTTTCAAACTGCTAGGTTGGCAGCTGGGACAAGTAACGGGAGCTCACTCCATTACGCGGCACTAGGGATTCGAACTGCTGAACTGCCGACCTTTTGATTGACAAGCTCAGCATCTTAGCCGCTGAGCCCCTTTGATACTTGATACTTGAATAGTAGCAGAATGGAAATGGGTATTTGATTTCATCATTATGTTTATGTATGTATATGTGTGTGTTTGTTATACATACACATGCATGGAAAGGCAGAAACCAAGTAACATCATTGGATGGTATGAAATGTTGCCTTTTTAAATAACTTCAGTTCAGCTGAATTGTTTTTCCTAAAGTTCTTTCCCACATTTGTTATAGGCCAAAAGTGAGGTGTATTCTTTTAAAAACACATCAGAAAGATTTTTAACTTTGTGAATTAAATTATACCAATGGGAAGAATGATTCTAAAAAACATAACTCAGAAGCAAGTCAAAGGACAGGTAGTCCTCAACTTTGAGCCCTAAATTTCTATTGCTAAGTGAGACAGTTGAGTTTTTCCCCCCTTTAAAACATTTCTTGCAACAGTTGTAAAGTGAATCACTGCAGTTAAGTTAGGAACACGGTTGTTAAATGAATCTGGCTCCCCATTAAGATTGCAAAAGGTGATCACATGGCCCTAGGTCGCTGCAATCATCATAAATATGAATCAGTTGCTAAGCGGCTGAATTTTGATCATGTGACTATGGTCACACGTAAACTGGCCATTGTAAATTTGAGTTGTCACTAAATGAACTGTTGCAGGTCAAGCAATGCCTGTATACCAATACCAAATTGTTGTGTATCAGTATTCTGCCCAGTGCTAATTTGAATGCAAGACATATTCCATATCAGTAATTCTACCAATTCGGATACTTAAATTATTCTTTAACTTATGATATATTGCGTAACAGGCCATACAACTTTTGAAAAAATGTATATAATTAATTCTTCAATCTCACAGGATCAATATAACCCATAGAACTTTGCTTAATGAATTATTCCATTAATATACCCAGTAAATTGAAACAGCTGAGGACTAAATCAGAGTTGAGAAACATTCTAGAATGCTGTGAGGTTGTCTCACAATTAAGTGGTTTTCTTCTATGTAAACAAAAGCATATCAGTTGATGAGAAATAGTACAGCTATAATGAATGTTTCCACTATTTAATCTTCCATTCATACAACAGGTTTACCTATTAATAAGATTTTGGGGTGAGCATGAGCACCTATACCCAAGTGTCTGGATGCTGTAGCAAATTTCATGAAAACTTCATTCTATCATCTACAGAATACTACTATTGGCAAATAAATGTTAGAATTGATTATTTAAGGAACAAAATGCAAGCATTATATATACCTATTAACATATATGTAAGTTAGGAAAACTGAATTTTATTTCCATATTATTAATCTTGCAGTTGAAACAAACCTGGTACTTCTAATGGTCTTGGAATTCAGAAAAAAAAATTGGCTGTAATAGCTATAGCACTGGTAAAGGTATTGTATAACGTTTTGTACAAAACAAAGCTGTGACTAGCTTTCTACCTATATTTAGCTACAACTTGCTCTCTGTCCTTTGCAGTGTTAACGTTGCAACAACCACCTTCAATCCATAAACATTGCTTAACTGAGTTGTTTTGATAAGTTTACTTTGTCATATGTTTTGTATGATACAATTTAGCAGAGCTCAGGAATAAACATTCTGCAAACAAAACAAAATATAGATTTTTTATTGAGGCGCAAATGTGATTGTGGGAAAAACCAATAAAGGAATATTAAATCAATTATGTATTTTATTTCTGTGATTTTTCCCATTTACGTGCATGGAGTGCAAGTCCTTCTTCCCCAGGCAATGTATGAATGTTAGGGAAATAGAGTAAGATATCCCCTCAGTCTTTTCTCTCTTGTGTTTCTCCCACTTCTTTTGCTCTCTTTTACAAGAGCAAGATAAGAATCTCTAACATTGAAAACGACAGAAGAAAATAGAAGGAAACATTCAGAGATCTTTGCACCTTGGGTGCAATTTTTTGCTATTGTTTAAAGTACAGAACCTTTTAAAATTTATTCAAAATTACAGTACAAAAAAGCAGAGTAAAACTGCTCCCTCCAAAAAAGCAGAGTAAAACTTGCCTCTCGTCTAGACACTCTATGCCTGACTGTTTATGTCCCATAAATACCCTGCAAACTGTAACTAATTTCCAACAGGAATTTGCAAGTCATGGTTATGAAATACTGGACTTAACAATCACAGCCAGAGCAATTGTCATAAGGAAAACATGGTCAGTGGCGATTCACTTTATGACCATGTTGCTTAGCAACAGAATTGCCAATCCTAATTGCAGTCAGTAAATGGTACCATTATGGACACCAAAAGATGGCCCCAACAATCCTACCTACCTTATTTTTTGGACTATAAGACGCACTTCCCCGCCCCCAAAAAGTGGGGTGGAAATGTCTTTGTGTCTTAAAAAACAAATATAGTGGCCAGGGGGGAGGAGGGGGGTGTGCAACACCGATGAGCTGTTATAGGCGGCGGATATTCTAGGTGGCGAACTGGCGGCAAAGAACCGGGCAGATTTTTTCTCTTGTTTTCCTCCTCTAAAGCTAATGTGCGTCTTATAGTCCGGAGCGTCTTATAGTCTGAAAAATATGGTAATTCAAGGGCTCATAGAGGTATTTAGGATATCACTGTATTTGCACTTTACATGCATTAGGCTATTTTATTAATAATTAGTCTTTATTTTTAGATTATCTAACCATGCTGTTTTATTAAAGTGTTTATTTTTTTTCTTTGTTGAAATTAATATATTTAACAAAATGGGTTCACTCTCCTGTAAGTTAAGCCTATTTAAATAATGTTAGCCATTCAAAGATATATCAGATGAGCAAATTCTATTTTATTGTATGCTTGAATTAACATAATCTTGCAAATCTGAACATACATCTTTTCCTGTCTTCTTTTACAACCCAAGTAACTAGGAAGGGTCTCTTCTGAGCTTCTTGCCCAGCCCATATTACTGTTGCAGTCTCAGTTGTCATTTACCTGACCATTCCCTGACTGCATCTCTTCATTCTGTCTCCCAAGGTCATTTTCATAAACCATTACAGAGACCTGGCAGGATAGATTTAAATAATAAGCTAAAATGTTTCTAAAGTAGACACACTAACTTTTATCAATCCAAAGTTAATCTAAAATGTTCTATCATTTACTAATTAAGATTGTTTTTTCAAATATTTTTGGCCCTACATAATTTTTTAGGCTGCTTTAAAATATCTAGCATTGGGCTGTCATTTTACCACTATGTAAAAAGAAGTAGCACTGATACAGTCAATTTGGGATGAGCACAGTTGCTCACGAGGGTAGGATGCTGGGCTGACAATTGGCAAGCTTGCGTTCGAGACTAGGCTGCTACCATGGGGTGGGGTGAATTCCTATCACATGCTCCAGCTTCTGCTGCCCCAGCAGTTTGAAAGCAGGTAAGTGGATGAATGGGTATCACTTTGGTGGATAACTTAATGGAGTATGAAAGGAGCCCCAACTGGGCATCTTCTGGGCAACAGTGATGTCACCGTCCAATCCTTTCAACCTGGAAATACTTTGGTGCTTCCAACTAGACTTTAATAGTAGTAGTAGTAATATAATTTGGGAATGGTAAGTATACATTGTCGGCACAGTCCTAAAAAATTGGATACAAGATTAGCTTTACCATCATCTACTGAAAATATCTACAGCATTTATTTTAAGAAACTTAAAACAAGAGTTGAGCTTTTTTTTTTGCATGCTTAACAAATGCAACTCGAAACAGGTTCTTAAAAATACACACATTTAATGTTGAATTTGAATTCTAGAAAACAGTTCCAGCAATACAAACATGTCAACCACCATGACAAAATGAAAACACACATCCACAATTAAACTGATAGTTTATCACATTCTCTCCCCTACCAGATTCCAATAGTGATCTTGCATGGAAGCCCTACTGCAAATACTGCTGGTGTTCAATATGAATTATAAAAATTGCAGAAAAAGAAAATTTAAAAACTGGTTGTGAATTACAACAAAACTGCATTTTGCATTATTTCAAAAGACCAACATTTAAAAAGTAACCTGTTCTTATGAAAATATTGTAGCTATAGGCAAGGCAACTTAATAGCTGAGACTGAGTAAATGGAAGAGACCCACATTTTTAGTGAAGGCAAGCGGAAGTAAATTTTAAATTTTCACCTTTGTTCAACTAAATTTTCTGAAAAATCACAAGCACTGGGCAATGCATTTTATTTATTCTTCCTTTGGCTCTGTAAAAGGTGGTAAATATTTTTCGTTGATAATCCTAACAGTATTTTTGTTTTTCAAATCATAAATAAGAGCAGAGCAGTATTTCATTGGACAACTTTCCCCCCCCCTCAATTGTTATTTAACTTTTGTGTGATAACTTATTTTGTTGGCAACCCATGTCTAATGGACCGTCTCTAATTAAAGGAAGAAGCTTCAAAATATTTATTCTTTGGTTAAAAAAAATATCAAAAACCTCAGGTAAAGGAAAGCTCCTAAGATAAAGGTAAAGGAGTCCCTGCGGATTTTACTCCACTAGTCATGCCGACTTTATCCACCTAAATCCTAACCCCAGTTAAAAAAAAAACGTGTTATTTTACAAGTAAAAGAAAGTTACCTATTTAAATTTGATTCATTCCTAATAACAGAAGAGGTAATTTTGTAATAAAATCAGTATTGTTACTTCAAATGGCAACATACTTAACCCTGTGTAATTAAACCTTTTCTTCCAACTATACTTATCATCACATCCAAGAGGATTGTTAATGTGAGTCCTGCTGACTTTTGTTTTTTAGTAACTGAAAATGATTTTACAATCAACATGTCACAAATTATTAGAATTCATTTTTTATACAGAGCTCATACTCAAATGTTCAAGATTGTGCCTCAACCAGCTAGGATTCCCCATGCCAACATAAACTGATGCTGCAAGGTTGTGCACAGCCAGACTGCTTCAAGGAATTGTACAGTGCAATACTATACATGTTTAGAAATCCTTCTGAGTTGAATGTAAATGAGTTGAGAATTGCAATCTCAAAAACCTGGCCTGGTGTAGCTGCACTGTTTCCAGGTATTTTTAACAAGAAAAACTAGAGCGTGTACTTTTAATCTCTCTCCCTTCACTTAGAACTAATTTAATTAGAGGCAACTATAATAAGCCTTGGTTTTAGGTTTCATGTAATTGATATCAGTTTTTCAAAGAGTGGGCATTTGCGCAGGAGAGGGATAATGTGAACCTGAGAGGCACTCCAAAATCACTGGGCTCCCATGTGTAGAACTGCAGCCTGAATTATTTTCTAAAAGCATTATGACATTAATGACTGCACTTACTGCCAGAATACCCAGCACTCATTTGACACATATTCTATAGTATGTGGCAAACAACAGCACCCAATATAGCCTGAGAAGAAATGCTGCTGTGTAAATACTGCAACTATTCCTGATAAAAGACATTATGGGATATATAGTCAAAAGCTGCCCAATCCCATAATTTATATTGCATAGGTCACAATCACACATATATACACATGCACACATATGTGTATATATACACATGCAAAGAATATATTAAAAAGACAACAAAGTCTAGTCACAGAGCAATTTACAAGCTCAATATATATTTTATACACTTTGCTTGAAAGATTTTAATATTTTACAGTCCTCAGCAGGAAGTATATACACTGCACTGTATGAAAATCTAGGGTCGTCAAAGTAGAAATAGTCTTTTGCAAACTTCTGGATAAGAAAAGATCAAGTATCTTTTTCAAAATTTGTCCTACTTACAGAAAATAGTCCCTACTCACAAAAAACATCCATGGAATGTACACTAGAGACAAGGCTTTTTTTGACTTGTGAATATTTTAAAGCAAATGAAATCCCAGATTCCCAACCCAACACAGTCTAGATCCTCATTTTAAACACATTAAGAATCTAGCCTTATTTTTTTAGTCATAGGCCTCTTATGTGATAAAAAATCGTTCTGTTCAAGAAGTGTTAAGGCTAACTTGGTTCTTCATTTTTACAAATATCCATTTAGGTTCCCTTCTGCACTCCAATGTATAAACTCTGCCTATAAATAGATAAAGGGCAGTGCAGGAAATAATATTTAGCACTATAGTCAGGAAGCAGTTGCTCCTTCCCATTCCACAAGATACTGAACTTTTCCATCAAGTGTAACCCGACGTGCCAAAACACGGTATTTTTCACCACAAGCTATCCTACCTGCAGCACCAAAGTAACTGGTAATAGAGTTCTTGAGATGATTAAGTTGCAACTCCTGATCTGCCAAATTATTCAGAATCTCTGTATTGAGTTCATCATATTGATAGTCATCTTTGCCTTCATCTTCTTTTACAATTTCTGGGTTCTGAATCTGGAGTGCTTTTCGTGGAAGACGTCCTCTTCTCCTTAAGTGGGGTATCGTGGATGGCCAAGTTCTTCCTGTTCGTGTCCTTTTTCTAGAATCAGATAAACTGCAAAGCACATACAATATTAATTTAAAAATTTAGAATATGTAATACCACAACAAAATCTACTCTACTCTTAATGTCTTCTTTGTTAGATACGGCAAAGAAAAGTTCAATTAATGATGAATCAAATGGAGACAAAACTTAAAACTAGCAGTATGATTTTGGTGAGATTTATGGCCACATTTCGTTCATGGATTATTGGAGACAATTTAGCTCTCGGGATGTAGAGGGCTATGTTTCATACGGACATTTTATGTATGTTTTATCTTTTACAACACTATATATATTCGAGTAATTTTTCTGGAGCATTTGTTTTATATCTGCACTACAGCTGATAGGAGCTAATTTGATTCTTGCTACTGCACAGCAAACAATGTTACTTAAGACATGACACATTACTGGAAGCCAGAGTGTACCAATGCATAATGTACTAATTTAGCCTGTCCATTTTTAAACTGATTTTTGCTCTTAAATTTGTCAAGCATTTCTAAAATGAGGAAAAGCAGATTCCTTGTAAGCTTGCCAAGAACATGGATCTTCTTCCAGTGCATCTCATAAATGCAACCGCTTCTAAAATCTCTTATCAGCGGGAAATGATATAATTTTGCTGCTACTACACTTCTTCCATGGAAGGAAGTAAAAGGGAGGGGAGTCTCAATCTTCTTTGACAAATTGGAGGCTCTAGCTAACTAACCAAATCTGCTGCTGTGGATACAGCCCACTCTCTGTTCCTACTTTTTGGAGATGCTACTGAAAAACATTGGCAATTTTATCATAAAGATCCTTATGACTGCAATTTGTTTAAACTTATTTAAACACACAGACATATCATTCAGAAGTACACTCTTACTACGTGATTTTTGTTATTAGAAGTCAGCATATTGTAGAAATTTAAAACTATTCAAATATTTTAAAGTCATATGTGAAATGAAAAGCTCTTATGTTAACAGCTCAAGATGGTATAGATGACACATACTTTCTTCAACATATCAAGTATCTTTAAATAAAAACAGCACAGCCAATCTATACATATAGGTGTGTTTGTAATACATGAAATACTGCACCTGTAATGCTTGGAAATACTGTTTGAGGTAGTTTCTTTTGTACTGGCAGCACCTGTGGATTCCACATCTGAGGTATTGGATGAGTGTGCAGTTCCATCAGATCTTCTGAATGATATCATGGTGTCATACAATAAAAATTGACATAGATAAATTTCATATAACCTAGCAGTAATCAAATTGACAAATATTAAATTTTGGCCAAACCAGATTTAATCAGTCAGAAGTGGCATAATTGTTTTTCTTTTTTTTAAATAAATACAGGTTAAAATCTCAAAGCAAGTTCTTAAATTGAAATTATATCCTCCCTTATTAGGCATGGGGAAGGATATTACAATCCAATCTTTTATTTAAGATCAGTTTTTAAAGAATTAAAATTGTAGGCAGGTAATCCTCATTTATCAACTACAACTGGAACCAGCAAAATGGTTGTGAAGCAAAGCAGCCTCCAAGTGAAACCACAACTCTGGTTACAATCTTATTTCAGTTTTCCTTTGCTTACAAACCTGCAAAGGCCATAAATGTGAGGACTGGTTGTAAAGTGTTACTTTTTCAATCACCATTGTAACTGTGAATAGTCATTAAACAAGGCAGCTAATAAGCCTATAGAATGAAAATACAGTACTATGAACAGACCATATGCATGTGTTTCTGCTCCAACATACAAAACTCCATGTTTATTTACAGAATGAGAGATTATATTTTTTACAAAAGGGCACTCATTTCTTTTCTGTTTTCTGTATACTGGTTGTCTCCTTTCCCTTTTTTATTTTGTTGTCTCTTTCATCACATCGCTCTTCAAATTCTCTTAATCTTCAGTTTTACTTCATTATAAGAAAAAAACATTATTTACCATAGTGGAATGCAAACCCCTTACATTTCATCATATATGTAGAGTATGCATGTGTGTGTATGTGTGCGTGCACGCACACAAACATACAAAGGGGGAGAGAAGTGTTTGCTTTGTTTGTATAGAAAGCTGAATGAATATTTTCCCATACATACCCAGTAGTGCTAGGAGAATCCAAAATAGGGGATTCTGGCACTATAACAGGTTCTTTTTCCTAAAGGAATAAGATAGATTTTTTTCAGATTCTGTAAATATTCAACTCTGTTAACATTAAAAAGATAGTTTAACACATTCATTTTTATTAAATAAGGAAATAATAAAGTAGTACTTATTTTATTAAATAAGTAAACCTGAATACCACTTACCAAAATAGATGGCTCAGACATTCTTTGAATCATTTTTCTAGTATATGGGCCAGGGGGACGACCTACAGACTTTTTCTTCCCCTTTTTTTCTACACCATTAGTGACTTCCCTGGAAAAGAGTTTTAGTTTTAAACAGTAATATTGGTCTGTATTTATTAACAATTTTATTTCTGAAATTCCCTTTAAATTGTATTAGTTATGCTTTATCTTTTGACTGTTCATAAAAAATAGATCTCTAAGTGAAATATAAAAATAGGATATCAATAAAAATGTATCAATTACACCCCACTAGAACCAGCAGAGAAAACCACTTTCAATTTATATTTCTGCACTATAACCACAAAACTTTCTAATCTGTCACTACAGAGAGGAAAAGTAATCAGAACTGTACCAACTGCCAACTGCAAAGAGATGATCTACCATACCACATCCCCAAATATTGTACTAAACACTCAGGTCTTAAAGACTTTCCTAAAATTCCAACATTATTGATCAGACTGGCTGCAGTGCTATTCCAAAGGAGAGGGAACGAAGTAATAAAAAGGCATGTATTCCCTGAAGATGGCAATCCTTCAAAGACAAGGAGGCTCTCCTCACTAAATGTTATTGCACAGCCGCAACTGCTGTGAGGAGGTCCCAAAGATATTTAAGTTTCAAGCAAGGTAAGCAATTACCAGTTGGTTTCTTGAATTGTACTAGAAGCCAACTGGCAAAGAGTATAGTTCATGTTACTTGTCAACTTGTTACTTGTAATGTTACTTGTCAAAAGAACTCTTTAAGTATAAGTGTCACTGCATTCTGGACCATTTGTAGTTTCTGGATGGTCTTCAAGGACAGCCCTAGGTAGATTACGTTGTACTAATTCTACTGAGAGGTGACCAACGTATATGGTCCAGGAATGGTCATAACTGTTGCACAAAATGGAACACTACAAAGACCTGAGTAGAAACTGGGAGTCTGAAATAACGTCCAGTTTATGAACTATTTCAATCCAGGAGATCACACCCCTCCTCAGAATGAAAGATGAAATACCACTAGTCTCAGATGTTTTGCATGCTCACATCCACTCTATTTGCTGGGACTGACCCAGAGTCTTTCTCCAAGATGATCATAGCTTTTAGGCACTGAGATAGCACTTTAACTATCTTTCCTGTTAAGCCCAGGGCCAAGCTATACAGCTAGGTCCTGTAAACACTGATGATACTTACTCGATACTGGCAAATAAACTTTTTCAACTATTTCCTGTTAAATAGGAAGAAAAAGAGCCCTATGGCAGCACAGAAAAAGAATTTGAGTTCAACTTTCTCCTGTCACTGTTACCAGCTGGAACCATCCCCAGAGGAAGGAGGAAAATCAATGCAACACAGTAACCTTGACTCTGAATCTCCAGAGATGTTTCAGACAGATACTACAATGTTTATCAAAGGTTGGTAAAAAATTAAGTAGAACCAGGAGGGCTGCACCAATCTTTTCCCTATAGGTAATCCAAAGGCACTATCAATTCAGTGCCAATATATTATTCAGGTACTATCATCCAAATAAAAGTAACACAGAAGTGCTGAGAAAGATGCTGATCAGAGGCAACCTTCTTGTGCTGTGCACATATTTGCAAGAATCAATTGTGTAATTATTTTTAAAAACTGATTAGATTTATCACAACTGCTTGAAATTTAAGAATAATTTATTAAACAACATTCCTTCATACTAGAAAATACAACACTTCCATTCATCGTCCTTGAGATGTGCTTTTCTACTGAAGTAGTATGGGGTATTGATGTTCCTCTATCAATCTGTCCTATCTCAAGATTTCAACAAGTTTATTTTGTAGGCCACTGATTTTATAGAAGATACCCAGTTTATAGAAGATAGCCAGCAATGCAGGTACTCCTTCCATTTGCTGTTGATAGTCAAGGCTTTAATCTAAACTTAGCAAGTCATTTTGCTCAAGCATAAAGACAGGTTTTGAGTTTATTGCACAAAACTACTCATTTAACTCTTGGCCAATTCTGTATTAAGATCACACATAGCTTGTATTTGCCAACTACTAACTTGATCTGGATAGATATATCATATGCTTTGTACTACTACTTAATAGTACATACATGGATTGAGCATTTTTATGGTACTGTATGTAAGGACAAAAGTAGCAATAGCTATTAGAATTACATCTTCTATTTATTTCCACCTTCATTATTTCTTTTATAACTCAAGGTGGCACACATAAATAATATTCCTTTCTGCTATTTTACTCATAATAACAGCCTTGTGAGGTGAATTGGGCTAAGAGAGTAACTGGCCCAAAGTCACCCAGGCAGCTTTCATGGCTAAGGCAGGACTAGAACTAACAGTCTCCTGGTTTCTAACTTGGTGCTTTAACTACTAGACCAAATTGGTTCTTTATGCTATTCTAACTGCACAAGCTCATCCTGGCCTAACATGGGCAACCCTTGGCTCCCTAGCCTTTAGGACTCTGCTTATTTCCAGTTAGTCTTTGTTTGGAGTCTACATACAATTCTTTCATCTTCGTCTGTCTGTCATTTTATTCAGTTCTAGTCTATTTACCTCTGATCAGGCACAGGCTTAGATGATTTTCTGCCTTTAATTTTGAACTCATGGGAAGTTCCCTCAGGTTCTTTCTCAGCCTTAAAAGTAGCATTTGGTGGGCAAGGAGGAACACGAATTCTTAAGCCGAACAAATGTTTTTTCTTCTTTATTTCCTTTCCAGACATAAACCTGCATTTCAAGATATTAAATGCAGAACATGAAGACAAAACTCATTTCTTTAGATATGCAGTTCCATTTATTAACAAACATATGGCACTACTCACAGCCTGCTCAAATGCCAACATTGGGAAAAACGTAAGTAAACCTTCATATAACTTCTACTCAGAAATAACATCTGACTTAAACATTTAGACAAACAATAATTTTGTTGCAGCTACACGTTTTAGATAACACTTGAAAAAACTTTAGAACATTATTAACATTATTTAAATGTTAATTAAATATTATTTATTTAATATTAAATATTAATATTATTTAGATTAAACTAAAGGAAATAAAAGAGAAAATTGTATAAAACCCTTATCGACTTACATGGTCTTGTAATCATTTAATGCCTCTAGAACGTGTTCATATCTTTCAGATTTTGGTGTGTCTGCCAGCTGTAAAGTATCAAGAAGTGATTTAATCTACTGAAATATGCAGTAACATCCATAAGCACTAATATTTAACAATTCAAAGAAATATAAAACACAGCAGCATTCTAGAATTTCTTATGTAACAGGGCAAAATTCTAAAATACCTACTGTAGCATATTAACAAATAAGAGGGGAACAGAAGTTTAGTTATCTTCATTATTCTATAAACGAGGCATTGAATAAATCATTCTTTATCTATCTGAACTGCTAAATATCGCTTGTATTTATGGATATAGTTTTAATACTGAAATATAAATACTTGTTCCTTTGGTAAAATATGGGCAATCTGCATTCTGTGTCCGATAAATATTTTAATAGAAGAATCTGTTGAGGAAATGACCACTGGATGCTGCAAATGCTGGTCGGTTTCTAAGTACCCAAAATATGATTACGTGACTGGGGGTGTAGCCACTTAAACTTCAAAATGGCATCATAAAGCTGTTCTGGGGAGATTTGATGTAACTTTGAAGTAACAGATTGTAAGGACTACATACATAAACATTTTTACTGAAAAAAATCTATTTAAAAAAGATAAAGTTGCTTTAAAATTCAAACTTCTATCAGTTACCAGACCACACTTTATATATTACCATATATAAAATAGACAAAATATGTGGATTATGTGTTAACTGTAGGAGTGGCAGAATCTGGGGGCACAGTTAAAAGAGGGATCAGCCTAGAATCCCTATGTGGCCAGAAGCAAACTAAGGATAACCTCCCTTGAATTCTGTTGACCCTTATATAATGTCAAGTAAATACTAACCATTAGTTGAGAAGATTCCTGTGGATAAGCATAAGTAGCAATAAATGTTTAATTGGATTTTCATGTGTGGACCTGAACTTTTGCATCTGACATTAAACTTTCAAATCTTAAGATTTTTTTAATACAAATAAAACACTCAAAAGAAATAATCTCAAAAACAACAGTTCACAAGCATGTCAACGTTAACCAGGAAAACAAACTTTACATCTAGTACAATTTTACTATAGATTAAACAATTATTAAAATATATCTACAGTTTAACTGTTTGATCTTTTGAATTATAGAAACACATAAACAACATCAATATTTCAAAAACTTACTTCACCAGGATGGAGTCGATCCCAATTTTCATTAATGTATGTCATGAGTTCAAGTTCTGAATCAAAATATTTCTTTTTATGAATAACACTTAGGTTGTAAAGGCATAGATGTGCTATATCTACCCTAGAATTCAGAAATTTAAATAACAATTAGTAAAGTTTTAACATTTTAAATATGAGAACATTAACTGTTTAACTCATTGCAGCTGAATGGTCCTGTCCAACTTGCCCTGACCGACTCAACCTG